>JANAVB010041417.1:3363483-3651466 GCA_029216955.1 Iris pallida
TTAAGACTTCAAACGTGATCAGCTTCCTTAAGCATCACGTCATCTACTGCTTTGGACTGCCCCGAAGGATCATCCATGATAATGGTCCACAATTTGCAAGCCACGTATTCTATCGGTTTTACGATAAGCATCGTATTCAGAATGTCGCTTCGACACCGTACAACCCGGCAGCGAACGGGTTGGCAGAGGCATTCAACAAAACAATCATCAAACTCCTCAAGAAGTTTGTCTCCTCCAACAAACGTAACTGGAACGAGAAGCTCGGTGAATGCTTATGGGCTTATCGCACCGCAGTTCAAACAGCCACCGGGAATACACCATTCTCCCTGGTGTACGGGAGTAAAGTAGTCCTCCCATTGGAGACTGAAATCCCCTCACTATGCGTCGCCCTCACGCATCAATTGACGACAGACGACCACCATCGTCGGCTACAGGAATTGGAGGCACTAGACGAAAAGCGCCTCTTGGCTCAACAACGAATTGAGCTATACCAAGCACGCATCTCCGGAGCCTTCAACAAGAAGGTCAAAATCAGAACATTCCAGGTAGGCGATCTCGTTCTGGCATTCCGGAGGCCGATGGTCATGACTCACAAGACCGCCGACAAATTCCAGCCAAAGTGGGAAGGCCCATTTATCATTGAGACAGTATTCTCCAACGGTGCTTACCGCCTCGCAAAACAAAACGGAGACTTGCTCATGTTGCCCGTCAACGGCAAGTTCCTGAAGAAATATTATGTCTAAACGATATTCTCTCCAGATTATCGACTCATGTACCCGCTGGTACCGCTGAACTCACATCCACAATATTTCAAATTATCGAGTCATGTACCGGCTGGTGCCGCTGAACTCACCTCCATATTCCCTTCAGATTATCGAGTCATGTACCCGCTGGTGCCCGAATCACACTTTCTCAATATTCTAAATTATCGAGTTATGTACCCGCTGGTGCCTCTGAACTCACATTCCGGTCACTCTTTTAGATAGTAAGTCACGTATGATTATACCTCTGAACTTCCTTCCTGGAAGAGATCCTCCCTCATGATCCACTACCCGCCTCCCAGCGCACAAAAAGGGTAATCGATCCACAAATTTCCGAAACGGCCATGTCCTCATTACCTCTTAGTTATTTTCACTTCCACCAAAAACAAACCGCCCCCTCGCATAAAACTTCCACGTTCTCCTACCTCTGAGTCGTTCTATGTACCCCCTCTTCATTGAGCCCACTCCTGCCATGTCCTCATTACCTCTGAGTGGGAAGGCTCCGTCGAAGAAACCTTCATGCTTGCCATGTCCACATTACCTCTGAGCAAGTATGTCGGTTCCCTTTCAACCTATTATCTGTACCCACAACCGGAGTACGACAAGGATAATAGGTCCACAAATGTCCTCTGTTGACCACAAATGTCCTCTGTTGACCACAAATGTCCGCTATTGACCACGAATATCTTCCGTGAAGTCTCCCCTGCCATGTCCTTATTACCTCTGAGTAGGAAGATTCCACGGTAAAACCCTCATGCTTGCCATGTCCTCATAACCTCTGAGCAAATATGTTGGTTTCCTTTCATCCCATTATCCGTATCCTGAACCAGGGTACGCCAAGGATAATAGGTCCGCAAATATCCCTGCTAAGTTTCTTAGCATAAATCCACCATCTCACCATGCCCCGGGAGCCCAACTGCTCTACGGCATTCTTTTTCCCAATACCGAGAGCACCCATGACCACTTTGCCATGGCTGTTCCGGATATCCTGACCAAACTTGTGATTCGTACCTAAAACTAAGGTACGCCTAGGGTAACAGGTCCACAAATAATCCTCCAGCAAGTCCAATTCCACAAACACCACAAGTACAAGAAAGAGAAGATGAGTCAAAAACATGCTTATTTATCCAAAATTCAAAGTACTACATCATCTAGGATCACATCCCTTGACCAAAAAAAAGAAGGAAGAAGAAAAAAAACAAAAGGGGAGCAAAAGAAAACAGAAAACCGATCACTGCTCCGGGGCACATAGTATCGTGAGACGGTCCGTCAGCAAGGCAACCGACCGCTCAAACCTCTGTCTAGCTCGACGCTCTGCCTCCTGAGTCAGCGCCGCCTCGTCCTCCAGATGAGCGTGAGCTTGCCAGTTGTCCTCAAATTTCTTGAAAGCCCGCTCCAGGTTAACAGAAGATCGAAAAACCTTCTCGGCCTCCCGAACGATCGACTCCTGTTCCACACGAGCAGCCTCCAGCTCTGACTCTAAGAAGGTCAACTCCCTCTGGAGTGCGAGAATCCTCTCCTTCGTGTCAGCGGTTCCACGAGAAGCAGACTCTTCTCGAGCCCGACAAGCCTGACTTCGACGACCCAGCCTGTCATACGTAGCGGAGAACTTGTCAAGGTCTCCCTGCACAACTGGCCCGGCAGTATCTCAGGCCTGGGTCATATCCCATGAGGCTCGAACATGAGTCGGACACGCAGCACACTTGGAAATACAGGCTCGTCCATAAGATATGCGACGTAGCCATGACAGTTCATGTTGATGGTCCTACCAGCAATAGGCGGGTGAACGTCGGGGTAAAAAACAGGCAGTCGGCGGAGGAGCCGCCACGTTCGCCGCCGTCGATGAAGACGCGCCTTCTTGTCCTTTGCTGCCGCAGTGACGATGCGGCCTTCTTGACCGTAGCAGCGGTAGTCTTCTTGGGAGCCATTGGCAATCGTTGATGGGAGAAGATGAAGAGGAAGTCAACAACAAGGAGTTCGAGTAAAAGAGAGAAGGTAAAGAAAACCCTCAAAGAATAAATTACTCCTATTTATAGGCGAAGGAGGCTCAAAAATCAAACAAACGCCGATCCACGTACCGCCTAAAAGAATAAAGGAAAATGCTTCGGTCAAAACTAAACTGACCCTTGGGATCCTCCCCAAGAGGCGGCGAATCAAGGACATTTAATGCAGAAGATTTGTACACGTGGTTGGACACGTGGCAAAAAGTCTATGCGGCCTAACAGCTCATGCGGCCAGATAAATCCATGCAGTGAATCATCTATGCGGTCAACAAAGGCCATGCTTCTTATTCAAAGTATTTCAATTTTGTAAATTGAAAACTTTGAAGGGGGTCTTGTAGAAGCATGTAAAATATCAGAATGATGATCTATGCGGCTCGGAACAGAAGAACCCATGAGGCTCATACAGGAGCAGTCCCATACGGTTCAGAGAGACTCTTAGTCTCATCCGACTCGGGCAGGAGAGTCCATGCGGCTTACATAGGGACAGTCCTATGCGGTTCAAAGAGCCCCCCAGCCGTATGCAGTTCAGAAGTACATGCGGCTCACATACAACCAACAGAGATATGCGGCTCGATCAACACCACGTGTCCCATGGGACCCCTTCACACAGCTGGCTATCGAGTAATGTCCCTATTCAATGCTCTGCCATGATTTGACAGCTGACGGCTCTGACATGAATTGTCATAATGGTCCTGTCATAATGACAGACTCTTTGGGAACAGAGAAAATCTCTGACACGATCCAAGATTGCCATGTGGCTACTCCCATGCGGCTCAATTGAAGAACAGCTTCATGCAGCTGGCAAGATCATCTTCCTGCGGCTCACCAAGAAGCCATCCCATGCGGCTCGCAAGTACTATACCTATGCGGCTCACCAGAAGTCATCCCATGCGGCTCGCAAGTACTATACCTATGCGGCTCACCACAGAGCCATCCCATGCGGCTCGCAAGTATAATACCTATACGGTCACCAAGAACTATCCCATGCGGCTCGTAAGTACTATACCTATGCGGCTCACTGAGACGCTGTCTCCTGCGGTTCATGGATATCATGCGGTTCTGATAGGGTCCACCATTAAGACACGTGGCAGAGATTCAATGGCCCCCACGACTTGATAGCTGGTAGCAAGGATGATTATGGGATGCAGATCAATCAGAGATTTACCAGATCCCAATGACCATATTTAACGTTATCCATAATTAATGAGATCAGGTCATATGATTCATGATCAAGCTAATGGGACACGTGGTAAGATCCAAGCTTGACACAACCAATCATGAAGATTTAAAGCAATCAGCATTAATCATTCACAGGATTCATTACTATCCCCATTTATGGCCCAGATCCTTCACGCCTTAAACTAATGGTCCAGATTGATTATACATCAGGCCGCCGCCACTTTGAGAATGGGTAATCATCCAAACCCTAACAATGCTCCCACTATTATAAATAGCAAGGTGTCATTCCCTTGTAAAGGAGATACACTATCAGAAAAGATATACGGAGAGACTCCCCCAATAATCAGAGAGAAAAACACAGAGAGAGAGAGAGAAGCCAGGAGTAATAGAGGGAGAGCTAGGAGAGCATTTCTCATCAACGCCAACCATCTCTTTACAGGAGCCAATGCTGCATACGATCGTCCAAGGAGTAAGGCAGGGCTGCCGTCGCCTTCCCGAGCCTCTATCGTCACCCCCCAGAATCTAAAATAAACAATTATACTTAGACTGATGTACCTAGGTTTCGTCCCCAGGCTTTCTTTGTACGAGCGAGTTTGTAACGTGATGTAAAAGTCCGGTCCTCCGATAATTGTTCTATTCTTTTATATTTCATGGCAAACACGATTCTGCCCCCTGACATAGGAGTTGAAATAGCTAGTATTTCTGTCTCCTCACTGTCCCAAGTGAGTCTAGCTTTATGTTTCCAGAAATCAGGTTCAACTTTAAGGCATAATTTCAACAACACTCTGGTAAGGTTCAGGGAGGCACGGGTGGCAGGAGATCTGTCGATAGCGTAGAGAGCTTCTACGTGGGTAACGTCATCCTCGACTGTACGTACATCCTAGAAATGTCACCAAATGCTTCCTTACTCCAGACAGTGAGGGCTTTTCTGGTGTCTTTGAGTTTGTTCGTGACACGAACAAGGGGTCAAGGATGTCAGCACTGCTCTAGGCGTCAGCAATAATATTCCTGAACTGAGGATGATGGCTCTAGAAGTTGAGGAAGTGGAAATTTTCTTGATCTGGTTCGATTTGTTGCTGATCTTTATGAGGAGAGAAGAATGGTCTGACTCGGTACCGTTGTGGTACAATAGATTGGAAATGATCTCTAAATTCGACCACTTCGAGTTGATAAGGGCCCAGTCGAGGCAAAAGTATTCCCTTCGAGCGCTTTTAGCATGTTACACCAGGTAAAAATGAAGTTGTTGAAGTCGTGGATGGCCGATGGAGGAGGTCAGCCTACCGACTTCTCCTTTCTGCTAGTAATGGCGTTGAAATCACCAACATACAGCCGGAGAAGATTGCTATATTTAAGATGGGTATTCGTTAGGTCTTCCTACAGCTGTCTGTGTTCAGAATGTCACAGCTGCCGTGAACGACTGACTAGAGAGAACGGAATGCAGTATGGGATGCTCCAGCCAACCCGAGAGGGCCTGCCTCGACTTGTGGATGATGCCAATCTTCATGTCGGTCGCAAAAAGAATCCAAATATCACAGCCGACGATAGCCAAGGAAAATCCTAACTGTAGCTGGATGGACCTGAGTTTGCTTGAGAGAATTTTAGGTTCAATAATCATGATTATGTCAATTCTGTGGATTTTCTTGAGACTGGTAATCTTTTCAAGGTGGGTTTGTTGTCAAGACCTCTAATTCAAAGAGGGACGTTAAGCATTGAGGTCGCTGGGTAGGGTGTTTTGTAGAGTTTCGCGGCTGACCTAGTGGTCTTGGTCGTGAACTCTTTGGCGCTTCCTTTGTTGGATTTTTTCATGGTGGATGCTGTCTTGTCGACTGCCTTGGTAATTTTATCTGAGTCCTTATTCGGGTGCATGTAGATCTCTCCAGCTATTTCAGCCACGGCTCCGAAGTAGCTATTTGTGCTGGTGATTCCGGCATCTAAGGCTTGCTACATCCTAGGAATAGGTGCTTGGCTAAGGTTGGCCAAGGCATCTGTATGAATTTTAGCCACATTATGGAATGAATTGGGGTGACTGTATCGGTAGATTGGGGGTTCTCATTGTTCGAGGTCGTAGGGTGTAATGGCTCCTCCGCGATTCCTGTCTCTTTCTGTGTCACCGTTGTTCTCTGATGCCTCTATCGTGGGTTCTTCGGTGCGTGGGGGTCATTTGTGGGCTCTAATGCAAGTATAACAAATTTGTTTGTGAGGTTGATGCTTGAGGGATAATAAGGAATAATGGCTCTTCCCTGGAAGACTGTTCTTGGCTTTGAGAGTTATCGGTGCTGGCTTCGATTCTGATGTGGGAGTTGGGTAAAGGTAGAAGGGGTGATTGATGGGTTTCCTGGGCATTTGAGTGGGTGCCACCTTTCGGGTTACCTTATTCTTCAATTTTGGGTGCACATGGAATCAATGCTCAGTAGAGTGGCCGCGAATATGACAGTGTTTGCAGAATATGATATTGTGATCGTAAATAATTTGTTGGGTGCGTGTCTTGTTGCTGAAAGAGATTTGGATGTGTTTGGGAAGATCCTTTGATAAGTCAAGTTCTATGCAAATTTTGGCATAGTTTTCCTTAGAGAGGTTGCGTGTTTATTCCTCCGATGCCACAAAAGTTCCAAATGAGTTGGCAATCCGCCTCAACGCTGCTGGGGCAAAGCAAATTAGGAAAGGTTCGGGAGGGTTACCAACGCAAAAACTATCGTAGAGCCTTCTTTAATATTAAATTTCGGGGACCATTTGACAATTTTTATGGTGTGAGTATCTATTCTGCTTGTACCTCTAGTCCAGACCTTCTCGTGACCACTCTCCGAGGAGAGGTGAAGGAACATGTATTTAGGGTCCATGGGTGCTACCTGTGCCCCGTGGAGAGGCCCTAACTAGCGATCACTTCCTGAACCTGAGACAGCTTTGGGCCACCACTGGAGAATTTAAGAATATAGGTGAACGGGAATGAGGCCGACAAGGACGAGATCTCGACATAAAAGAAAGGCACAAAAATCTCATGTCTATCAGACGATCGATCGAATTCCATCTCAGGCAGCTTGACCTCGGATAAGGGCTGGAACTGCTAGGAGGCGCGATTAGGACGAGAATGTCAGCGAAAGAAGGAGCAGGGGGAGGGTGACGTGGACAGAGGATGTGCCCACAAGCCGAAGGCATGCCAGGGCTAGCTCGTCCTGAAGCTGGACGTAGCTAGCTGAGGAAACAGGGTGGTTACTGGCGCTAGACGAGGTTTGTGCACGGCCTGACGAGGACAATGGCGGGAGAGTACTATAAGAAGGAAGAAGGGGACCACGAGAGGAAGGCGCCGAGAGGGTAGGGTGATGAGGCACGAAGCCAGGGTGCATAGAATCGAGTGTGCAGGGAGAAAGGACCACGCCAAGAGGGGGCCGGTCACAAACCATATCTGGAAGAAGGGGCAACAGAGCCAATAAGTCGGGTAGGAGAGCCCGATAGTACAGAACACCAGAATTATATGGGGGATGGGCCCACTGAAGCGACGCAAAAGGTGGCCCAACGAGGCCGTTGATAAATGCAAGAGGGAAGGCCCTAGCATAATTATGATAGGCAGAGACGAGGCGGGGCCCAGGGGAGTCGCGCCACTCAAAGAGGTGAAGGGCCCAAAAGGACCGCTCCATAGGGATGGTGGCACACAAGGCGCGCCAAACTCCAATTACGTAGGGGACAGAATTCGAAGGTTCGAATTTGAAACCAGTCAATGAAAGGTGAGCGGGAGATAGAGGGCCCACATCCCGAAGTGGTCGTGCCTAGAGCCACGAGACCATCGTAAGCAGGGATGACTGTACGTCGGCAGCAAAGGACATTGTCGACAACCAGGCTAGGTCGGCCGAAGAGAAAAAGGGGGCTGTCGACCTCGAGAAGGAAGGGGAAGACGAGAACCAACCACGGCGGGAGCAGCCGAGAGCCAGGCCAGCGCTGCTGGGGGCGCTCAGGCGGGAGGACGTGGAGGCCTCGAAAGAGGGAGAGACGGTCGGCGAAGGAGCCAACCGAAGAAGAAAAGTTGGGCAACAGACTATGTGACTGACGAGGGCGGGGAGGGGGCATGATCACTACCGGGGCTCCATGGGGTACACCACTGCCGGCAGAACTACAAGCAGGAAGCCATCGAGAGCTCCTCATATATATATATATAATTATTAAAAATATATATATATTTAAAGAAACCCCCCTCTTTATTAAACCTCAAAATGCCAATGCCTGTCACGTATACAAGTATACAGGCCAAATGTACAAGTATACCACCAAAAGAAACAAGAGAGGGGAGCACAGGATTGCCTAGGGGCAAGATGGGGAGCCAGAAAGATGTCGGGCTGTGGGGCACAAAAATGCTCCATTTGCGACATTGTCGGAAGACGTCCCGAATGAGCTGATCATCAGAGTGTTGGTGATCTTCATATCTAGCCTTGTTGCGATTCTTCCAAATCGCCCATGTGGCGGCCGCTGCGACGATCTCGTGTCCGTAGGATGCTCTCCCTCGAGTGACCGCAGATCGTTGAAGCGACCACCCCCCGACTCCATACTGTAGGTGTGGCTAAGGGTCCTCCAGACCCTGTCAGGCAGGCTACCTTGCAGAAGATGTGAGCTATCGTCTCCATCTGTCGATCTGAACAGCAATTGCAGGCTGATGCCAAGCTAATTCCTATGGTGTTGAGGATATCGTTAGTCGGCAGTTTCATTCTAATAACTCTCCATATGAGGAAAGACCATTTCTAGGGATGCAGGAATGCCAGTATTGGACGGTGGGCTGATACGGCTGCCACGGACCGCGGACAGCGAGTCTCGCCGACCTCAACAAAAAAGCCTCGGAAGCCTCGAGCGACCATCTCAGAGCATCAGCCTCGCGGCTTATCTTCAGTCCACGCGCTTGTATGTCCCTCACTATGTTATTTCCAGCCATTCGCTAATCTTGTCCTAATTATAGTCTTCGCTAATGCTGTTCCACAAATCTCTTATTCTGCTGCTCGCAGGGGTCACCATGAGCCTCGTGATCAAGTTATCCCCGATCCATCTCTCTCGGAAGGGTCCGACTTGTCTCCCAGTTGGATTCTCATCTCTGGCTCGGCAAGGTCACGCCCGCTAAGGATGCGCCACCATACCGCTGATGATGTTGTTGGATATTGCTTCTATCGGATGGATATGCTTGAAATTCCTGTTCTTCATAAACCTGTCCATAGGTTCTCATCCGTGCGAAGTTTCCACCAAAGCTTCATCGAGAAGGCTTTAACGATGTGAGTGAGTTTGTTGAATCCCAGCCACCCTTCCTCGATTGGATGGGCCATGGAGTGCCAGCTAGCCCAGTGATGTTTGTTGATGCCATTGCTATGCCCCCAGAAGAAGTTACATATCATTTGCTCGATCGAAGAAAGAACCTTCAAAGGCAGGAAGCATGCCGCCATGGTGTAGATGGGTATAGAGGTGAGCACGTGATTGATAAGGATAATATTGTCAGCTGGGAATAAAGTACAATTATGCCATCCATCAAGTTTATTCTTGATTCGAGTGATCAGATTCTCAAATATGCCAGCGTTGGATCTGCCGTACAGGAGGGGGCACCCCAGATAATTGAACGGAGGATGGTTGACCGAGAATCTAGTTAAGTGGGCTAATCTCATCACGTGCTCTCTTTTGATATTGTGGTAGCAACGATGATAATCTTAGATGGGTTGATCTTCTGACCAGAGTAGGTGGAGCACCTCTGTTAGGTATTTTGGATCACTGCCACGCTCCTTCTTTCCAGACGAGAAGATTAGTAAATCATCGGCAAAAGCTAGGTGTGTGATTATAGGGCATCCGCTGGAGGTGTGGTAGTGCTGGAAGTTGGGAGTTGACCATGTTGTTGAGGTTCCTACTGAGGGCGTCGACCACAATGATAAATGGTGGAAGATAGTAGGTCTCCTTGTCAAATCCTACGACTCGATTTGAAAAATCCCTCGGCCTGGCATTCATCGTGGAGAACCGAGTTGCTGATAGATATCCATACTAAGTTGGTCCAGTTCTCGGAGAAGCCGAATGCCTTGAAGACCCAGATCATAAATTGCAATCCAGTCTGTCATAAGCTTTCTCCATGTCTATTTTGACTGCGATGTTTCCCCTTTGGCAGAAAACTTCATGCAGGTTATTAACTCTTGGGCTAGCATAATATTGTCCTGGATGTTCCTCCCACGCACAAATCCACTCTGCTCCTCAGAGATGATCTTAGGGAGGATTCCTGCCATTCTGGTAGCGATGATTTTGGATATTATCTTGTTGATAAAATTACACAGACTGATGGGCCAAAGTCGGAAGGTCTCCAGGTTTCTTTTTTGGGATGAGGATGAGCTTGGCGCTAGAGATGGCTTTGGGGTAAGTGGCTCCTTCAAAGAATGCGGTGGCCGCTTTGGTGATGTCTTGCTTGATGATATCCCAGCATTTGCGTAAGAAGACTCACGAGAACCCGTCCGACTGGAGGCACTATGCTCGTTGAGAGCCCAAACCGCCTCTTGCACCTCCTGGACTGTGGAGATGCGCTCAAGCTGGACGTTGTCATCATCATTAACCAGAGCGGGGATTTGGTCCACGAAGTCATTGTCTTTGTGGACCATTTCTTTAAAGAGTAGTTTGTAATAGAAGTCCATCGCGGCCGCTTGGATGCCTTTCTGGTCAGTAATGATATTCTCGTTATCGTTGGTGGTGTGGTGGATCGATAGCTTTTGTCTCCGCCGTTGACGTAGGCGTGAAAGTATTTCGAGTTTTTGTCCCCGTCGCTATCCATTTCAATATAGCTTTTTGCTTCCAAAAGTCGGTCTCCACTTTAATCCTAATTTGAGCATGGCCTTGGTGAGGTTGAGGGCAGTCCTAGCCACCGGGGACTGATCCGATGCGAACCTGGCTTTGGCACGGGTGACGTCGTCCTCGGCGACCCGAACAGCTTGAAAGATGTCCCCAAAAGCGAGCTTGCTCCGGGTGGACAGGGCTTTCCTGGTCGCCTTAAGCATGTTGCTTATGCGAGAAAGGGGGTTGGGAGAGTCCACACTATTCCACGCCTCTGCGACAATGTCCAAGAATTGGGGTGCTTGCTTAGAGGTCGAGGAATTGAAAATTCTTTTTGGATGGGTTAGTATTGTTTTTAACTTCCACAAGCAGCGGGGCATGGTCGAATTCAGTGGAGTTTAGTTGGGTCAGGTTGGTGGAGATCCCCATTCCGTGCCAGAGGATGTTTGTGAGCGCTCTATCGAGACGAGAATACTGACGGCTGTTACCTTCTTGCATATTGCCCCAGGTGAAACCGTTGTCGGTGAACCGCAGCGGTGCTAAATTGGTAATAAAATGAAGTTGTTAAACTCTTGCATGGCCTGGATGGGGGGCGGCCCCCATTTTCTTCTCTCTACAGGTGAGTGCATTAAAGTCTCCAATGCAAAGACAAAGAGAATTGTTGTGATTAAGGTGGATGTCTAGGAGATCGTTCCAGAGGTGTTTCCGCTCTAAGTTGTCACAGCTGCCGTGGACCGCCGAAATGATGGTACGTTTAGGAATCAAGGGTGACTAACCAGCATGAAAGGACTTGTCGGGTCTCTTGGATACTCCCGATAGTGACATCTTTCGTTCCAAGGATCCAAATGTCGTGTCTGCCAGCGATGGCCGTGGGTAGCCCAAGATGCAGTTTGATAGATTTTAGTCTTTTGGGGAGAATTTTGGGTTCAAATGATGAGGATGTCTATCTTATGGATTTTCTTCAGGCTGATGATTCTCCGTGGTATTTTTCCCCATCCCTCGGACATTCCATGATAGGATGTTAATCATTAAGGGCGTTGAGGGGGTTTATTTTTTTCGCTTGGCGGCGATCTGGTAAGGATAGTTATGACTCTGCTGATCCCTTCCTCGTAGGAGCCCCATTTTCATTCTTAGAATTGGTAAGCTGATCACATGTTGATCCCACTTTGGTCTGGTGGGGGGCTGATCGATTCTCCGGCAGAATCCAGAATGGGGTCCTCTGGGGAATAATAAAGGCGTCGCTAGTGCTTCCTATCAGAAGCAAGATTGCTGGAGAGGAAAGCCTGCATCTTGACGTATTGGCCCCTCTGAACAAGGTCCGGGCCTAAAATAACGAGGGCTGCTATAATGGGGTCTTCGTTAATAGTGACAAAGTTTCCTCTACTACCTCTGGTAGGGAGTCGTGGCATGGTGCTTTCCATTTGTTTGGGATCTTCGTCGATTGTGACAATGGGTGCCTCTACATCCTCCGGGATGGGGATGGTGGCAATGGTGCTTTCGATTTGGTGGGGCTTCGATGGCACCGCCGCCTCTTCTGAGCCTAGAGCATCAAATTTGTTAGAGAGCGTGATTGCTTGAGTGTTAAGAGGGGCCAACGCTTTGCTGGGGATCTCCGATATACCGTCGCTGGAGTCAAAACGTATGTGTGAATTGGGTAGGTGTAGAATGGGCCCATGGGAGTCTTATCCTCCGATCGTGCTTTGTCATTCCTGGCCGGTTTCTTCTTGAGTTCAGGATGTAGTCGGTAGCAATGTTTTGGGGTGTGACCTCTAAGGTGGCAGTGGTTGCAGAACAAAATGTGGTTGTCGTAGAGGATTTGTTGGGTGTGGGTCTGGTTACCCAGCTCTTTGGAGATAAAATTCGGTGGATCGGAGGAAAGGTCGAGTTCCACACAAATCTTGGCGTAGTGAGCTTTGGTGAGGTTGCTCGTCTCGGGAGTCGTTGCCACGTACGTGCCGAAAGAGTTGGCAATACGCCTAAGCGCTGCTGGAACAAAGCAAATAAGAGGGAGGTTTGGTAGGGTCACCCGCGCGCGACCTTCGAAGAATCTTCTTTGGTGCTGAAACTATCGACCACTTGATAATTTTCATCTGGTGGGTGTCAATCCTGCAAGTGCCCTTGGACCACACGGTCCTATGGTCAGGTCAGAGGATCAGTGTAGATGAATATGCTAGGATCGATGGGTGCTACTCGATACTGATTTGCCAGCTTCCAGCTGGCAATCTCCTTCTAACCTTGGAGAGCTTTGGGCAACCAGAAGAGAACTTGAGGATGAAGGAGTGGGGGAATGATGAAGACAGGAAGGATACTTCGAGACAAGAAGGGCACAAAGGTACTGGAGAGTCCCTGGAGTACTCGATATCCTAAAGCCGGACGTCGGAAGGATACGACTCTTATCAGCAGCTAGGTTCGGGTGCAGCTTGTCATCGTAGGATGACTGAGCGGTTTCGAAAGGGGAAGGGGTAATCAGGTTAGGGATTAAAGCGTGGCAAGGGATGAGGGAATGGTGCCGGTCGGACGAACCAAGGCAGTGATTTTTGATGGGAGTGAAGGTCGGACGACATGAGAGGGGCAACCGCCGACAGGCCACAAGACGATGGAGGCCCGGGGCCGAGATGCCAGAGGCCCCCAGACAGGCAACCGGACGAAGAGCCGTCGGTGGATGATCGAGAGGACCGACAGCAGGAGGAGAGAGAAAAAGGGGAGGTGGGGAATCGGAGATGATTAGCGCACACGCGAGCTGGTTGGGCGAGGAAGCCCCCAACGAAGGAGAGGGGGCGAGGGCTCATCGGAGAGGACAGAAGGGGCCGGGGGCGCTACGGTGGAGGGAGGGCGGGGGCGAGAGGAGATTTGAGGGAGTGGGAGTAGTACGCTGGAGGAATTTGGGAGGAGAATAACGCGGGAGATAATGAATACGCAGGGGGGAGGAAACCAGTACTGCTGCTGACTCGACGCCAGCGTAAGAACATCCCCTAGCATAAAAAGTAGGGCTCGGGTCTCTGTCTGGACCACGTTTGATCTAAGAAATAGTTGGGGCGGCCACCATCCGAGCGTAAAATGCTCGGCTAGAATCTCTATTGAGACCTGCGTATGTCGATGAAATAGTAGGGATGGGCCCCACCGTCTTGATAGAATTGGAAGGGAGAGTCACACGGAATGAGCGTAATAATGGGTAACTCTCCCTGACGAGAGGCCACGGTGATGGGTCTCTCTCCCGTACGAGAGGCCATGAGTAGGGTGGCCCATCTCTGCACCGCAGGGGCACCCTGCCCGAGGGGGCGTCAGTCCCGAGGGACATTTGAACTGGAGGAGTATTGGGCGGCAAACTGAGGGCGGTCTCGAAGGAGGTCGGTCCAGGGAGCTCCGGCCTGACTCCCACCGGAGACGACGCCAAAGGGACGGGGTGCCGGACAGGCCGGCCCGCTGGGCTCTGACCGGAGCGAGAAAGGGGGGTTGCGGGAGGACGGTGAAGGATGGCTGTCGGCGTCGAGGGCGCTTGGTCGGAGACGGGAGGGACGAAGGCGAACGATGATCACCAATGGACTGGAGGGAGAAGGAGGGCGGGAAGCAAGACGGACCAGGGCGAGGCCCTCGTCAGGCCAAGGAGGGGGGTCATGGCGGAGGGGGGCACGGGGCGCCGGGCAAGAAGGGGAGAGCCTAGAAGCTCCCCGGAGGGGAGAGCACCTGAAGGGAGACCAGAGCTGCAGCCATATATATATATATATATATATATATATATATACATTATCATAACATATATAATCTTTTTTACCTCCAACTACAGCCCATCCGTATAAAACCTAACCCTCTCAGCCATATAAGGCCGATTGTAGCAGTCCTCGGGGGACCCAAATCACCTCCCTATCGTATTCTATACCACTACAAATTCTTTAATATATAATATAATATAATAGGGAGGTGATTTGGGTCGGCCGAGGACGGCTATAATCGGCCTTATATGGCTGTGAGGATTAGGTCTTATAGGGATGGGCTGTAGATGGAGGTAAAAAGAGAGTTATATAGGTTATGATTAATGTATACAACCATATATATATATATATATATATATATATATATATATATAATCTAGGGTGTCAACAAGATACACTGGTACATATGACACTCACACACATACACATATATATAGTGATATATAATTACCAAGTTATATACATATGTCTATCTAATATTTTGAAATATATTAGGATACCTACACACACACACATATGCATAATAGTAAGCACTTGGTGTGCACCAAACTACTATCGTACTAATCTACGATACACTTGTGATACGTCCAAGATACCTCTACCAAACCCTATCCAAATCACATGAACATATCTAACATATTAATTAGAGCCTAATTAGAATAATATATAGATATTACAATGTGTCATGGAGAATTTGATATGTGTCACAAGTGTCGAAGGAAAACCCCCAAAATGACTCCGTATCATCGTATCATGATAAGGTCTACTCGTATCCAGTTGTGAACATGTATCAAGCCACACGCAACCGAAATATGTCTATATAGATCTAAATTACCAGATGACAAACATTTGGTGCACCAATCTTAATTTCTCCAAATTGGACACAAAACTCAGTATAACTTCCATAATAGGGGTCATTAGAAGCTAATTTTTCTTCCTATAGGTAGTTCTAGTCCATGGGTGGATTCCTAATGGTCAAATTGAACAATTAGAGTCTACATAAAAGAGAAATTAATATGTATAACTATTAGGAGATGGATTTTAAATACAAAGCCTAATGGATACGATTAGGACACGAGCTTCTAGCCAAATGCTTCCTCTTCTAATGCTCCTTGCCACCCAAGCTTCTAGGCTCGTTGGACGAAGAGTAGGGACGGGATTGGAAGTGGATTTGAGAAGATTGTGGAGGGATGGATCAACTTGGGGTGCTCCTACAATCTTTTGTAATTTGAATAAGCTCCTTCATCCCTACCTTGATCGGTTCGTCGCGGTCTATCTCGACGATATCTTCGTGTACTCAAACACGATGGAGAGCATATCAAATTTACAGGCATTTTTCCAGGTGATGAGGGAAAACCAACTCTTTATGAAGCGGAGAAGTGCTCTTTCACACAAGAAGAGGTAGAATTCTTGGGGAACTAGATTGGCATAGCAAGATCTGGATGGACGGTGAGAAGATCCATTCTATACGAGAGTGGGAAGCTCCTACCAGGTCGACGGAGATGCAATCATTCCGAGGTCTGGCAAACTACTACGGACAGTTCATCCGAGGATATTCTGCCATTATAGCACCACTGATCGATCTGCTGCAAAAGAATCGAGCATGGAGTTGGACACCCAAGTGCGAGGAGGCATTCGAGGCACTCAAGAGGGCTATGACGGAGGATCCGGTCTCTATCATACTACTCTAAGGCATTCAAAGCACACACGAACGCGTCCAACTTTGCTATTGGTAGGGTATTGGTGCAGGAAGGACACCCCATCGCTTTCGAGAGCCGTAAGCTAAATGATACTGAGCGGCGCTATACGGTGCAAGTGAAGAAGATGACCACGGTCATGCACTACCTGAGGACTTGGAGGCACTACCTTTCGGTACCAAATTTGGTCATGACTGACAATGTTGCTACGAGCTCCTTCCAGTCTCAGAAGAAGTTGTCCCCGAAGCAAGCAAGATGGCAAGACTTCTTAGCCGAGTTTGCTATGGAGATGCGGTATAAGACTGGCAAGAAGAATCAAGTGGCCGATGCACTCAGCAGAAAAGCTGAGCTCGCGACGGTATGCTTGCTCAATATAATTATGGACCTTGTCTGAGTGGGTATCGTTGAGGTCTCGCTGACACAGTCCATAGTAAAGCTCATTCAAGAGGGCAAAATGAAGTTTTTGGTTGAAGAATGGGTTCTCTATACCAAGGGCGACAGCATGGTCGTGCTTAAATGGAGTGGCTTGCGGAGACAGCTACTCAATGAGTGCCACGATAAGAAGTTGGTTGGACACCCGGGATAGAAGCTGACTTTGGCATTGTTAGAGGTCGCTGCTAGTAGCCTGCATGTGCGAGTATGTGGAGGACTTTGTGCATACCTATCTTATGTGCCAACAAGACAAGTTGGACCATCAGAGACCCGGGGGGCTTGCTGGAGCCTCTTTCCGTGATGAACCGGCCATGGAAGAGAAAATTAATGGACTTCATATCCGTCCAGCCGAAAGTGGGGGCGCTTGGGTCTATTCTCGTGGTGGTGGTCCAATTCTTAAAGTACGTGACCTTTATTGCCTCTTTAACGGACTGCATGTTGGCTATTAAATATCAAAGATAGGTATTACAGAAAAATGAAATTGATTTACTCGGTTGTACAAAAAAAAGCCTAGAAAGAAATCCTAGGAAACAATCTAAGTACATTTGTTTAGTTTTTGATTCTAGGGGGAGACGGTGGAGGCTCGAAAAAATATCAACTCTGCCTTACTCCTTGGACTATCCGACGCAGTCTTTAGCTCTTGAAGAAATTGCCCTTCGTAGGTTGCCAGCCTCTTGCAAGGGTGTGGCACCCTGCTATTTATAGTGATATAGTTTTGAGCCGCATAGATGGCCCATAGCCACGTGTCTACAACAGCACGTAAAGACCCGCTTTTTCCGCCAGCTGGCGATTTGTTAGGATTTTGTTACCGTAAATCTGGGTGGTTGAGAATTGGTCATCCTGCCACGTGTCCTATCGCAGGATAGGATTAATCTGCTGGAGTCATTTTGAGCCGCATGAGTCTTTCAGTTGTCGGCCATGTTGGGCCGCATAAGGCTCATGCGGCTTAGTTCGCAGTCTCCCTTAGCTTAAGGACTTTGAGCCGCATAGATTCTCCATTTTTGGCCGCATTAAGCTCATGCGTCTTAGGTTACAGTCACCTTGGCCACATGAAGCTTAGATACTTTAGGGCCGCATAGGTTGAGCCGCATTAGGTTCATGCGGCTCAGGTAGCAATCCTTCTAGCCGCATGACTATGTTTAAGCACATGAACCCTATTTTTAGTGACATGACATTTATCTGATCACGTCTTATGTTTTTGTCAGAGTATCAGAGCTGTCATTTTTGTCAGTTTTGACAGAGTTTGTCAGCTTTATCAGAAGGACTAATCAACTTGGCCGTATATCTTCCTTCTATGGCTCGAATCAGTCTGGTTGCAGACAGGCCGCATGAGGTGCTGAATCTGTTATGCTGCTCTCTTTTTTCGGACCAGTTTGGCCCAAAGTACTCATGCGGCCAGTTGTGATCCGCATGAACCCCATACTTTCCATGCTTCTACAAGAACCCCTTCAAAGTTTTCAAATTATAAATTTGGAATACTTTAAATAAGAAGCATGGAGATATGTCAAGCCGTAGGGATCTTCAAGCCAGGAGTGACCTTTAGCCGCAGGGAGATCTTGAGCCGCAGGAAATTTGAGCCGCAGAGATATCTTGAGCTGCAGGGAAATCTTGAGCCACAGAGAGATCTTGGGTCGCAAGGAAATCTTGAGCCGGAGAGAGACCCCATCCAGCCTGCCAGCTGCCACTGCTGCATTTAATTTCTTGATTTGATTTTGGATTTTGGTTCTCTTTTCGAGATAAAGCCAACGGTTACTAAGGATAAAATCCCCAAATGTTATCAATATCATTAATGATCTCGAGAATCGAAGCGACACTCTTCAGAAACTCTATAAATAGGGGTCATTTGGAGAGAGATTTTTCTCTTTCACCTTCGTCTCCTTCGTTTTCATCTTTCTGTCTCAATTTAGCCATGGCTCCAAAAGCTTCCAAGTCGACTTGTGCTGCGGCCAAAAAGGGGAACTTGCCTCTCCATCGATGGCAGCGGACTCTCGTTCCATTTATCCAGACGTGTAACCCCTATCAAGGGTAAGGACGGTCATAAGACGATGACTGAAATTTTGATTGGCCATATCGTATTTTTTGCACGGGCCTGTCATATATCGCCTATGTGCTTTAAGCCTGATCGATACATGCCTGCAGAAGCATGGAAAAGAACAAAGAAAAGCCCATACGGCTCCAACAGAAGGATCCTTATGCGGCTCGAAAATCCGGTAGAAACTCATGCGGCTCAAAGTCCTCTAGAGCCTCATACGGCTCGGATAGCTCTATGCGGGTCAGTAAATAGCCACGTGTCCCTAAACAGTTCTCCCCTATAGCTGGCCATGGCAGTTGTTGTATTTAATTTCGGACGACAGTTCTGATAACTGACAGCTCTGACATAAAAGTCGCAATGGCTCTTGCATGATGGCGTTTTCTAGGGAAAAGGTTGGTAGCTGACATAATCCACCAACTCCAAAGTTCCCTATGCGGCTGTAACACCTATGCGGCTGCAACACCTATATGGCTGCCACCCTTATGCAGCTGTCATCCCCATGCGGCTACCCGCTTCATGCGGTTGCCCGCTTCATGCGGCTGCCCGCTTTATGCGGCTACTTCTTTCACGCGGCCGCTAGCTTCATGCGGTTAGGATCGGGGGAGGCCACTCGTATGTGGATCACTAAGAGAACACGTTCATGCGGCTCCGTCAAGACATCCCACTCATGACAGGTTGAGACACGTAGCTGTCTTATCCCCTCGTGGCTAGGGCTGCTCGCAAATCCTGACAACCAGATGTAGTACAATCACCATTATTACTCAAATCAAATCAGATTTGTTGTAACTAAAGCAAATTGAACACATGGCAGGAGATCCGAGCTCCCAAAGATTAGTGACAATCAGCATTAATTGACTATACAGATTTGGCGCAATCAAGAGTCAATGGCCCAGATGATTGGCCGTCGACTTTTCAAGGGACAATCATTGCAAACCCTAATGATCATATCCCAATCCTATAAATAGCAAGGTGCCATTCCCTTGCAAAAGATCTCAGATCCATGATCCAAAACCAGAAAAAATATAGCAAGGTGTCATTCCCTTGCGAAAGAGATCCTTTTCACCCGGTTGGACACACAGAGAAATAAAGGCACGCACAGAAGAGTCTTCCCATCTCGAGAGCAGTTCTTCACCGGAGCCAAAGCTACGTCTGATCGTCCAAGGAGTAAGGCAGAGCGGCCGTCGCTTTCCCGAGCCTCTATCGTCACCCCCCAGAATAAAAAATAAACAATCGTACGTAGACTGTTGTACCTAGGTTTTCGTCCCTAGGCTTTCTTTGTACGAGCGAGTTTGTATTGTGAGTCTAAGTTCAGTCCTCCTATATAATTGTTCTGTACTTTTACAATCAATGGCAAACGCGATGACTACTCTGTTGGGGACTAACTTCTCCACGACTGAGGAGTTGGTGACGCAATCAGATGCAGCCAAACTTGGCTCCACTCAATAAATACTGGTCGCCCAGTTCGACCAACAGGCGTTTGAAGAAATGCTCTCCGACGGGAGCGCTGGCCTGGTCCAGCGGCTAGACCACATGAAGAAGGCACGCAGGGAGTGGAGACCCAAAATTTTGCTCCTCCCCAAGCTCTCAAAGAAGTACTCTCTGTTGCCCGAGACAGCGGAGAAGTCTCGCTTATGGCCCCACTCCAGATCACAGAGGACTCTACTGTCCCCAAGTCCGGTAGAAGAAAACACTATGATGCTACACTTGTAGGGGCAAAGAGAAACTCTGGGCAATCCGAGCCGCATAAGGGCGCCAGCCGCATGGGGAAAGCTCATGCGGCCGTAACTGTCAACCGCATGGAGAAAACTTATGCGGCCACAAGAGTCAGCCGCATGCTGACAGCCTGCACGGCCATGACATCTTGCCACATATAGAAAGTTCATACGGCCACAAAGAATAGCCACATGCCGACAGCCTGTACATCCACGACTCCTAGCCGCATACAGAAAGGTCATACGGCTACGCATATCCGCCACATGCAGACAGCCTGCACGGCAACCGATCTCAGTCGCATACCATCTATCTCATGCGGCTCGCGGTCAGTCTTTGACCGCCTTTCATGCGGTCTTGACTATGAAGGTTCTCTGGAGCATATGCCAGACTCTGTTGTGACCAGCTTGGACTTTTCCTACTACGCACTCTCAGGTGCTAGAAGGAAGAAGTCTCGGGCAGCACGGGCTCGACGATCTCAGTCGGCTGTCCCAACTTCTGGATACCAGGGCATCCCGTTGACTATTACTCGAGCCCCTGATGGGAAGTTGTACGTAACTACTCGTACCCAGTCCCCGGCGGCCAACGAACGGGATAGTTATCAAGAATCTCCTAACAAAGATCAGGGGAGAGTACTCACGCCACCCCCACATCAGGGAGCAGACAGGAGGCCAATGCACTCATCAGCCCACAAAGCAGGTGACCCGCGCAACGTTATTCTTCACAAGCGCAAAGAAAGAGACGAAGACTTGGAGTGCAAAGAGTCCTGTCAAGGACATCAATGCACCCAAGTCATAGTCAACTGTTGCTGCAACAAGGCAGCAGCACAAAAAGACCGACGGTCCGTCTTCCAAAGGCTGTAACACGCAAACTCAGAAAATGAGGCGCTTCTCGTCGCCTCTTGCAATTCTGCTCTGAAGATTTCTGGCAGCGGAAGAGGGAAAAAACAAATATCTCCAGCCCAAAAATTTCAATCGGCGTAACCAAGAAAATTTCTTATAAACAGTTATCTACCACCGTTGCAGGAGGAGTTTACCAAGGTACCCGCTCAAAGACAAAATCTGCCACACTGGGAGATTCGTCCACATCTATGGGAGACACTGAAGCCGGAGGTAGCATTCCTCCAAATATCCAGAATAACCCAGTATTCCGAGAAGATAGTCTGGGGGAAATGGTTCACCCAACAGATGCAGCAGATTCCGACGTCCCTGAGGACGTCCATAATTCCCAAGATAAGGCAAGCTCTGAAGCTGGAGGTACTACTCTTTCTGAGTCAGAACCAGAGGAGAACATTCCCACATACCTAGATGACTTTTCTACACAAGGGTATGACTCAGAGGTCACGTCCTCTACCATTCCTTCCATCTCTCCTCATGTGAGGATGGTGTTTATGACAGACTACAACCAAGAAGGTTCCAGTGATTGCCAATGCATCGACACTCTGGAGGCCAAACTACATGCTTTGGTCAAGTCTGTGGACGAGATCAAAGCAGCCCTTCCGACTCGCAAGAAAGAACGCCTGGCCAAACAAGCTTGGGTCCCGCGGTCAATGCGGACTCGAACTCAGCTGCACCAAACACAGGCGATAGTCTTCCTGAAATATCGGCTCCTACCGCTGCAGACGAAGCCAGGGAGTCAAGAAGAGAGGTCCAGGAGCTCCGGGCCATGTTACATGCTAGAGAAAACTGCCAAGACCTCAGGATACGACAACCGTATCCCGCTGCATGGAGAGATGTTCCCTTCCCACCAAAATGTAAACCATTCCACATCAATCCATATGATTGGAAGACATCTGCAAGCAGGTACATCACCTACTTCAAAGTCACAACCGACCATCTGCCTCATGACGACGCCATCCTTACGCGGTTGTTTATCGGAGCCTTGGAAGGGGTCGCCTTCGACTGGTGTTGCAACTTGCCGGATAATTGCATACACTCCTTCACCAACTTCAAATGTATGTTCCTAGAGAGGTTCTATGAAGTAGGATAAAACATGACAATATCCACCCTCATGGACGTTGTTCAGGGAGAAAAGGAGCTAACAAGAAATTATATCGAGCAGTTTCGCCAAACCGCGATGAAGTTGCCCTCTGGCAACCCTGATTCCTCCTTAATTGAAATTTGCCAAAAGAGATTGCTTCCCACAGTCAGCCTCTGGATGGGCAAAAGTCAATTCAAGGATTGGAAGACGTTCATCATCAGTGCCACTAGTGCAGAAGACAAGGTGAAGAAAGCTCGCCAACTGGAATTGTGCATCTCGGAAGGGAAAGACAATGTCAAACGCCCTAACGTCAACAACAACAACGGTGGCAATTCCTCCAGCAATCGAGATAATAAGGGCAAGCAGGCTATGGTGACCGACACAGCCCCAAAGCCCGATTCAATGTCGTCGGAAAAGCAGTGGCCTCAAATGACCTACTCCTTCGAGGATGGTGTAGAAGCATGGAAAAGAATAAAGAATGATCCATGAGGCCAGGAAACCCCATGCGGCTCAGAGAGCTCATGCGGCTCAAGGATCTATGCGGCTCAAGCGTCTATACGGCTCGAATAAATCCTATGCGGCTCAGAGAGGAGCCACGTGGCCTGCAAACAGCTCTTCTCTTTGTCCTTTACTGCATAAAATGCCTCGATGGCTGATAGCTCTGACACATGACAGTTCTGGCACAAAGATACAATTATGACTCCGTCATGATGGCAGACTAATAGGAAAACGAAGGAAATCTATGACACGATCCTCCGAAATCCAGAAACTTTCATGCGGCCTCGACACATGGACAGTCGCATGCGGCTCAATTAGAGACCACCCCATACGGCTCAGGCCGAAGCTATCCCATGCGACTCAGGCCGAAGCTATCCTATGCGGCTCAAGCAGAGGCTACCTCATGCGGCTCACGAAGACTATCTCTATGCGGCTCACTGAGAAGCCACCCATTATGCGGCCGCCTACGCTCATGCAGCTCTGATTATCACCATGCGGTTCAAATATTCAGGGGCCACTCCCAAGCAACTTTGACACGTGGCTAGCCTTATGCGGCTCCATGGGGAGCAATCCTCATGCGGCTTAGATTTCTGCAGTGGCTCGCAGTTAAGACACGTACATGATAGTAGGACACGTGGCATCAAATCGATCAAAACCCATCAACAAATCCCAATAAAATATTGGGATCAAATCAGATCATCTGCAATCAAGCAAGTCAATGATCCGTGGCGGGAGATCTGAGATTGGTATGACAAATCAGGAGGATTTATGTCAATCATTATTAATTACCCACAAAAGATTTGATGCAATCACATTAATTGTTCAAATCTGTTATATTCAAGATGAACGACCCAGATTCATTGATCCTTAGCCGCCGACTTTTGATAATGGGCAATCATTGCAAACCCTAGTGATGCCCCCCACTCTTATAAATAGCAAGGTGCCATTCCCTTGCGAAGAGAAGATTCTCTAATTTTTACAAAAAGAAGACACAGAGATTCAGAGAGCCAGAGAGAGAATACACAAAGATCGAAAGGAGAGCATTTCTTCGTCAACGACAAGCAGTTCTTCTACAGAGCCAAGGCTGCATTCGATCGTCCAAGGAGTAAGGCAGAGCGGTCGTCGTTTTCCCGAGCCTCTATCGTCATCCCCCAAAATCTAAAATAAATAATTGTACTTAGATTGTTGTACCTAGGCTTTCGTCCCTAGGCTTTCTTTGTACAAATGAGTTTGTATTGTGAAGTAAAAGTTCGGTCCTCCGATAATTGTTCTGTTCTTTATATTTATGGCAAACACGATGGCGACTCTGCTGGGGACAAACTTCTCCACGGTTGAGGAGTTGGTGACACAATCGGATGCAGCCAAACTTGGCTCCACGTAATAGAAGATGGTCGTCCGCTTCGACCAACAGGCGTTTGAAGAAATGCTCTCCGATGGGAGCGCTGGCCCGGTCCAGAAGCAAAACCGCACAGAGAAGGCTCGCAGGGAGTGGAGGCCAAAATCATTTGCTCCTCTCCAATCCCTAGACGGAGTAATCTCTGCTGCCCAAGACGGCGAAGGCAATTCTCATGCGGCCCTATTTCAAGCCATAGAGGACTCTGCTGTCCCCAAGTCCGATAGAGGAAAGCACTACGATACTAGACTTGTAGGGAAAAAGAGTGATTCTATGTGCTCCAGGAAGAAGCCGAACACTCATGCGACCAAGACTTTCAGCCGCATACATGATGGTCATGCGGCTGAAACTGCCAACCGCATGAAGAATGTCTATGCGGCCAAATCTTCTAGCCGCATGGAGAAAACACATGCGGCCAAGACTTCTAGCCGCATGAAGAAATCCTATGCGGCCACAACTGCCAGCTGCATGAAGACTGTTGACTCCAGCCGCATACTTCCTGCTTCATGCATCTCAGGCTTAGTCTTCAATCGCCTCTCCTATGGTCTTGATCTCTTATGTGCCCAAGAGAATATATGACTCTCTGCAGCGTCACTCTGACTCTTCCTACTATACGCCTTCAGGCGCTCAAGTGAAGAAGTCAAGGGCAGCACGTGCTCGACGAGCTCAGTCCGCGGTCCCAACCTCTGACCATCCGAGCGCTCTACATACTGTTATGCGAGCCTCTGATGGAAAGTTGGACAGAACCACTCGAGTCCAGCCCCCGGCGACAAACGGACAGAGTGGTTCCCAAAAGTCTTCCAAAACCCAGGGAGCAAACATGGTCGTTCCAGACCCATCTGACTTGCGTGAGATTATCCTCCACAAACGTAAGGAAAGAGAAGAGGCCCCGGTATGCAAAGAGTCCTCCCACGGACATCACTGCACCCAAATCATTGTCAATGCTGTTGCAACAACGCGACAGTAAGAGAAGACCGGCAATCTGCTTTCCAAAGGCTGTAACGACCCAGCTCAGAGGACGAAGTGCCTCCCATCGCCTCTTGCAACTCCACTCAGAAAATTTTCGCTGATGGGAGAGGAAAGAAGATGAACATTTCCAGCCCGAAAATTTTAACGACTGCGGCTAAGAAACTGGCGTCTAAACGGCTGTCCACCAACGGAGTATTCCAAGGCACCCGTTCGAAGACGAAATCTGCTACAGCAGGAGATTCATCATCCGTACCGCAAGGGGTCACTGTAACAGGGGGTAGCACTCCTCAAAACATCCATGATAATCCGATGTTCCAAGGAGACGAGCCCGAGGAAACAACTCTCCTGTCAGATACAGCAAATGCAGACGTCTTCGAGGACGTCCACGACTCTCAAGACGAAGCAAGCTCCAAAGTTGGGGGTACTATTCCTTCTGAATCTGAACCAGAGAAGAACATTCCCACATATCCCGATGACTTCTCGGTACATGGGTATGACTCGGAGGACACGTCCTCCACCGTCCCATCTATCTCTCCTCATGTAAGGACGGTATACATGACGGACATCAACCAAGGTGGTTCCAGTGATCGCCAACGCATCGACACTGTGAAAGCCATATTGCATGCCTTAGTCAAGTCTATTGGCGAGATCAAAGCGGCCCTTCCAACTCTTCAAGGAGGGACGCCTGGCCAAATAAGCACGGGTCCTACGGTCAATACGGACTCTAACTCAGCGGCACCAAACTCGGGCAACAATCCTCCTGAAATGACGGCCCCCACCGCTGTGGATGAGGCCCGAGAAGCGAGAAAAGAGGTCCAGGAGCTCCGAGCCATGTTTTACGCTCGAGAAAACTCTCAAGACCTCAGAATACGGCAACCGTACCCTGCTGCATGGAGGGATGTCCACTTCCCGGCAAAATATAAGCTGTTCAACATCAACCCTTATTATGGCAAGACCTCCGCAAGTCGGTACATCACTTACTTCGAGGTCACCACCGACCACCTACCCCATGACGATGCCATCCTCACACAATTATTCATTGGGGCATTAGAAGGAGTCGCCTTCGACTGGTATCGCAACCTGCCAGACAACTGCATCAACTCCTTCTCCAACTTCAAGCGCATGTTCTTAGAGAGATTCTACGAAGTAGGGCAGGACATCACAATGTCCACCCTCATGGACATCGTCCAAGGAAAAAAAGAGCTGACAAGGAACTATATCGAGCGGTTTTTCCATACCGCAATAAAGTAGCCGTCTGGTAACCCGGATTCCTCCTTGATTGAAATTTGCCAACAGAGATTGCTCCCAACAATCAGTCTCTGGATGGATGAAAGTCAATTTAATGACTGGAAGACATTCATCATCAGTGCCACTAGTGCCGAAGAACGATTGAAGAAGGCTCGCCAACTGGGATTGCACATCTCGGATGAAGAGAACAAGGGCAAGCGTCCTAATACCAACAACGACAATGGGGGTAGCCCCTCCAATAATCGGAACAACAGGGGTAAGCAGGCTATGGTGGCTGACACAGCCTAGAAACCTGAGTCAAAACCGACAGACAAATAATGGCCGCAAGTAACCTACTCCTTCGAGGACGGCCACGTCAAGCCCATCTTGGACATGCTTATACAAGAAGACAGAATTCAGCTCCCTCCACCAAGACGGGAACCTCGGCCGACAGAAATGGAGAGCCCGAAGTACTGTCATTACCACCGCTACGTCCACCATGCTACGCACGACTGCTACCAACTGAAGTGATACATCCAACATCTCATCGATTCGAATGCTCTGGCCATCGATTTCGAGGAGGTAACCATGGCAGCCAACATGGTGTCCGTACAATTCGGCAGCTTTCCTCCAACAGAGACTCAAGACGGGGTGGTACCCATCCCTCTTACGATAATGGAGATTGCTAATCATTCACCTCCTCGGGATCAGGTTGCTGGTTTAGTGCCCCTCACCACATCACGGAAGGAGATCATGTGGGTCCATCCGGACCTGGTACTTGAAGTGATGCAGCCCATACCATATTCCATTCGTAAGAAGAAGAGTGGAAAAGTAAGATCCTGCGGTACAATCTCGGCAGATGTCGAAGAGGTCATGGCTGTCGTCACCCGATCTGGGGCACAATCCCAACTCGTGGCTGAGAACTCAACTGAAAATCATCTGCCAGCTACTGCTGACGCCCCAGGACCTTCTCAGCCTCCGACGACCGACAAGCCTAGGCCTAAGGAAACTCGCTTTGACAAATCCCTCCGAAAAGAGACACCTCAGGGGTTGAAAAGGCCCTACAACTTCGACATCTTGGCGCAGTTGGCCAATACACCAGCCAAATTGTCATTATATAAGCTCCTGAGGCTCTCAAAGGATATTCGCACAGCTTTGAGCGATACACTCCAAAATATCGATGCATATCTGGCTCAGGTCAACCTCACAGGAGAGAACCCGCCTACAAACCTCCAAGACAGCGCTTGTACAGGAGCAATGCCCAATATTATCTTCACTCCGTAGGATATGCTCATCAAAACCAATCTCCATGATCGTCCACTCTACTACTCCGGATTCATCGAGGACGTAAAGGTAGACCGAATGGACATTGATCCTGGGTCTTCCATAATTACTATTACGAAGGGTCTGCTACATCATCTCCATATTTTGATGCATCGTCTGACGCCAACAAGCACCGCCATCAGCGGTTTCAATTCGGACAGGAGCTACCCAATTAGGAAGATTCGTTTGAAGTGCCAAATTGGCGATCTCCAGTCAGAAGTGACCTGTTACGTCATAGATATAGACACTTCTTACAACATCCTCCTGGGGTGCCCTTGGATACACGATTACATGATCGTGCCTTCCATACTGCACCAGTGCTTCAAGTACGTCGATAAATATGACTTTGTGAGGACAGAATTTGCCGACATCGATCCCTTCAAAGGAGTCGAATCCTACTACTCAGATTCCTGCCTATACGAGAAGTCGAAGAGGCACCTGGATGAAGATGTAAAGGCTTGAACTGAAACAGCCTCAGGATCAGAAGAACCTCTGACGATCCACCTTCAAGCTCGCAAACCTGGCAAATTTGCACCCCTTACGGCCGCTCTACGTAAGGAAGCGATCAGCCTCTAGCACAAGAAGGGAAAATAATAATTCGACTGCCAAGGTCCGGCCAAGCGCCAAGACCCACAACGGAGCCACTAACAATCAGGCTACCAAGAGTCGGCCAGCCACAAGCAGAGAAGTTAAATCCCTCTGACAAACCAATGATGATACGTCTTCCCAAGAAGAATCGTCACCCCGATGCAAGGTCTTGGGCTGCTAACGAGCCAACTACTCCCCGCCCAGCATCGAGTACCAAACTGGGGGTCGCTAGTTTGCCAACAACTCCACGCTCGGCTCCACCAACAGAACCCCTAATGATCAAGCTGCCCAGGTCATTCTCTCAATCTTCATTTATACAGGGGATAACCGAAGAAGAATCGGAGCTGGCCAAGTATGCGGCTGCCCACACTGATGTTGCCTCCGTAAATGATGTAATCCCGCTAGAAAAGATACCTTACTTCATCAATAAAGGGCTATCTTTAAACTACCTCGAGATTAATAAGCTTTGTACAATGTATGCTGTGGAACTCGGTATAGGCACTCACCTACACACACAGGTGACAAATGTTTATACCGCAAACCAGCTTACTCCAGTAGAAGACGCTTACCGCATAATCGAGGGAGGGGACCATCCAATCATCTTTGGCCGAAAAGAAGACCCACAACCCTTCACCTAGAGAAGGTCGATCTCGAATCATATACCGGGAGACTGCGTCTGTATCTTTATAGCCCCCAATCTAAATACCTCATGCAAAAACGGGGATATGATATGGAGACTACACCAGGCTTAAACTACGGCACCGGTCGACGATTGCCTTTGAAGCCACGAGTCCTGGCTGGCAAACCACGGGACTACTACAGCAAGACCTGATGTAGATTAGGGTATGTTACGCCCGCAACAACCCCGAAATGTTTGGATGAGGATGATGCGACTGGCATTCACATTCTACCGGGTCACCAACTTCTGATTCGGATACCAGCATCGGAGACGTATTCAGAAAATCCTGTCAGTCAATATGGCATTCGCAGACGCTTACGAAGAAGATAAAGACATTCCTGAAATCCTTGAGTTAGAGCCGTGGGCCCAACAGCTGGACGCACAATAGGAAAAGTGGTTCGAACAGAGAGAACCTCCCATAGAAGACGAGGTTATACAGGTCGACCTCGGCAGCGAATCTTCTCCAAAACCAATCTTCGTCAATAAAAGCCTAACAAACGATGAGCTAGAATCGCTACTGGAACTTATCAAAGAATATATTAATGTGTTCGCCTGGAGCTATGAAGTCATGCCTGGACTAAACTCCGAAGTTGCCCTTCACAAGCTTAACATTCGGCCAGATGTGAAGCCGGTCAAACAACAGCAACGACGCTTCCGCTCGGGTATCATGGATGCGATTGAAGCCGAAGTCAACAAACTGATAGCCAGCGGCTTCATTCATGAAGAACAACATCCAGACTGGGTTGCCAATATAGTATCGGTCCTCAAAAAGAATGGAAAGATTCGAATCTGCATTGACTTCCGCAATCTGAACGAGGCAAGTCCCAAAGATGAATTCCCTCTCCCTATCACAGACATCATGATTGATAACACATGCGGCTGCCAACGCATGTCATTCATGGACGGTTTCTCGAGGTACAACCAAATCAAGATGTCTCCTAACGACGAAAAGCATACATCATTCTGAACACCGATTGGCACATACTGCTACACAGTCATGCCTTTCGGTTTAAAGAATATCGGCGCCACGTATCAAAGAGCCATGAGCATCATCTTCAGAGACCACTTGCGCAAGACTGTGGAGTGCTATGTTGACGACATCGCCGTCAAGAGTTGCTATAAGGGAGACCACCTGCACGATTTGAGGACAGTGTTCGACCTGGTACGAGCACACAACCTGAAGATGAATCCCATAAAATCCTTCTTGGGCGTATCCAGCGGAAAATTCCTGGGTTTTACTATTACTGCATAGGGAATTCATGTAGACCCTGAAAAAACAAAGGCAATTATAGAGATGGGCCCCCGAGAAATCTTTGTGAACTCAGATGCCTTCAAGGGAGGCTGGCTTACATTAGGAGGTTCAGCCCTAACCTCTTCGGGCGATGTCAGCCATTCACCCACCTCATGAAGAAAGATGTCTCGTTCGTATGGGATGAAGAATACCAACGCGCCTTCGATAGCATAAAAGAATATTTGTCGAGCCCTTCAGTCCTAGTGGCCTCGGTTGCTGGGAAACCATTCTTACTATATGTGCGAGCAATAGAACACTCTCTCGGCACTCTGCTGGAACAAAACAACGATGCAAGCCATGAACAAGCCATATATTACCTCAGCCGAATGATGATTGGACCAGAGTACCGATACACCGCTGTGGAGAAGGAATGCCTCGTCCTGGTGTTCGCCATTCAAAAGTCGCGGCACTGTGTCACAGGACAAACCATACATGTGATCTCACGAGTCAACCCTCTCAGGGTCCTCATGACTAAACCAGGGGCACTCAGCTCCGCCTTGCCATATAGACAATATTGCTGTCTCCTTATCATATGGTCATCGTCCCGCAAAAGGCTGTTAAAGGTCAAGCTCTGGCAGACATTTTAGCAGCCCACCCAGGCTTGGAGTCGTCCAGATTATATAAAGGAATCCTAGATAAGGTCGCCGACTCACATGTGACCTCCCACGATGATATATGGCGAATGTTCTTCGACAGTGCTTCGAGAACTGGACCCAAGGGAATATCGTCGTTGGAGTCGGGGTGATATTGATTTCTCCTTTCGGACTGGTGATCAATCGTGCTTACTCCCTCATGGAACCCTGCTCTAACAACGTAGCCGAGTATAACGCACTGGTCGTTGGCCTCCAACTTGCAAGAGAGCTAGGGGTAGAATATCTCGAAGTATATGACGATTCGTAGTTAATCGTCAATCAGATCCGGGGCTCGTACGAAGTCCGCCATGAAGATATGATCCCATAGCGATCAATATTATTTCGTCATTTGAGGGATTCTTCATCGAACATGTTCCCAGACTCTAGAACATCGAAGCTGATGCCCTAGCAGTCCTTGCCGCTTCTCTAGCAGTGTCGAACCATACTCATCGATCGGTTGACGTGATAGGCCACGAACTGGTCTGTCCCAAGAACAATGTTCAAGTCGTGGCGAGTTATTCCGCCCAAATGATCGACGAAGCACCAGACTGGAGACAACCATTCATAGACTTCGTAGTCTACAATATCCTACCCGAGAACCCAAAGGAAGCCACTTCTATCAGAAGACGTTCTCTCAGATTCTTCTACGATACAGAGACAAAAAATGCTGTATCGGCGATCTTACGACGGGTTTATTGCTTCGGTGTCTGTCAAACGCGAAAGCCAAAGAAGCCGTACGCGAAGCTCATGACGGTGTATGCGGGGCCCATTAGCCTGGCCCTAAATTACAAGACCGTCTTTGCCGAATGGGCTACTACTGGCCCACGATGGAAGCAGATACGATAGACTATACAAAAAGTGCAAAGCCTGCCAAGTCCACGCGGACTTCATCCACCAACCATCCGAGTTTCTACATCCGACAGTGGCATCCTAGCAATTCGAAGCATGGGAAATGGACATCATCGGTCCAATCACTCCGCCTTTCTCCCGTGGACATCGCTTCATACTCTCCATCATAGATTACTTCTCCAAATGGGCGAAAGCTGTTCTGCTCACAGAAGTAAAGACTTTAAATGTGATCAGCTTCCTCAAGCATTATGTCATTTATCGCTTTGGACTGCCCCGAAGGATCATCCACGATAATGGTCTGCAGTTTGCAAGCCACACCTTTTATCGGTTCTGCGACAAGCATCGCATCCAGAATATTGCTTCGACACCATACAATCTGGCGGCTAATGGGTTGGCTCAGGCATTCAACAAAACAATCATCAAACTTCTCAAGAAGTTTGTGTCCTCCAACAAATGTGACTGGAACGAGAAGCTTGGTTAATGCTTATGGGCGTACCGTATTATAGTCCGAACGGCCACTGGAAACACGCCATTTTTCCTGGTGTACGGGAGTGAGGCAGTCCTCCACTTGGAGACTCAAATACCCTCACTCCGCGTCGCTCTTACATACCAATTGATGACGGACGATAACTACCGGCGCCGGCTACAAGAATTGGAGGCCTTAGATGAAAAGTGCCTCTTGGCTCAGCAACGAATCGAGCTATACCAAGCACGCATCTCTGGAGCCTTCAACAAGAAGGTTAAAATTAGAACATTCCAAGTGGACGATCTCGTTCTGGCAGTCCGGAGGTCGATGGTCATGACTAACAAAACTGCCGACAAATTTCTGCCAAAATAGGAAGGGCCGTTTATCATTGAGGCCGTATTCTCCAACGGTGCTTACCGCCTCACAAAATAAAACGGAGACTTGCTTATGTTGCCCGTCAACGGCAAGTTCCTGAAGAAATACTATGTCTAAAGGACATATTCCAGATCATCGAGTCATGTACCCGCTGGTACCGATGAACTCACTTTCATAATATTCTAGATTACCGAGTCATGTACCCGCTGGTGCCGCTGAACTCATACTCACAATATTTCTGATCATCGAGTCATGTACCCGCTGGTACCGCTGAACTCACTTTTACAATATTTCAGATTACCGAGTGATGTACCCGCTGGTACCGCTGAACTCATACTCACAATATTCCAGATCATCGAGTCATGTACCCGCTGGTGCCGCTGAACTCATATTCACAATATTCCATATCATCGAGTCATGTACCCTCTCGTACCACTGAACTCACATCCTCCTTTCATAGAAATCCGAGATTATCGAGTCATGTACCCGCTGATACCTCTGAACTTATACTTTGATTCCAAAATTCTCGGATTGTCGAGTTATGTACACGCTGGTACCCCTGAACTTACATCCCGGTCACTCTTTCGGGGGAAAGTTATGTATGACCATACCTATGAACTTTCTTCCTGAAGGAGCTCCTTTCTCATGATCCACTACCCGCACTCCCAGTGCACAAAAAGGGTAACAGATCCATAAATTTCCAAAATGACCATGTCGATGTTACCTCTGAGTCGTCTCAATTCTGCCAAAAACAAATCACCGCTCTACATAGAACTTCCATGTCCTCGTTACCTCTGAGTCATTCTACGTACCCCCTTCATTGAGCCCACTCCTGCCATGTCCTCATTACCTCTGAGTGGGAAGGCTCCGTCGAACAAACCCTCACGCTTGCCATGTCCTCATTACCTCTGAGTAAGTATGTTGATTCCCTTTTGACTTATTATCTGTACCCACAATCGGAGTACGCCAAGGATAGTAGGTCCACAAAAAACCTCCGTTGAGTCCACTCCTACCATGACCTCATCACTTCTTAGTAGGAAGATTCCGCTGTAAGAAAACCCTCATGCTTGCCATGTCCTCATTACCTCTCAGTAAGTATGTTGGTTCTATTTCATTCTATTATCCGTATCCTAACCCAGGGTACACCAAGGATAATAGGCCCATAAAATGTACTGTGCTAAGCTTCTCAGCACAGGCCCATCATTTCTCATCATGCCCCGGGAGCCCAGCTGCTCCATGGCATCCTTTTTCTCGATACTCGGAGCGTCTACGACAACCTTATTATGGAACCGTTCTAGGTATCCCCAATCAAACTTGTTACCCGTACCTAAAACCAAGGTATGCCTGGGGTAACAGGTCCACAAATAAGTCCCCCATGCGGGGCAAACACCACCATAATACCACAAGCACAACAATCAATACGAAAAAGCATTACATATTTTGGGACCACGTCCCTTTCAAAAAAGAAAAAGAAAAGAGAACAGAAATAAAAGAAAGAAAGGCCGACTATAGTTCGACATTACACAACTCCAAGAGGCGGTTTCTCACCAAGGTAGTCTCCCGCTCAAGCCGCTGTCTAGCTCGGCGCTCAGCCTCCTGGGACAACTGCTCTGCGTCATTCAAGTACATATATGCCTGCCAGTCATTCTCCATCTTCTTCAGGGTAAGTTCCAGATTGGCAGAAGCTCTACTAAATCTGTCAGCCTCTTGGATAGCGACCCCCTTCTCAGTACGGGCTGCTTCAATCTCGGACTCCAAGAAGGCCAGTTTTTTCTTGAGCTCGAGAATCTGCTCCCGGGTGCCAGTCACCCTGCGAGAGGTAGTTGCTTCCCGAGCTGCACAATCTTCGGTCCGATGCCTCCATTGATCGTACAACTGAGTCAGATCACGGCGGTCCTTCAATATAGTCGACTTGATCAATTCTCGAGCAAGCCTCACCTTTTCCACCGCGATTGTAAGGAAAGTACGCTCTTGATCTATTGCCACTGATAGATCATCTTACGGCAGTACGCGCAATTGGGCCACAAGACGATCAGCCTCTAGCATCTTAGGCTCCAGAAGCGCAGCTAGTCCCGCCCCACCAGGGAGTGTTCTAAGGATATTAATTTAGCCACCGGCGCATTGACGGGCAATAACAAAAGAGAGTCCCCCTCTCCACAGCTGCCTCAATCCCTCTCCTCAGGTGGCGGTGAAAGCTGTCAACCACATCCTGGGATACTTTATCCAAAACTTCCGTAGAAGACGGCGTCAAAGGGAGTGTGGAGGGCAGGTACCGAAGGAGTAGTATCAGAACTTGCCATCCCCGCCACCAGGGAAACGAATTCTGTACGAAAAGACGCATGAATGGCGACTAGCTCTTCTTCCGCCGCCCGAAGAGCTTGGATACTTGGTAGGGCAGAAAGGTTAACCCCCGAGACCATATTCACAGAGGAGGGCACAGGAAGCATCGCCACTTCGGCTTCCGAACTCGATCCAGCTGGAGGCCCCTCAATATAGGTTGGAAAAGAAGGAGGCACAAGTGCTTCCATCAGATCCCCTCCGGTAGAGTCCGCCCCGATACTGTCCGTCACCGACAATAAAGGGGTAGGACCTGTACGTCCAAAGAAACCATCAATCGATGTAACCCGACGGACAGAATGATGGAGCAAATAGGCTTCCTCACAAGTTAGGATTTCGCTTATCTTACCAGGAAAAGAGCATGGAGGCTGTGGATCATTCGCAGCTGGCATAGTCTCTCCACCCGCGACTTCCAAGTCAAATTTAACTGGTTTCTCTGTCCCAGCCGCCCTGAAAGGGAGCCAGCCAGGTCAGTGTCATTCTGTTGAAATTCAGATGTCTCAGGGATAGGTACAATAGATCTCCCATCCCCATGGGTTGAGGTCTCAGCAAGGTGAGACTCCTTGACCGCCTCCGGAAGAACCCTAGCAGAGAGGATAGCGGTGCACATATCATTGACCAAATTAGACAGAACCGGATCAACGAAGCCTTATGTGGCATAATTAAGCTGGGTTTCATGCGGCACGGCTTCAATAGAGCCTATGCGGCTCGGGTTAACACAGCCTCATACGGCCCAATTCAGTTGGGAGTTCCATGTGACACTGATTCGATAGCTTATGCGGTTCGGTTGAACTTATGCAGTTCTATCTAAGCAAAAGAGCTTATGCGGCACGACTTAGTAAAGTTTTATGCAGTCCAGTTCGTGAGGAACATATACGGCCCCGTTCAAAGGAGTCTTCATGCGGTTCATATCCAGAAGTGCTCCTGCGACTCAAAATCCTTCTTATGCGGCTCAAACAAAGGGCACTCCCTATGCGGCTCGGATATGAGAGGGTCATGCGGCCCATACAACATATGCGACTCTATCATGATCGAACTTGGGCGGTCCAATAAAAACAAAGAATGAAGGCTTGTGCATAAATTATGCAACAAAGCCATGGGTTCTTAGGGTTCAAAGTATTCGATATTTCATCCGATCCTTACCCTTAAAGTAGGATGGACGTCAGGATGCACTTCGGGCATGGCGACCGATAAGGAAGCCGCTTTCTTGCCCTTCGCAGCAGCAGAGGCGACCTTAGAAGACTTGGGGGCCATTTTCGTCCGACGGTCGGAGAAGGGAGATAAAGAAAAAAGTTGAGACAACAAGAGTTAGGGACGAAAGAAAAAGTAAAGAAATCCCTCAGACTGAACTTGACCCTATTTATAAACAAAAGCAGGGTGCTTCGATTCTTCTGCAACAAAAAAACTGACTCTTCAGTTATCGAGGCGAGCCGTCTAAAATGAAGTCCAAACTCCTGGGATCCTGCCCCAAAAAGTGGCCTTAAAACTGACAGCAATTCAACAGCATTTAATGCAAAAGATTTCCATAATTGGCAAGATAACGTGGCAAAAAGTCCATGCGGTCAGACATCCTATGCGGTCTAAGGGTCCACGTGGGTGATTAACCAATATGGCTGAAGACATCCATGCGGCCAGGACATCATATGCGGCCAGTTTATGAACAGCCATGCTTCTTATTCAAAGTATTTCAATTTTTCAAATTGAAATCTTTGAAGGGGTCTTGTAAAAGCATAGAAAAGAATAAAAAAAGATCCACGCGGCCAGGAAACCCTATGCGGCTCAGAGAGCTTATGCGGCTCAAGGATCTATGCGGCTCAAGCGTCTATACGGCTCGAATAAATCCCATGTGGCTCAGAGAGGAGCCACGTGGCCTGCAAACAGCTCTTTCCTTTGTCCTTTAATGCATTAAATGCCTCGACGGCTGACAGCTCTGACACATGACAGTTCTGACACAACGATACAATTATGACTCTGTCATGATGGCAGACTCCTAGGGAAACAAAGGAAATCTCTGACACGATCCTCCAAAATCCAAAAACTTTCATGCAGCCTCGATATATGGACAGTCGCATGCGGCTCAAGTAGAGACCACCCCATACGGCTCAGGCCAAAGCTGTCCCATGCGGCTCAGGCCGAAGCTATCCTATGCGGCTCAAGCAGAGGTTACCTCATGCGGCTCACGAAGACTATCTCCATGCGGCTCACTAAGAAGCTACCCATTATGCGGCCGCCTACGCTCACACGGCTTCGATTATCACCATGTGGTTCAAATGTTCATGGGCCACTCCCAAGCAGCTTTGACACGTGGCTAGCCTTATGCGGCTCAATAGAGAGCAATCCGCATGCGTCTCAGATTTCTGCAGTGGCTCGCGGTTAAGACACGTGGCATCAAATCGATCGAAATCCATCAACAAATCCTAATAAAATATTGGGATCAAATCAGATCATCTGTAATCAAGCAAATCAATGACACGTGGCGGGAGATCCGAGATTGGCATGACAAATCATGAGGATTTATGTCAATCATCATTAATTACCCATAAAAGATTTGATGCAATCACATTAATTGTTCAAATATATTATATTCAAGATGAACGGCCCAGATTCATTGATCCTTAGCCGCCGACTTTTAAGAATGGGCAATCATTCCAAACCCTATTGATGTCCTCTCCCCACTCTTATAAATAGCAAGGTGCTATTCCCTTGCGAAGAGGAGATTCTCTGATTTTTACAAAAAGAAGACACAGAGATTCAGAGAGCCAGAGAGAGAATACACAGAGATCGAAAGGAGAGCATTTCTTCGTCAATGCCAAGCAGTTCTTCTACAGAGCCAAGGCTGCATCCGATCGTCCAAGAAGTAAGGCAGAGCTGCCGTCGCTTTCCCGAGCCTCTATCGTCACCCCCCCAGAATCTAAAATAAATAATTGTACTTAGATTGCTGTACCTAGGCTTTCGTCCCTAGGCTTTCTTTGTACAAGCGAGTTTGTATTGTGAAGTAAATGTCCGGCCCACCGATAATTGTTCTGTTCTTTTATATTTCATGGCAAACAGATGGCAACGTTAAACCCATCTTAGACATGCTCATCCAAGGAGGAGGAATTCAGCTCCCTCCTTCTAAGCGAGAGCCTCGCCCTGTAAACCCCCAAGATTTTCTAATTATTTTTGTGATTTAAAATTTTATTTTTATATATTATTTGGCCTTAAAGAGTTAATTGGTATATATGGGTGTAGTTATAGATATATAAATATATATATATTATGTGTGTGATTGTGTCCTTGATATTTTAAAGTGCTACTAAATATAGGCCACAATTATTATAAAAGATTTTTGTTACTTATTTACAAATTTTAGGATTTTTGTGTTATTTGTGTTCATATATATATATATATATATATATATATTTATATATATATATATATATATATATATTTATATATATATATATATATATTAGTTAAAAAAGAAAAGAAAATTAATTCAGTGCTGGTCGGCCCAAGGAACCGACCACAGCACACTGTAAGGAAAGAAAAGAAAAGGAAAAGAAAAGAGAATAGAAAAAAAAGTAAATATAAAAACCCCACCCACTTAAAGTGGGCGGGCCCCACCCTTCCTTTTGCTTGCTGCCAAGCAAACTAACAGCCGACCCAACCCGTGGAGGAATCACATTATTTCTTTAAAACCTATTAGTATTAGGTTTTCATACAAGTGGATATAATACATCTTCCTCCACAAGCCTCAAAACCCTAACCTTCCAAAACGAAAATTGAGGCTGATCATACCCTCTTCGCCTATGAATTTGTTTAACCAGCGATGGAGCTTTGTGCGCGATGAACGAAGCATCGAAAGTCAGCCCCACGTCACCCACGGAGCAGTTTTCACACTCAAGGTACCCTACTTTCCTACGATGTAACTTTTTACTCGTAGCACCGATTTTCGATCCGTAAGATTTTCTGGAAAGTAGACTTGACCCTCTTTGACATCCTATAGATGGATTTTGAAACAACCCATCGACTTGCTCGAAAAATCGAGACGAAGTTTAAGAAAAACCTATTTTCTGTAATGTTAAAAACTGTTTTAAAATGATAACTTGTCGGTCAATTTCTTGCTGTACAGTAAAGTACTGTTGTCAATAATTGAAAACAGTAAAAGACAATATAACCAAGATCGTAACGCATCTTCTGGATTGTTGTTTCGATTTGCGTGTAAAAAGTAGATTGATGTTGAAGTTGAGAAAAAACTTGTGCTTAGTTATATTAAATTTCTGAATTTTGTTCGATATTGCGTGCGCACAGACAAACTGGGCGACATGGTCGCGTGCTATATGCATCAAAAGGCACGGATGGACGTCGCTGACGTGTGGGAACTGACGGAACTCAGTTTCGTTGCGTGTGCGTAACAAAATCCACGCGTATCCGTCGAGATACCCCCGTATCGGTGTTTTGCAAACTTGCCCATAACTTCGTGTATATTCTTCGATTCGAGACGAAACTTGTGCTAACAGGTCCGGATCAAAATTTTGGTCCTATGTGCCAAGTTTGGTTAGATTCTGAGAAGATCGAATCGGGACCCACTTTTGGCGGGCCCGCGACCCACTCAAAACGGGCGAATTTGTACACGGCTCATCGGAATCCAAAACTGGACATACCTTTGAATTCCTCTTCTCAAACTAAATTCATAGACATGTAGTTTAACGACTTTAGAGGCCATAGACTTTGGCAAGCGTTTCGGTGCAAAGCGGGTCCAACGGCGGACATCGTTTTGACCCAAAATTACGATTTTGCTCCTGCTCCATAATTAGACTTTTGGATAGGCGTTTCCTAGGTATATCTTATTCATCAAGATCATTTTGATGTTTGTTTCAACGTTTGGAGTCATCTGTGATTTGTGATTTTTGGTGCTGACACTTGCTACTCTTGGAATTGCCCTTCTCGTACCGCAGGCAAGATACCTTGCCACCTTACTCTGTGATTGTTATATTTCTTATTTTCAGTTGTTATTTTCAGCATTTCTTATTTCTCGATATTTAAACTGTGCGTCCAAGTCACACTTGGGTGCAAGCGACTCTATCGGTCATTTTTTTGTTTTATTTTATTCTCTTGCATTGACTTAGTTTATTGACCACCCATTGATGTTGAGGTATTGGTATATCTCATACGGCCTTGACCCTTGTTGTACCACGTGATGTGAGTCACATGTAGGATACGTATCCGCGTAGTCGGCTGGCCACTGATACGTATGGAGCGTGCGACGGATATGAGTAACTGCCAGTAGAGTTGCATGCTATAAGACTTGGCGGTTATTAGAGGTACATATCAGTCATAAAGATGATGATACTAGGCATTGGGTGGGGAGAACATTACCTGACGTATGGGTTTCGATTGCACTTCCCTTGTAACCCGGAAGCTCCGATGGAGATACGGGTATGAGCCTCTCAGGTGGCCACTGTCGTTTTTGAACGTCATGCTCTTGGTCACTGGTGCCAAAGAGGGGACTATACCACATCCTATATTCAGCCAGGGCTCATGCGTCGAAGGAATGTATCTCAACTGTATATTCACAGTAGAATGGTCAGGAACCCGATTGCATGCATACTTTTCTCTTATTATATTATCACAGTTTATACGGCATGGTGTTTTCTTGTATCTTGCTATGTCCCCTGAGGACCTGGATATCTCTCCAGGTTTAGACGATTTTCTACAAGAGTACGGAGCGACATTGGATCTATCTTACATCGATGACGAACCAGTCACAAATGATTTCTAGTCTATTCTATATTTGAGACATTAGTGGACATTCTTTTACATCTCTTTTATTTCTATTTTTGCGGAGGTTGGACTCCGATCTTGTGAGACTATTTTTCATAGCTGTTTGGAGTGAGTATGTTCACCCGGCTATTTTTTGATACTCTGCTTTATTCATTTGGACTTTATTATCTTCTGTGTTGAGCTGTGATGAGATTAGATATGTTATTCTGGCCTGTAGTTATTTTATTTACAGCTTATGTGCATATACGAAGATTCTATATATTAGGGTATTCTTCGTATATGTGCAACTGGCATGTTCACGTACTTGGTCCTACATATTTTGGGACTACGGCTCTGCAGATATGGAGAGCCCGAAGTACTGCAATTACCATTGCTATGTTCACCATGCTACACAAGACTGCTATCGGCTGAAGCGATACATCCAATATTTCATCGATTCTAAGGCCCTGGCCATTGATTTCGAAGAGGTAACCGTGGCGGCCAATATGGTGTCAGTACAATTCGATAATTTCCCTCCGACAAGGAATCAAGACAGAGTAGTACCTATCCCCCGAGCAAAGATGGAGGTCGGTAACCTTCGACCTCTCCGAGACCAAGCTGCTGCTCTAATACCCCTTACCACATCACGAGGGGAGATCATGTGGGTCCATCCGGATTTGGTACCCGAGGTGACTCAGTCCGTGTCTCCCTCCACCAGCAAAGAGAAGAATATAAAAGTTAAATCATGCCGCACGATCTCGACAGAGGTCAAAGAAGCTACTGCTGTTGTTACCCGCTCCGGCGCAAAAACCCAACCTCCACCGGGTAACTCGGCTGAAGATCAGCAGCCAACCGCTGCTGATGCTCCAGGACCTCCGCAGCCTTCGACGACCGACAAGCCTAGGCCGAAGGAGACTCGCTTCGAAAAACCACTCCGAAGAGAGATGCCTCATGGGCTAGAAAGGCCATACAACTTTGACATCCTGGCAAAATTGGCCAACACACCGGCCAAATTATCACTATATGAGCTCCTGAGACTCTCCAAGGACGTCCGCGTTGCACCAAGCGAAGCACTCCAGAATGCCGATGCATACCTGGCTCAGTCCAATCTCACAGGAGAAAGCTCACCTATAGATCTATAGGACAGCACTTGCAAGGGTCAATGCCAAATATTGTCTTCACTCCGCAGGATATGCTTATCAAAACTAACCTGCACGATCGCCCTCTGTATTATACTGGGTACATTGGCGATATCAAGGTCGATCGGACACATATTGACCCCGGATCCTCCATAAGCATAATCCTAAAAAGCTTACTGCACCATCTGCACATCCCAATGCATCAACTGACGCCAACAAGCACCGCCATCAGCGGTTTCAATTCGGGCAGGAGCTACCCAATCGAAAAGATTCGCCTAAAGTGCCAAATCGGCGACCTTCAGTCATAAGTAACATGTTATGTCATAGATGTAGATACTTCCTACAACATTCTCCTGGGGCGTCCTTGGATACACGATTACATGATCGTGCCTTCCACACTGCACCAGTGCTTCAAGTAGGTCGACAAGCACGGCCTCGTTAGGACGGAATTTGTCGACATTGATCCCTTTAAAGGGGTCGAATACTACTACTCAGATTGATGCCTTTATGAGAAGTCGAAAAAGCATCTTGTCGAAGGAGATACTCAAGCTCAAACTGAGGCAGTAACTGGATCAGAAGAACCTCTGACGATCCACCTCCAATCCCGTAAGCCTGGCATAACAACACCCCTTACAGCCACTCTGCATAAGGATGCAATTAGCCTCTCTGCACAGGAGGAACATATGATAATCTGACTGCCAAGGTTTGGCCAAGCACCAAGACTCACGACAGAGCTACTGACAATCAGACTGTCTAAAGCTAGCCAGCCACAAGCAGAGGAGCTCAATCTCTCTGCCAAACCGATGACAATTCGTCTTCCCAGAGCGAATCGGCAACTGATCACTAAGCCAGGGACTACTAGCCAGCCAACAACTCCCTGCTCAGCACCGAGTACCAAACTGGAGGTAGCTAGTATGCCAACAACTCCACGTTCTGCTCCATCCATGGAGCCCCTGATAATCAAGTTGCCCAAGTCATCCTCTCAGTCTGCATTTACACAGGGATGGTTGAAGAAGTGTCAGAGCTGGCCAAGTATGTGGCTGCTTACACTGATGTTCCATCTGTAGATGATGTAATTCCACTGGAAAAGATACCTTATTTCATCAATAAAGGGTTATCTTTGAATTACCTCGAGCTTAATAAGCTTTGTACAATGTATGCTATGGAACACGGTATAGGCGCTCATCTACACACACAAATGACAAATGTCTACACCGTAAATCAACTTACTCCAGTGGAAGATGCTTACCGCATAATCGATGGAGGGGATCACACAATCATCTTAGGCCGAAAAAATGATCCACAACCCTTCAAGATAGAAGAAGATGAGCTCGAACTCGACACCGGAAGATTACCCCTTTATCTATATAGTCGCCAATCCAAGTACCTTATGCAAAAACAAGGGTATGATCTGAAAACTACACCAGGCTTAAACTATGGCACTGGATGGAGATTACCCTTACAATCATCGGTCCCGGCTGGGAAACCACGAGACTACTACAACAAAACCAGATGTGGGCTAGGTTATGTCATACCCGTGACGACACCTGAAAGCTCAGACGAAGAATGTGACTGGCACTCACACTCAACCGGATCATCCTCTTCTGATTCAGATATCAGCATCGGGGACATGCTCAAGCAAGTATGGTCCGTCAATATGGTATTTGCCGAGCTCTACGAAGAAAATAAACACATTTCTGAACTTCTTGAGCTAGAGCCATGGGCACAACAGCTAGATGCACAGTGGGAGAAGTGGTTTGAACAAATAGAGCCTCCTACCGAGGATGAGGTTGTACAAGTCGATCTTGGTGATAAATCCTCTCCAAAGCCCATCTTCGTCAGTAAGAATCTGACCGACGAAGAGCAAGAATCACTACTACAACTCGTCAGAGAATATATCGATGTGTTCGCCTGGAGCTACAAAGATATGCCAGGACTGAACCCCGAGGTTGCACTTCACAAGCTCAACATCGGTTCCGACGCAAAACCAGTCAAGCAACAGCAACGTCGATTCCGTCCTAACATCATGAATGCCGTTGAAGCCGAGGTAAACAAACTGATAGTCAGCGGCTTCATCCGTGAGGAACAGCATCCCGACTGGGTCGCCAACATAGTTCTAGTCCTCAAGAAGAGAGGAAAAATTCGAATTTGTATCGACATTAACAATCTAAATGAGGCGTGACCTAAAGATGAGTTCCCTCTTCCTATAACAGATATTATGATCGATAACACCTGCGGCTTTGAGCGTATGTCATTCATGGATGGCTTCTCGGGGTACAACCAGATCAAGATTTTTCCTGACGACGAGAAACATACATCATTCCGAACACCAATTGGCACGTTCTGCTACACAGTCATGCCTTTCAGTTTAAAGAATACTGACGCCACCTATCAAAGAGCTATGAGCATCATCTTTAGAGACCACTTGCGCAAAACAGTGGAATGCTACATTGAATACGTCGCCGTCAAAAGCCGCTCTAAGGAAGATCATCGGCATGATCTAAGGACATTATTCAACCTGATACGAGCGCACAATTTGAAAATGAACCCCACAAAATCCTTCTTGGACGTATCTAGCGGAAAGTTCTTGGGTTTCATCTTTACCTCCCAGGGTATTCACGTAGACCCTGAGAAGATGAAGGCAATCATGGAGATGGGTCCCCCGAGAAACCTTCGTGAACTCCGAGGCCTTCAAGGGAGGCTAGCCTACATCAGAAGGTTTATCTCCAACCTCTCCGGACGATGTCAGCCATTCACCCACCTCATGAAGAAGGGCATTTCATTCGTATGGGATGAAGAATGCCAGTGTGCCTTCGATAGCATCAAAGAATATCTGACGAACCCTCCAGTCCTGGTAGACCCGATTGCTGGAAGACCATTCTTGCTCTATGTACGAGTGATGGAACATTCTCTCGGAGCTCAGCTACTACAAAACAATGATGCAGGCCACGAACAAGCTATATATTATCTCAGCCGAATGACGATGGGCCCGGAACATCGATACACTTCTATAGAGAAAGAGTGCCTTGCTCTGGTTTTCACCATTCAGAAGACACGACACTACGTCACAAGACAAACCATCTACGTCATATCAAGAGTCAACCCCCTCAGGGTCCTCATGACTAAGCTAGGTGCGCTCAGCTCTTGCCTCGCTACCTGGGCGATATTATTGACCCCCTACCACATGATCTTCGTCCCACAAAAGGCTGTTAAAGGTCAAGCTCTGGCAGACTTTTTAGCAGCTCATCCATGTTCGGAGTCAACCAAAATAGACGAAGAGATCCCAGATGAGGTTGCTAATTCAAATATGGCCTCCCACGATACCATATGGCGAATGTTCTTCGATGGCGCTTCTAGAACCGGGCCCAAGGGCAATATCGTCACTGGAGTCGGAGTAGTGCTGATTTCTTCCACCGGGTTGGTGATCAATCGCGCTTATTCCCTCACGGAGCCATATTCAAACAACGTGGCCAAGTACAACACTTTGGTCATTGGCCTCCGACTTGCAAAAGAGCTAGGGGTAGAGTACCTTGAACCATACGGCGATTCGTAGCTAATTATCAATCAGATTTGGGGTTCATACGAAGTTCGCCATGAAGACATGATCCCCTACCACCAAATAGCGATCGACATCATCTCGTCCCTGGAGGGGTTCCTCATAGAGCACGCTTCCAGGCTCCAAAATATTGAATCAGATGCCCTAGTATGTCTTGTCGCTTCCTTAGCAGTTCCGAATCAAGCGCATCATCTGGTTGACATCATAGGCCGTGAGTTGGTCTGTCCCAGGAATAATATGCAGTGTGCCAAGAGTTACTCCATTCTGACAGACAACAAAGTACGAGACTGGAGGTAACCGTTCATTGACTTCGTAGTCTACGACATCCAGCCAGAGAATCCGAAGGAAGCCACTTCTATTAGAAGACGTTCCATCAGATTCTTCTACGATACAGAGACGAAAATGCTATATCGGCGATCATACGATGGACTACTGCTTCGATGCCTGTCAAATACAGAAGCCAAAGAATCTGTACGTGAAGCTCACGATGGCATCTGTGGGGCCCATCAGCCTGGCCCGAAACTACAAGATCGCCTTCGCCGAATGGGTTACTGCTGGCCCATAATGGTTGCAGACGCAATAGACTATGCATGAAAATACAAAGCCTGTCAAGTCCATACAGATTTCATCCACCAGCCATCCGAGTTTCTACACCCTATGGTGGCATCCTGGCCCTTCAAAGCATGGGGAATGGACATCACCGGTCCAATCATTCCGTCCTCGTCTCGAGGACATCGCTTCATACTCGCAATCATAGATTACTTCTCCAAAAGGGCGGAGGCTGTTCCGCTTGCAGAAGTAAAGACTTCAAACGTGATCAGCTTTCTCAAGCATCACGTCATCTATCGCTTTAGACTGTCCCAAAGGATCATCCATGATAATGGTCCGCAGTTCGCAAGCCATGCCTTCTATCGGTTCTGCGACATGCACCGCATCCACAATATTTCTTCAACACCATACAACACAGCGGATAATGGTATGGCTGAAGCATTCTTATGGAGACTGGAATGAAAGGCTCGGTGAATGCTTATGGGCGTACCGTACAACCGTACGGACTGCCACCGATAACACACCATTCTCTCTAGTATATGGAAGTGAGGCAGTTCTTCCATTGGAGACTCAAATCCCTTCACTCCGTGTCGCCCTCACCTACCGGCTGACGACAGATAATAATCACCATCGTCGGCTACAAGAGTTAGAGGCCCTTGATGAGAAGTGCCTGTTAGCTCAACAACGAATCGAGCTATACCAGGCCCTTATCACCGGAGCCTTCAACAAGAAGGTTAAAACCAGAACATTCCAAGTGGGCGACCTCGTTCTGGCAGTTCGAAGGCCGATGGTCATGACTCACAAAACCACCGGCAAGTTCCAACCAAAGTGGGAAGGTCCATTCATCATTGATGCTGTATTCTCCAATAGAGCTTACCGCCTCGCAAAACAAAACGGAGACTTGCTCATGTTGCCCATCAACGGCAAGTTACTAAAGAAGTATTACGTCTGAAATGACATCTTCCAGGATGATGAGTCATGTACTCTCTCATACCGCTGAACTCACATCCCTCCTACATATTGCCAAGATGACGAGTCATGTACCTGCTAGTACCACCGAACTCACATCCTAACTACAAATTGCCAAGATGATGAGTCATGTACTCTCTCGTACCACTGAACTCACATCCCTACTACAAATCTTCCAGAATGACGAGTCATGCACCCACAGGTACCGCTGAACTTACATTTTGGTCACTACAGATAAATCTATATCGCCTCTCTTAGGTAGTAAGTCATGTATGATCATACCTCTGAACGTTCCTCTTAAAAAGAGCTCTCTTCTTATGATCCAATACCTGCACTTTCAGTGCACAAAAAGGGTAACAGATCCACAGATTTTCCGAAACGACCACGTTGATGTTATCTCTGAGTTGTTTCCCTTCCATCAAAAACAAACCGTCCCTCACATAGAACCTCCATGTCCTCATTACCTCTGAGTTGTTCTATATTCCCTTTATGGAGCCCACTCCTGCCATGTCCTCATCACCTCTGAGTGGGAAGGCTCCATCGAAGAAACCCTCATATTTGCCATGTCCTTATTACCTCTGAGTAAGTATGTTGGTTCTCTCTCGACCTATTATTCGTACCAAAAAAAACCAGGGTACGCCAAGGATAATAGGCCCACAAATGTTTTCTGTTGACCACAAATGTCCTCTGTTGACCGTAAATGCTGTACTAAGTTTCCTAGTACATGTCCTTCACTTCTCATTATGCCCCAGGGGCCCAGCTGCCCCACGGCATTCTTTCTCCCGATACCAGGAACGTCCATAGCCACCTTACTATGGATTTGTTCCAAATATCCCCATCAACTTGTTATCTGTACCTGAAACTAAGGTATGCCAAGGGTAGCAAGTCCACAAACAGTTCCCAGTGGGGCCAATACCACAAACACCACATACACAATAAGCTGTACAAATAAAGGGTAGAATAAAGCATACTCTTTTATTTGGAAGGCGAATGTACTACATGTTCTAGGGACCACGTCCCACTTAAGAAAGGAAAAGAACGAAAACAAAGAGAAGGAAAAAGGACGACTATTGTTCGGCGATACATAGTGCCCTAAGACGATCCCTCAACAAGGTAGTCGACCGCTCGAACCTCTGTCTGGCCCGCCGTTCAGCCTCCTGAATCAGCAGCACCGCATCTTCCAACGGCGCGTGGGCCCGCCAGTCCTCCTTAAATTTCTTCAGAGCACGTTCCAGGTTGGCAGAAGCTCTGAAAATCTTTCGGCATCCTGAATAATCAGCTCCTTGTCCGCACGGGAAGCTTCAAGCTCAGACTCCAAGAAGGCCAGCTTCTTCTGAAGTTCGAGAATATGCTCTATTGTATCGATTACTCCCTGGAAGGCGGCCGCTTCCCGAGCCCTACAAACCTCGCTCCGATGGCTCAGCTTGTCGTACAAGAAAGACAGGTCGCCTTTTATTATAACTGGCTTAGATGTATCCCGCACGAGCCTTATCTTCTCCAAAGCCGTGGTAAGGAACCCCCGCTCCTGCTCAATTGCTGTGGACAGATCAGCTTGTCGCAACACTTGAAATTGGGCCACAAGCTGATCGGCCGCTAGCAACTTGGGCTCCAGAAGCGCGGCTATCCTCTCCCTGCCAGGAAGGGTTTTAAGAATCTTAATTTACCCATGAGCGCATTGTCGGGCCAGGACAAAAGGAGTCCCCCGCTCGACAGCCGCATCGACTCCCCTTTTCAAGTGACGATAGAAGCTGTCAACCACATCCTGTGACACCTCATCCAAAACTTTCATAGAGGATGGCGTCAAAGGAAGTGTACCTGGCAATGTCAAAGAAGACGCAACAGAACTTGTTGTCCCTGCCACAAAAGAGACAAATTCTGAGCAAAAGGACGCTTGAGCAGCGGCCAATTCTTCCTCCGTGGCCTGAACAATATGGGTACTTGGTAAAGCTGAGAGGTCAACCCCCAAAGTCATGCGAGCAGAAGGGTCCATTTCTTCCGGTCCAGGCTGGGCTGCCATAGGACCTTCCGAACTCGATCCGACGGAAGGCCCCTCAAGATAAGTCGGAAGTGGAGGGAGCACGCTCCCTTCCACCAAATCCCCGCTAGCAGAGCCTACCTTAACAATGTCCGTCATTGGCACTGAAAGGGCAGGACCTGTATGTCCAGAGCAACCATCAATCAGTCTAACCCGAAGGATGTGATGATAGAGCGAATGGGCCTCCTCATTAGTCAAAATTTGGCTTATCTTACCAAGGAAGGGTTGTGGAGGCTGAGATTCGCTCACAACCGCCATAGTCCCATCACTGGTAACCCCCAAGCTGAATCCGGCTGGGTCTTCTGCCCCAGCCGCCTCGGAAGGAGGTACGACTGGATCAGCGTCACTTTGATGGAATTCAACAGTTTCGGGGACTGGATCATCGGAGCCCCCGTCATCTCGAGTCGCAACCTCAGCACCTTGAGATCCTTCAGCCGCAATTGAGAGAGCCCCGACAGAAATAATCCCGGTACACATGTAATCGATCAAGGTGTTCAGGGCTGGATCGACTTTAGAAACAGTAGCCGGTTCGCGAGATTCCTCTTTTCTGACGCCTACGAGAGGAAAGAATAATGTCAAAGTTCAGGAGAAAGGGAGAACTGAATAAAGAAAATAGTAGCTCGATTTACCTCTGAAGCGGGGTCGATGTCCTTGCTTCTCTCCTTTATAGTTAACTTACGACGCCTGGTCGCAGCCCATTTTCGGGAGTAAGGAATACCGCCAACCGGGGAGATTTGCCCGCTACGTTTTCGTACAGGACCAGGTGCAAGAGACGACTGATCCTCCACCATCTCATCTGACATAATAAGCGGCTGATCCCCCCTAACACCTTCCACCAGAAAGGAAGAGTTATCTACATCATGTTCATCATTCTCTTCATCCGCAGTGGTGGACTCCGAGTCAGGTACGGGAACTGTGTTCGCCTTCCTCTTCCTTTTCCTAGACCGCTGGGGCTTCTCCTCCAAGCCAGTACCCATGATAAAACGAGTACTCGGATCGAAACTGACGGGAGTCTTGTTCGGTATAACATGATATAAGGCCGCCATATATAAAATCTCCTCTGGTACCTCGCCATCAGGGACTGAAAAGGTGGTTTGAGTATGAACCGTATCGTAATAGTGCGATGCCCTGATACCGCCCAGGACGCTACCTTCAAAGCCGAGGCAAGAGCTGGGACTGTCCAAAAATAGTTGGCCAAACCCGAACTGGTAGGAAAACCTGCTAGGCAAGTAGGGCTCCAAGTAGACATTATTGCGATTACGATATACCAGGTGCGCTGGACGGATATTGTGCAGCCAAAGGAGCATTTTTTCAGATAAGAGGAGAGGGGGTTCGGTACCATCAACATATACGCTCCTCACCTCTTCAGCAGTAAAATGAGGAACGGACACAAAAAAGTCGTATCCTTCCACTCTCGCCAACGCTCTCTGACAAGCTGGCGTGGTGTTGTACTCATAAGGCTGATGGTGGAATCGAAAAATGAAAGCGTCATCAGCCGTAACGCCGTCTTCTCCTCCAGGCCTCATCAGAGACCGACAGTGTATTAGCAGCCACCCCATTAAGTAATGGTATGGCAGTTCTACGCATTCAAAATCCATCGCCGGGTCCCGAGCGATGACCTTGGACGAAAAGGCGCGAAGGCCATGGTGTATGCTGCACACCATGGCCGAAAGAAGGGCCAATTTGACCCTAAAAACTAGCTTAACGACGGAAATGATAAAGTGTCGACTGATCCTCTCATTTAAACCTGCCCCACTGGAAACAACACAGTTCCGTAGCTACACCATCAGAAATCGCTCAAGGAGCGCCTTTTCCGACAATCACTGAGTACCATTATAAAAATAACTAAAGAAGTCAGTCTTACACCCAAAGGTGTCGACCGTAGACCTCGATCTCTTGGCAGTCGACACCAAGTGTTGAACCTCCTCATGAGTTTGAGGATCTCGGGAAGAAACCCGGCATGAGGCACCTAGTGTAAAAAGATATGCGACCCAAGTAGTGGTGTGAGGGGCGCTCCCTTCCGAGCTACCGTCTTTTTTGATAGCCGTCTGATGACAAGTACTGTAGTGACATAACAATTCTCGATACACGGCAACAAAGCCTGGGAACTGCCGATCCAAATCTTCGAACTCTTCGCTCGTAGGGGTGTACACTTCAAAGACTTCCCCCAAGGCAACTTGGCGACAACATACATCTCATGGAGAGGGAGTCCCAGCTCCCCTCCGGGCGTAAAGAAGATACCCGTCCTCCGGTTGAACATCTCCAGGAGAGCCATGAACAACGGTTTATTTATGGACAGACCATGACAGGTGCCCCGAATGGCGTAATAAAGGCCGATCTCAAGCAGGAAAGCCTCATACTTCCGCAGAATCCACGTGGTCAAGTTGGACCACGTAGGGATAGGGTTTATCCAGTTTACCAACGCCAACCGGCCGACGGAATAAGACCCTTTTCGAGCAAGCTGGTTCAAAAAGGTATTAGCTTGGGTGAACGTGAAATTGGGACCCGTTACGTTTATGAAGGTACCTGGAGCAAGTCCTATCACATACCAACTGACTGGTTCCTTTTCCGGATACGCTGACCCCAAGTTCCTATTGCAATGGATGTTTCCCACAAACATCCCCGACTTACTGGGAGTCAACGAGTCTATCATATTTCTGTCTAACGGTAGCATATTGAACAAAGACAAAGGAAAATGACGCTCTATCGGAGGGATATGGATTTCTATCTCATCAAGAGTGATGTCCCAGCTCTCAGAAATATCCAGCGCCCGGATGTTCTTCACAAAAAAAGCATCCCCAAAGAGGAACGCAGGCTTCAGGAATTCTCCTTCCAATTGTCCCGAGTTTATCATAGCACAGAGGAAGTGAAAGGACTGCTTCTTGATGGCATTCAGCCTCTCCAAAGGCTCTTTTGGGAGCTGGTTCGTCATATACTCGACTATATGATCATACTTATAGCCCATAGATGATTGGGCACGCCCCACCAGAAGTTCTCCGGTAGCATTCACTGGCAGATTCACTGAAGAAGTAAAGAAAAAAATGAATCAAAAGATGGCCAAAATAAAACTACTGAATACTTTTGGCTTACATAAGCGTATGCGGCTCTGTTCGAATATCAGCTTATGCAGCACTGACTAGCGTAAGCTTATGCGGCTCTGTTAAGCGTGGGCTTATGCGTAAACATATGCGGCTTTGATTATCATGGGCTTATGCGGTTCTACTGAGCGGAGGATTATGCGGCTCGATTCAGCGCAGCCTTATGCGGCCCAAGTCAGAAGGATTTACACGGTCCTGTTCGAAGAGTCATTATACGGTCCAGTATTTATGCGGCCATAAGACAACTCTCATGCGGCTCGGACCTGGGGTATACCCCCATGCGCCTCGGGCATGGGACGTACATGCGGCCCATACAACTCGAACAGATCATTAAAGGCTCTGCATAAAGCATACATCAGAGCCGTCTTTAGTAGGGTTTCGAAGTGTATGATCTTCTTAGATCCTTACCAGCAATGGAGGAGTAAACGTCGGGGTGATATTAAGGTGCCGTGGCTGACGAAGAAGCCACTCCCTTACCTTTCGTCACAGCCGCAGTCTTGGAAGCTTTGGGGGGCCATTGTCAGTCGACGAGCGGAGAAGGAAGATGAAGACAGAAATCTAGGGCAAGAAGAGGAGAGAAAGTAAAGAATTCTCTCTGTCCTAACACGCTTCTATTTATAGATAGAAGGAAGGGGGGCTCACAAACCAGCGGACGCTTCGATCCGCGTACAGCATAAAAGAACGAACCGACTCTTCGGGCATCGAGGCAACCTGGTCATTTAAAAGCCAACTCTTGGGATCTTGCCCCAAAAGGCAGCTTCAAAATTTAAGACAAATCAAAAGCAATCAATACAATAAAAGATTTGCACACGTAGTTGGGAGCCTATGTGGCCAGACATCCCATACGGTTAGACAGTCTATACGGCCAGAAATAGGGTATGCGGCTGGACAGTCTATGCGGCCAGAAACGACCCATACGGCTAAGAAGTCAATGCGGCCAAAAATGACCCATGCGGCTAAGAAGTCAATGCGGCTATAAACACCCTATGCGGCCAGAAGTGCTTATGTATAGCCATACTTCTTATTCAAAGTATTTCAATTTTGCAAATTAAAAACTTTGAAGGGGGTCTTGTAGAAGCATGGAAAAGAACAAAGAAAAGCCCATGCGGCTCCAACAGAAGGATCCTTATGCGGTTCAGAAATTTAGTAGAAACTCATATGGCTCAAAGTCCTCTAGAGTCTCATGCGGCTCAGATAGCTCTATGCGGCTCAGCAAATAGCCACGTAGCCTAAATAGTTCTTTCCTACACCTGGCCATGGAAATTGCTGCATTTAATTCCCAGATGGCAGTTTTGACAACTGACAGCTCTAGCATAAAGTCGCATTAATGGCTCTGGCATGATGGCGTATTTCTAAAGAAAAGGAGAAAATCTTTGGTAGCTGACATAATCCACCAACTCCAAAGTTCCCTATGCGGCTGTAACACCTATGCGACTGCAACACCTATGCGGCTGCCCCCTTATGCAGCTGTCATCCCCATACGGCTACCTGCTTCATGCGGCTGCCCGCTTCAGGCGGCTTCCCGCTTCATACGGCCGATCGCTTCATACGGCCGATCGCTTCTTGCGGATGTCCACTTCATGCGGCCGCCCGCTTCATGCGGCTACTTCCTTCACGCGGCCGCTAGCTTCATGCGGCTAGGATCGGGGGAGACCATCCATATGCGGATCACTCAGAGAACACGTTCATACGGCTCTGTCAAGACATCACACTCATGATAGATTGAGACACGTGGCTGTCTTATTCCCTCGTGGCTAGAGCTGCTAGCAAATCCTGATAACCAGATTTAGTGCAATTACCATTATTACTCAAATCAAATGAGATTTATTGTAATTAAAGCAAATTGAACACGTGACAGGAGATCCGAGCTCCCAAAGATTTGTGGCAATCGGTATTAATTGACCATACAGATTTAGCGCAATCAAGAGTTAATGGCCCAGATGTAATACAATTACAATTAATGGCCCAGATGATTGGCCATCGACTTTTCAAGGGACAAGCATTGCAAACCCTAATGATCACACCCCAATCCTATAAATAACAAGGTGCCATTCCCTTGCAAAAGATCTCAGATCCCTGATCCAAAACAAGAAAAAAATATAGCAAGGTACCATTCCCTTGTGAAAGAGATCCTCTCCACCCGGCTGGACACACAGATAAATAAAGGCACGCACAGAAGAGTCTTCCCATCTCGAGAGCAGTTCTTCACCGGAGCCAAAGCTATGTCTGATCGTCCAAGGAGTAAGGCAGAGCGGCCGTCGCTTTCTCGAGCCTCTATCGTCACCCCCGCATAATCAAAATTAAACAATCATACTTAGACTGCTGTACCTAGGTTTTCATCCCTAGGCTTTCTTTGTACGAGCAAGTTTGTATTATGAGTCTAAGTTCAGTCCTCCTATATAATTATTATGTACTTTTACAATCAATGGCAAACAATGCCCTATCTCATTTGGAACGCATGTGTTCTGTATGATAGGGCTGCATGAGCTGAGCCGTATAAGTGCTACACATTTGAACTTAAACCGCATAAGTGCCCCAAGACTGATCCGTATGAACACTACATGACTGAGCCACATAAGTGCCTTCTGACTGAGCCGCATGAGCACTTCATGACTGAGCCACATGAACTACATAGGTGCCTCATGACTGAGCCGCATGAGTACTTCATGACTGAACCGTATGAACCGCATAAGTGCCTCATGACTGAGCCGTATGAGCACTTCATGACTGAGCCGCATAAGTGCCTCATAAGTGCCTCTTGACTGAGCCGCATAGGCATTTCATGACTGAGCCACCTAAGTGTCTCATGACTGAGCTGCATGAGCACTGTATGACTGAGCCGCATGTGTCTCATATTTTATAAGCCGTCTACGCATCCTTCATAACTAGGTCGCATAGGTTCTGTTTGGCTAAGCCACATAGCTGAAGAATAAACTTCTTCTAACTTCACTTTTTCTTTGTCATTTGCAGTGAACTTGCCCACAGCTCTATCGGGGGAGCTCTTGATATAAAATACCAAATCTGCGTTGGGTGTGAGACATGACCAGATAGTCGAACGTATTTTGACTCAGATCACCCGAAATCAACCTGAGGCCAGGTTAAGGGAGATCAGAAACCAATCATTTTTTACTTACTCAGTATGATAAATTCTGGGAAGCTAGGAGACACTCATATGAAGCTCGCATTCTTGTTCGAAGATGCTATACTTGTTTCAAACCCCCGCACACCGGAGCTATCTGAGAGCTGGGATTTTCTTTCCGACGGGATAGCGATTCACCTTCCTCAGATGGAATGCTATTTCTTTCTGTCAAGTTTCACTATTATGCTTATCGAGAGACGAATGACGGACCCCATAACTCAGGATTGGCAAACAATCTTCGTAGGCAATATATATTATAATAGATAAGTACGGTCAGCGGTTACGACCAGGGAGTCGTTCAGTTGTTCTATCGTTAGACTAGCCCCCGGTAGTTTTATAAATGACCTGAGGCCCAATAACCGGTTATCTGAAGCCAACATCTTCCTGAACCAGATTGCAAGCAAAGGATCATATCCCTCTGGCAGACTGTCGCTGCAAAATTGGATGTGTCGTTCCCCTCCGTGGGTCAACTTGACATTCTGGATTCTATCGACATATGGGGATACTTTATAGCAGCTTGACCTCTACTATGCTATAAAGATTAAGGAGGACTTGTTATGGTCTTCCTATGAACACAAAGCTGTTTATAGCACTCCTCGAGATATACAATCATCATACGAGGACCTTTTTTACACCTGCTGGGGAGATGGGGCTCGCCATTCATGATATACATGATGTCTCCAAGTTGCCCTGGGGGGACGAAGTTTATGAAGAGTATACCACCACGAATGAGGAGTTTAAGGAATTAGAGCGAAGGTTTCCCGGGTTCCTTGTCATTTATCGAGAAGTGTTATGTCATCATAGCACTTGTCAACAAATATCGAAGAAGAAAGATAAAAGTTCTGAGGGGACTCTTCCTCACACGAAGGCTTGGGTCAGTTATGTATTCAACCTTAGCGCCTCGGGCCGGGTTGTCCCTCGGGGCCCTCAGACTCGAGCAGGGGTGAATGCTCAGGTGCAAAGCGCCAAGAGGACCAAAGCTTCTAGTGACAGATTTGGGAGCCAATCCGACACATTCAGCTACTTCTATTATGATACCAAACCCTTGTCCAATAAGGTTATCTTGGCTGGATTTCTGATGATATGGCTGAGGATATGTGTGGTCTTGTGGGGTTCTGGTTCTATTGATAGAATCAGCCGCAACCTGATCCTCCCTGCTGTCAAGTTAGTCTTTGAAGATAGTATTCGAGCCTGGCATTACTGCAGTACCGTCTGTACCCAAACCATCTTTTCTCTACCTGATACTGGGGGCTTGGTACGCCTCTCGTACATAGCGGCTATCTACCACGTCTCTATGAATGGGCCTCCCGGCGACTTCGATGTGAGTACCAGTTTCATAACCGGTACTAAGTTGGCAAAAAAATGCGAGGAGCCCAGAAAGAGGAACATGGCAGGGAAGACGAAGGCCGCTGAAGTCTTTGACTCTGATTCTACTGATACGGAAGAGGAGGATGAATACAACATTCTGTTGCTCCCTACAAGTACTCCGGTGACGCGCTTCCTTCTCCTGTGCCGAGTCCTTCGCCTAAGCGAAGTAAGCATGGATCTTCCATTGCTGGTAGGCCTCATTCTTATAAACGGGTTGCATTTAGGAATCGAGGGTCTGATCTCGTGGAAGAGGGCAGTGATGTTGAAAACCTCCCGGAGGTAAATTTTATTTTGACCAACCACCATGTTACTTTTACGGTTTTACCTTATTGTTTCTTCCTTATTCCTTTGTGCAGGCTTTGGAAGACACAAACCCTCCAGAGCCTGGTACTACTTTCAAGATTCCTCCAGTTACGGGCACCCTAGTCGAAGAAGGTGTAAGCCTTACAGAATCAAATATCGAGGTTGTAGGGACTCAGTTGGTCGCAACCGACCCAGCTACATCTCCTTTCGGGTCGACCGGGCTGGACTGATAGATACAGGTGATTCGGATATTGCTGTAGTGGAGGATATGGGGGCAACAGAAGGAATTATGACTGTCCAGAGCGAGCCGCGGTCTCCACCACCCTCCCCTAGTAAGCTATGTCATATTCTTACCGATAAGGAGGTTCATTCTCTCTTTCTTCATATCCTTCGAGTCAAGCTGATTGTTGGTTGTTCTGGTTCTATAGGCAGCACTTCTTCATTGCCATTGGTGGACATAGCCATGGAGGAGGAGATAGTAGACGACGTCGGGGCAGACCTCTTACCGAAGAGGAGAAATGGACCTCCTCTCCTTCAAATCGAAAAAGACCCCGCTGAGCCAAGTTCAAAGTCGCTTATACTAGAAGTGCCGATGGTAGAGGTGGTGGTTCCTTTACCAGCATCGGTGGATGCAAGGTTGATTGAAGTTGCCTCTTCCCCGGAGATTGAACTCTCCACTCTGTCCAGTCTTCAACTCCTTTGGGCTACGGAAGAGGAGATTGCCGCTGTGCGGGAGTCTCGTTGTTCAAAGTTTGTTACTATTATGACAGGGTCGTCAAGCTTCGCTATGCCTTCTTCTCACACACCTTCAGGTTCCTTGGCTGATATTCCTTCAACGTCGTCGTCTTTGGAGAATCTGGACGAATCATCGAGGGATATAGTTGAGAGCTTCTACCGTCATCTAAAACAAGGGGTTGAAGCTACTTCGAGGAGAGGGACTTCATTTGTCGTGGCCCGTCACTGCGCCCAAGGCCAGATTGACCTACTAAAGACGCTTTCGGGTGGAGAAGGGGCGGCGGCCATCCTTCTGGAGCACAAGCTGGCAGAGGCTAATCAGTGCCTAATCCGGTGGTAAAAACTACGACAAGTCAATGTGTCTGCTGTAGTAGAGCAGGAGCGTGCTTTCTATATAAAAGTCATGGTAAAGGTAAAGGATGTATAGGAGACGACCAAGCCCACCTTGGAGAAGGACCTCCATAAGTTGTCTCTTAAATATGACAAGTTGAGCAGAGAATGAGAGATTTGCTTGATTTGTGAGGAGACCACCGTTCATGATATGGTCGAAACCAATGAGCAGCTCCTCCAGCTCCAGGCCAGGCTGATATCTCTGGGGTCTGAGCTCCAAGCCACTCGTTAGGAGAGAGAAGATCTGTAAGGAGACTGATGAAGTCACACGAGCCTCTGCTGCCCTAGAGGGTGCACTGAAGAAATTAGAAGAAAATTGGCAGGCTCATGCACATCTTGAGGATGCTGAAAAGCTATCCCAGGAAGTTGAATGCCGAGCCAGACTAAGAACTGAGCGCTCAACTGTGCAGTTGGAAGACATTCTCACCAAGCTATGTGTTGTTAATGAGTAGTGAATTTCCCCTTCTTTTTTTTGAGATGTAGTCTTGTGAATGTAACTGATTTTGAATAAGCAGAATACATCCACTCCACTCTTTATTTGTAGTATCTAAGGAGCTCGTACTAGAGGATCTAATACAGCATTTGTGTTTGATGAAGCACATCCCACTGGAGGACTTTTTTTGTAGACCTATTGCCCTTTTGTACATTTGGAGGTACGAGCAAAAGATTTAAATAGTAATTGGTAGACCTATTACCCTTTTGTGCATCGATAGTGCGAGTAATAGATTAGGAACGAAACCTAACAGGAGTAATATGGATGTGATAGGTTCGGATAAATGGTAGAACTTTACTACTCATAGGTAGTATGGACATGGTAGAAGTGAACTCTGTAGTGATGTATAGAACAACTCAGTGGTAAGGTGGACGTTGATGTTCTAGGATCAAACGTACAACCACGTAGGGTTAGTTATACGGGATATCCTGCAGGGGGACTTTTGGTGGACCTATTACTCTTCTGCGTACTGGTGGTGCGAGTAATAGATTTTTGAGACAAAACTCAACATAGGTAATATGGACGTGATAGGTTTTGTGGTCTTAACACCATGTCTTTTATCCCAAGTTGGGTACAAGTGTTAAGTTAGGAGATTGTCTATATCATAGGTAATATGGACGTGATATATGACAATCAAAACATCAGAGCGAAAGTTCAGAGGTATCAATATACATGACTTATCTTTCGGAGAGATGCAATATGAGTTCCCTCGGAGGGAACAGTGTGTAAGTTCAGTGGTACCTCATGCACATAACTCAACACTCTAGGCAGTATTCTTTTTTTTAGTCCAATAGCAGCTTATTATTGATGAAATAAGGAATATTGTCCACAGGGATTACATTATCAGGAGAGGGGCTATCCACCTGTGCAACCAGGTACTTGGCGAGTTCTACGTCCTCTTCGGCTACCCCCTGCGAGACTAGAGGTTGGGGACTGTCTTGGGCAACATGACCACCAAGGGTTCAGCTTACGGTATTGGCTTGCCAGAGGGTGTCGGATCGATACTTGGTTGCCGGGTCGTCTTGGAATGACGGAGGACAATTGGCATGGCAGGGGACTTTGTGTCTTCCGGTTGCCTTTTAGTGGATTTTGATTGGATCACCGTCGGCGTCACAGAGGGCCTCGTATCTTCCTGTTGCCTTTGATTAGATTTTGACAATCAGATCACCATCGGCCTTATGATGGGTTTTGGCTCCTGGCTGGATCTCGGGAGCCGGATGACCATTGGTTCTAACTGTGCTGGTGAGGCAAGAGAACTGGGCACCTCTTTATGCAAAGTTGTGATGAGGGGTACGGCTTTGCCCGGTTTACGGACCTGGAGATGAATTCTTAAGGGTTCCTCTGGCCCTGTGATGGCATGTAGTTCATCAGTTATGTGTTTCTTGGATTCGTCATATAGACAAGCCTCCGAAGAGTAATAAGATTCAACCCCTATGAAGGGATCGATGTCAGAGAATTCAGTCTTCACGAAGCCGTGCTTACTGACATACTTGAAGCACTGGTAAAGGGTGGATGGTACGATCATATAGTCATGTATCCACGGACATCCTAGAAAGATGTTGTAGGACGTATCTGCATCTATGACGTAGCAGGTAACCTCCGTCTTCAGGTCACCAATCTGATATTTCAATCGGATCTTCCCTAGGGGATAGCTCCTACCCGAGTTGAAACCGCTAATGGCAGTATTGGATGCCGCTAGCCGGTGCATAGGGATACCCAAAAGTTGGAGCAAGCTTTTCGGGATAATGCTTATCGACGATCCAGGGTCGATATGCATCCGATCCACCTTGATGTCGCCTATGTATCCAGTATACTATAAGGGGCGATCATAAAAGTTGGACTTGATCATCATGTCCTATAGGGTAAATCCGATATTGGGCATTGTATCTGCGCCATTGATGCCATGTAGATCTGCTGATAGGTCTTCTCCTAGAGGCTTGACCGGGGCTAAGTAGGCATCAGCATTTTGGAGTGCTTCGTTCAATGCGATACGAAGGTCCTTAGAGAGCCTTCGGAGCTCGTATAACGACAACTTTGCTGGCGTATTAGCCAATTGTGCTAATATGTCAAAGTTGTTAGGTTTCTCCAGCCTCTGAGGTGCATCGTTACAGAGTAGCCTATCGAAGCGGGTTTCCTTTGGCTTGGTCTTATCTGCCGGTGAAGGCTGAGGCGGCCTTAGAACATCAGAGACAGGCAATATTACCGGCTGAGGATCTTCGACTATGCTGCCCAGTGTGGGCTGGACTTGTGCCCCAGATCAGGTAACAACGGTTGTCGCTTCCTCAGGTTTGGCTGAAATTGTATGGCAGGATCTAGACTTCCTTTCCTTCTTCTCGTTGGTAGGAGATGATACCGCTTGGGTAACTTCGGGCACTAAGTCCGGGTGCACCCACATGATCTCTCCTCACGATGTGGTGAGAGGTACCAAACTAGATGTCTGGTTCCAGACGGGTGGAAGATTAGTAACCTCCATCGTTGCCCGAGGGACAGTTATTACCCCGTCTAGAGTATTTATTGGGAGAAAATCACCGAATTGAACTGATACCATGTTCGCAGCCACAGCAACCTCTTCAAAATCTACCAACAGAGCTTTGGAGTCGATAAGACTCTGGATTTACCACTTTAATTAGAAGCAATCATGAGTGGAATGATCGACATAGCGGTAGAAGTGACAATATTTTGGGTCCTCCATTTTTGTCGTTCGGGGCTCGCGCCTTCGTGGAGGGAACTGGATCCTATCCCCTTGCAAGAGCATATCAAAGATAGGTTTGATATGACTATCTTCAAATGGGTAATTCACCTTGGGCCATTGACCTTTCGCCTATTTTTGTTCAGGCTTCTTGGTCGCATCAGCAACCATGGCTTGTTTACCTTTATTATCCCGGTTGGAGGTGTCGCCACTGTTGTTGTTGTTGGAGGTGGAACCAGGACGTTTGCCCTTATCTTCTCCATCTGGGATGTGTAATCCCAACTAGCGAGCCTTTTTCAACTTTGCCTCTATATTGGTAGCACTTATGATGAAGATCGTCCAATCCCTAAACTGATTGTTGCCCATCCAGAGGCTAATTGTGGGGAGCAACTTCTTCTGGTAGATTTCAATCAAGGAGCTCTCGGGATTGTCTTGGGGCAATCTCATTGCGGTTTGGCGGAACCGCTCGATATAGTTACTTGTTAGCTCCCTCTCTCCCTGAACGACTTCTATGAAAGACGACATTGTCACATCATACCCCACTTCGTAGAACCTCTCCAGGAACATGTGCTTGAAGCCGTCAAAAGAATAGATGCAGTTGTCAAAAAGGTTGCGGTACTTGTCGAATGCGATCTGTAACGACCCGTACCCTAGAGTAAGGGCACAAGACGTAGGTACGTTCAGCCTACGCCACAGTGTCGGTGGTAGAACGCTGTCCTAGGTCACAACATCTAACAGTTAAAGGTAATAAACAGTTATACTACCCGAATGGGGGTGACATAACAGAATATATCTCAATCACAGCTAAGGTAGAACAAGATAAGATAGAATGATAAAAGATGATAATATCCAGGAAAGAAACATCACAAAGATACAATCCAGAAATCTAAGTGTCTATAAATAAATACATGTCCCAAATATGTCTCAGAAATCCATATACAGTAATCCATAAAAGTAAAGACAATCCTAGTCTAAGGGAGTGTCATCTACTGCTAGTGGATCCTGCTGCTGGTCCAAGTCCAGGCACTCGTCTAGTGTAGTACCGTAGTAAGTAGGGCAGAATGCCTCAGCCTCGTCCTCTGTAATATTTCAACAGGTCCAGTCAGGACAGGAGCGAGCACAGTACATCTCAACAAATTATAGCAGGTCAGGATATATAATCATGCTAGAGAGTAAGATACAAGAAACTGAAGAATAATATGATAAACAGAAAGACTGTACATAAATAGCTACAGTATATAGAGAACTAACAGTATCTAGTGTTCAGAGCACAAGATGGTTATGTAAATGGCACGATGTTGTACTCGAGTAATCTACAGAGGTTGTACACGAGTAATCTACCGGATTGAATACATAACCACTTTTACTCCTCCACCCCAATCATACACAAGGATCTAGTTAAGTTATGTTATTGCACCCGAAGTATAGTCGCACACGAGATCATGTCAATACATGAATAAACACGATTTCACACGATTTGTACACGAATATCACGAATACAAGGAGTACACGATACTCATGATAAAGTACATGAACATGAGTATCCGATGTATCCGCTAAGGGGATATCATCGCACAACAAGATCCATATAGTACTAATCCGTGTTTACAACGTGTCAGCATCATGTAAAGTAATCTAAAGCAGAAAAATACTCCTAATACAGGATATAAAATGATCAGAGAATGTACTCGCCTGTATCCTGTGAATCTGGAGAATATATACTCTCTGAGGAGTGGTGTCTGTCTCCTATAGAACAGTACATGTCACTATGAGTCTACAATGATAATAAGATGAAAATCAATGCATTCTACATGAATCTAGGTCAATCTAGACCAAAGTCAACTCTTGGTCAACTCTAGTAAACCCTAAAGTCAAACCTAAGTCAAACTATGGTCAACTAGGTCTAACAAAGTCTCACTAGGTTTAACAAGACTAAACAAGTCTAATCTTGGCTCACCAGGCAATATCATGCCATAAGCCAACCCATAACTCATCTATAAAAGTCAAATCATAAGCCTAACTATAATACACACATTAATATATCATACAATCTAATATAGGATTATACCTAACATGTAGGCTACCTATATATATCACATATATATATATCTAATATCTATAAAAGTACAACACATTATATAATATATATATATATGATATATATATATATATATCTATTCATCTCAAACTCTATACATGTATATATACATGTAGAGAAGGGAAAAAGGGAAATGTTAGGTAGCATGTGTGAAAATACAAGAGTGTGTGTGTGCATCATGGAGCTGTGTGCAAGGGTGTATAGAAAAACAAGACTATGTGTGTTAGGCTAGACATGTGTGTATGTGTGTGTGTGGGTAAGTCTTGAGGGTGTGAGGGAATACTGAAGTCAGTGTGACAGTAAAGAGTACGAGAGGTGAGACATGTGTGTGTGGCAAGTGAATAATGTGTGCAGTGAAGCATGAGAGTTGTGTGTGATACAAAATAGTGTGGATAGCTGAAAATAGTGAATGGGAAAACAGTGGCAAATCTTAGGCAAAACAGTGAGTAAACAATGATAAATCTGGAACCTAATCAGTGAAGAGGGAAACCAACATTGCATTAACAGTTAAACAGTAAACCCAATCTCAGTTTTTAGTCTCAAAACAAACTCAGGTTTAACATGAATTTAGTAAAATGGAACCATTATCTAATTACCAGTTTAATAGGTAACATCCCATACATATTTCAAAAAGGAAAGGAAATTCAGTTCTGTTTTTCAGATATTACTATCCCAGGTTATAGCCTTCATTCTCAGTTTATAGAAATACAAACATTGCACTGAGAAGGAGAGAAAATCTCAGATTATATAGCATTGAAATAGTTAACAGCCTAGCTATTCGAAACCAACTTCCCAATATCCAAATCCCAAACAATAATGTCAAATTCGAATGAACATTGTATTAACATAATGTAACAATCATGTAGAAGTAATTAACAGTGCAATCAATCCTTAAACTGGGAATTAAACTAGTTTAGAAATGGAAAACCCATGTATCAGTTTAACAGCAATTCAAGCTCCAACTCAATGTTCAAAAACCCCATTCTCGACCAAAACCCAAATTCGAATTGTAACATTCCTAAGGTATGAATCAAAAATTATGTGGGGGGACATTTATCAGTGAAAAACATCATTAAGCAGGAAATTAAAGGTTAGGAAAAATCTGGAAAAAACCTACGTATCAGGAATGTATCAGAATATGCCATTCAAAGCTCCATTCGAACCAAAATTCCTCATTAACCTAAATTATATGTAATCTTGTTCTAACAGAGATTACACAACACATTTAGGATCTCATTTAGCAATTTAAAACTCAATAAAAACATTTAGAATCGAATTAACACAGAGAACCAAACTTAGAATACTGGTACACACAGTGCACGCATAGTGCCAACTCGTGTACACACAAATGCATGTTCAACACGACACGAGGGGCCGTGCCACTTCGGGGACCCCATGTCAGTCATGAGTACGACACGTGTGTCGAAATTCATGAGCCAAAACGCCGTGTCCAGCTCGGAATCAAGCCCGAGTAGCAGGGCATAAATCCTGCCAGCGCGTGCGCGTGCACGACCGCGTGTCCACGTGTCTGTAGGGGCACAACGCAACACCAAATAGGACTCAGAATACTAGAAACATGTAAGAGAGAGTAAAACCTAATTTCCTATTCAAATACATTTCTAAAACTCAACCGAAATGCCCTTTGGGGCATTTCACCAAATACCTACACACATGGGTTGATACGTGTCCGATACGGACATGTAATAGACTCGAATTCTAGGGTTAGCTAGTCCTACAGCTAGAGTAGGACTAGGGCATCCTAGAAATGCAATAAAACAGTAATTACATGGTGAGGAATAGAATATACCTATTGATGTGCAAAGGCTCAAAATCTCCAAATGAAGGTGGTTCCTCAGGCCACCAAATTCCTTCAAATTGATTTCTTCCTGAAAATACTCAATACCAACAACAAGTAGACTAAATTTAGGTCCTAATGCAATTGGTTTGGAGGAAAAAGGAGTTGAAATGGATTTTTTATGATTTAAGGAAGATGGAGACTCACCTCTTCTCAAACTTGGAAAATTCTTAATGGAGGCTAGCCCTAATTTCTAGGAGGGTATTAAATTGGGGGAGAAGACCAATGCATGGCCGGCCATGGGCTGGAATAGGGCTAGGGTTTCACTAGGTTCACTTGGTTGGGTTGGGCCTTAAGGCTTTAAGTCATATAATGACTTGTGAAATCACAAGCCATTCCTTAATCAAACTAATTCCTAATTTCCCCAAAATAATTCTAATGAGTTAATTATCACTAACTTAGGTCAAGCTAGGGTTTCTTAACCTAACCAAGTAGCCATGACCTAGGTTAGCCTCTAAGACAGTCTCCAAGGTCAACACCAGTCAAAGTCTAGAATAGCACCAAATCAATTACAATAAAAATCACTTAAAAATTATAATAAATATAATTAATAGTAATAATTCCAAATTAATTCCAAAATTTTAAAAATGACCAAAATACCCTCAAGCTAGAAAAGTGGTAGTGACAAATCTACCCTCCTTAAAATAATTTCGTCTTCGAAATTAAAGGCAAAACTAAACTGCTGAGAAGGATAGAAAAGTATACCTCAAGGTCCAAAAAGATAGGGGTACCGCTCGCGCATCTCATCCTCCCGTCCCAGGTAGACTCTTCTGGAGAATGATTCCTCCATATGACGCGTACCAAGGGTATCACCTGGTTCCTTAATACCTTCTCTCAGGGATAAAGAATCTCTACAGGCTGCTCTGGATAACTGAGAGTTGGTCCAACCTCAATCTCCGAATGATCGAGTACGTGGCTAGGGTCAGCCACGTACCGTCTCAACTGTGATACGTGAAATATGTTGTCAACTTCCACTAGTACAGATGGCAAGTCTAGCCTGTATGCCACGTCACCGACTCTTCTGCTGATAACGAAAGGGCCGATGAAGCGTGGGCTAAGCTTACCACCTCCACCACAACGTATCGTACCACGAGTCGGAGATATCTGCAGAAAAACTATATCTCCAATCAAATCACAAGTAAGGTCTCAAGTTACTAAAAATCAAACACGATCAATCAACAAACTAAAAAAAATACAACCTACTTCTAATCCTATCTCTAAAACTATACCTCAAACTTCAACGGCCTCTGGTGGCTATCGGCCCAGTGCCGATGTCTGTCCCGCGCCACGCAAAGTCTATCCCTGATGAGCTTCACCTTCTTGGCTGCGTCAATAACCATCTCTGGTTCCAGTAAAGCTCGCTCTCCAACATCATCCCAAGATAAGGGTGTACGACACCTACGCCCGTACAGAGCCTCAAACAGTGAGATCTCAATGCTGGCCTGAAAACTGTTGTTGTAAGCAAACTCCACTAAATGTAAATGATCCTCCCAGGAACCTCCAAAATCCAGGATGCACGTCCGCAGCATATCCTCAAGTGTCTGAATAGTCTTCTCTGACTGTCCGTCCGTCTAGGGGTGGTATGTAATACTAAACTTGAGCTGAGTGCCCAAGCTAGTCTGCAGACTCCTCCAGAAATAGAAAGTAAAACGACTACCCGATCTGAGACTATGCTGACGGGAACTCCGTGAATCCTGACTATCTGCCTCATATACAACTTCGCAAGCCTCTCTGTAGACGTACCCACCTTGAATGGCAAGAAGTGGGCCGATTTGGTCAACCTGTCAACGATGACCAAAATTGCGTCTTTCTCTCCTGGTGTATGCGGCAACCCAGATACGAAATCCATGGTGATATGTTCCCACTTCCACTCTGGAATGGACAACGGCTGCAATAATCCTCCGGGCCTCTGCCTCTCTGCCTTGACCTGCTGACAGACCAAGCATCTAGCTACAAAGTGGGACACCTTCTGCTTCATCCCGTACCACCAGACATGCTCTCACAGATCCCTGTACATATTGTTGGCACCAGGATGTATAGAGTACTGCGATCTGTGAGCCTCCTGCATGATCTGCTCTCTGAGCTCCCCGCTAGGCACACATAACCGGGAACCGTGCCTCATGGCACCATCCTCTGCAAGTAAAAACTCACCATCCTCCAATCCTGCACTGATCTACTCTCGAATACACCGTAGAGCCACATCCTCGAACTGTGTCGCCTTGATCATGTCCATCAAGTCTGACTGTATCTGAAGGCCCCATAACTCCATCTGTACTCCGGGCACGATCACCACGTTGGCCTTCTTCGGGTGATACTGAAGTGAGAAATCAAAGTCCTTCATCAACTCTAGCCATCTGTGCTTCCTTATTTTGAGCTCTTTCTGTGTAAATACATACTTCAAGCTCTTATGATCTGTGAAAATCTCCACCCTCTCGCCATACAGATAGTGCTTCCACAACTTCAAAGCAAAAATCACCGCTGCAAACTCCAGGTCATGGGTAGGGTAGTTCTTCTCATGGGGACGTAATTGCCTGAAAGCATAGGCAATCACCTTCCCATGCTGCTGTAAGACACAACCCAACCCCATTCCTGAAGTATCACTATAAATAGTAAATCTACCTGATCCTGAAGGCAATGTCAGAATCGGAGCTGTCGTAAGCCGCTTCTTCAACTCATCAAAAGCTGTCTGACACTCCTCTGACCAAACATACTCAGCATCCTTTCGGGTCAACCGAGTCAACGGCTCTGCAACCCGGGAGAAATCCTACACAAATCTCCTATAGTATCCTGTCAGCTCCAGGAAACTCCTGATCTCTGCCACTGAAGTCGGCACTGTCCAAGCCTCAACTGCTGTGATCTTCTTCGGGTCTACTGAGATACCTTCTCCAGTCACCACATGACCCAAGAAGTCCACTCTGTCTAGGAAGAACTCGTACTTCGAGAGCTTGTCGTACAATCTCTCCCTTCTGAGTGTCTCTAGCACCACCCTCAAGTGCTCATCGTACTCCTCCTCTATCTTGGAATATACCAAGATATCCATTAATGAACACCACCACGAGCTTGTCCAAGTACTGGTGGAACACCTTGTTCATTAGATTCATAAACACTGCTGGTATACTGGTTAGCCCAAACGGCATAACCAAAAACTCAAACTGCCCGTACCGCGTCCTGAAAGCGGTCTTGGGAATATCCTTCCCCTTTACCTTCACCTGGTGATAACCTGACCTTAAATCAATCTTGGAGAACACCCGAGCTCCGTTCAACTGATCAAAGAGATCATCGATCCGCGGTAGTGGATATCTGTTCTTGATCGTCAGGTTGTTGAGTGCCCTGTAGTCGATACACATTCGTACCGACCCATCCTTCTTGGGTACGAAGAGTACCGGTGCACCCCATGGTGAAGAACTAGATCGGATGAAGTCCTTGTCCTGCAGCTCATCCACCTACTTCTTTAGCTCCACCAACTCGTTGTTGTTCACTCGATGTACATGTTGAGAGATCGGTTCCGTGCCGGGAACCACATCTATCGAGAACTCTATATCCCTGTCCGGTGGAAGCCCTGGCAACTCCTCTGGAAATACGTCCATAAACTCTGCGATCAAGGGATGCGGAGCCACCTGCTCCTCAACTGAAGCTCCACAAAAGACTCCGTCGTCCTGCTCTACCTGCATCGGGTGTACTCAAATTCTGGCTCTCCTGGCGCCCCGAACAAAACTCTACCCCCTCGGCAATCAATACGGGCGTGGTGTCTACTTAACCAGTCCATACCTAATACAATATCGTAGTTCGGTAATGGCATGATGAGTAAACTCACTTCTAACTCTCGGTCTCCCAATATAACGCTCCGCCCTCTGCAAACATCACTCACGAGGATAACCCCACCCCCGGTCGTGATTTTGCAGGTCTAGGCAATGGTTCAGAAACCAAACTATGTTTAATAGCATACGATACTGACACAAAGCTGTGGGAAGCCCCGAAATCAAAGAGTGCAAATGCTGGAAGGGAGTAGAGAAGAACCGAACCTGCTATCAGCTCTCCGATGGCCTCGGCATCCTCAGCTGCCATGGCAAAAGCTCGCCCCTTCTGTCCATCTCGTGCCTGCTGCTGGTGCTGTTGGAACCTCTACTGCTGGGTCTGTAGGGTTGGTCCCCTCTGCTGGCCTACTGGAGCCTTGGCTGCCCCAGCTCCTCCTGGTATCGGACGCATCGACGCAACTGGACACTCTCGCATCTAATGGTCCGCTGACCCACACATCAAGCATCTGCAAAGTCTCTTCCTGTACTCGTCCCACTTGTGTCCAGGCTTCTTACAGAAAGTATAATTAATAGCCTGCTGCCTGGGTGCCTGCTGCCCTCTCTGCTGCTGGTGCTGCACCTGCTGAAAAGGTGCACGGCCCTGATGCTGGTGCTGCTGAACTGGCCTCTGCGGCTGAAAGTGCTGCTGGAAGTAAGGCCTCTTGGCCTGCCCCTGACTGCTACTGCCACCCTGGAAGTCGCATCCCTCTTCTGCTTCAGCCCTAGGTCGTCTTCCACCGTCATGGCCCCAAAAAATATTTCAGCAAAGGTGGCATTTCGGTCGCTCTTAGTCAGCGACTGAATCTCTCTAATCAAGCTCCGACAAAACTTTCTCGTCTTCATCTTCTCGGTCAAGTCATCTATAAACTGGGCCAATCTGCAGAAATCTCCGACATACTCAGCTACCGTCTGGTTCCCCTGAACCAGACCCTCGAACTGTGCCTCGATCCCTTCCAAGGCAACATCGGGAAAGAACTGCTCCTTAAACAGTTCCTTGAACTTGGCCTAAGTTTGGCCCTCAACTCCTACCCTGGGATCTGCCTGATACCACGTATTGGCTAAATCCTGCATCTGGCTGCCCGCCGCCTCGATCTGGAGTCGATCTGGTATCTCTGCCAGTCGGAAGATCTCCTCGATGTGCTCTATCCAGTCGTCTGCAATGTGAATGCCCTCTGTGCCGAAGAACTCTGGAGGGTGCATCTTCTGGAAGTCCTGAATGTCCTTCTCCCTCCGACGGGGCTGCTGTTGGGCCCCCTGGGCAGTAATCATCTCGACTGTGGTGCGAACCATCTGGTGTGCCTCGTCGATCCCCTGACAAAAATCGGTAGTCTGCCTCGTCTGCTGCTGCCGGTGGGACTCCAGTCTCCTCTCCACTAAGGAGAAAAGATATGCAGCATCTACCATCCCTGCAGGCGGAGGCTGCTGCAGTGGAAGGATCTCAGGAATCATAGGACTCTGCCGCCTGGCTGCTGGAGGTGCTCGTCCAAAAGCTACAGAGGCACCGACTCCTGAGGGCTGCACTGGCCCTGCAGTACTGGGAGCTGGCTGCTGGACACGAGAGGTGACAGACCCCTCTCCAGCATCTCCCGTCCCATGGCGTTGCGATCTCGCCTCAACCATCCTGGAGACACAAATCAAACAAGAAACAATTACTAAGAATGAGTCGAAATATCAAAGGAGGACAGTTTAAAATTTCTAAGAAAGATAATAAGTAGCAAAATAGATATACAAAATGTGTCACGACCCGCACCCTAGAGTAAGGGCACGAGACGTGGGAATGTCCAGCCTACGCCGCAGTGTCGGTGGTAGAACGCTGTCCTATGTCACAATATCTAACAGTTAAAGGTAATAAACAGTTATACTCCCTGAATGGGGGTGACATAACAGAATATATCTCAATCACAGCTAAGGTAGAACATGATAAGATAGAATGATAAAAGATGATAATATCCAGGAAAGAAATATCACAGAGATACAATCCAGAATTCTAAGTGTCCATAAATAAATACATGTCCCAAATATGTATCAGAAATCCATATACAGTAATCCATAAAAATAAAGACAATCCTAGTCTAAGGGACTGTCATCTTCTGCTAGTGGATCCTGCTGCTGGTCCAAGTCCAGGCACTCGTCTAGTATAGTACCGTAGTAAGTAGGACAGAATGCCTCAGCCTCGACCTCTGTAATATTTCAACAGGTCCAGTCAGGACAGGAGCGACCACAATACATCTTAACAAATCATAGCAGGTCAGGATATATAATCATGCTAGAGAGTAAGAAATAAGAAACTGAAGAATAATATGATAAACAGGAAGACTATAAATAAATAGCTACAGTATAGAGAACTAACAGTGTCTAGTGATTCAGAGCACAAGATGGTTATGTAAACGACACGATGTTGTACACGAGTAATCTACAGAGGTTGTACACGAGTAATCTACTGGATTGAATACATAACCACTTCTACTCCCCCGCCCCAATCAATACACAAGGATCTAGTTAAGTTTTGTTATTGCACACGAAGTATAGTCACACACGAGATCATGTGAATACATGAATAAACACGATTTCACACGATTTGTAAACGAATATCACGAATACAAGGAGTACACGATGCTCACGATAAAGTACACGAACACGAGTACCCGATGTATCCGCTAAGGGGATAACATCGCACAATAAGATCCATATAGTACTAATCCGTGTTTCCAACATGTCAGCATCATTTAAAGTAATATAAAGCAGGAAAATACACCTAATGTAGGATATGAAATGATCAGATAATGTACTCGCCTGTATCCTGTGAATCTGGAGAATATATACTGTCCGAGGACTGGTGTCTGTCTCCAATAGAACAGTACAAGTCACTATGAGTCAACAATGATAATAAGATACAAATCAATGCATTCTACATGAATCTAGGTCAATCTAGACCAAAGTCAACTCTTGGTCAACTCTGGTCAACCCTAAAGTCAAACCTAAGTCAAACTATGGTCAACTAGGACTAACCAAGTCTCACTAGGTTTAACAAGACTAAACAAGAATAATCTAGGCTCACCAGGCAATACCATGCCATAAGCCAACCCATAACTCATCTACACAAGTCAAATCATAAGCCTAACTATAATACACACATTAATATATCATACAATCTAATATAGGATTATACCTATCATGTAGGCTACTTATATATATATCACATACATATATATATCTAATATCTATAAAAGTACAACACATTATATAATATATATATAGGATATATATATCTATTCATCTCAAAATCTATACATGTATATATACATGTAGAGAAGGAAAAAAGAGAAATGTGAGGTAGCATGTGTGAAAATACAAGAGTGTGTGTGTGTATCATGGAGCTATATGCAAGGGTGTGTGGGAAAAAAGGACTGTGTGTGTTAGGCTAGACATGTGTGTGTGTGGGTGAGTCTTGAGGGTGTGAGGGTGTGAGGGAATACTGAAATCAGTGTGACAGTAAATAGTGTGAGAGGTGAGACTTGTGTGTGTGGCAAGTGAATCATGTGTGCAGTGAAGAATGAGAGTTGTGTGTGATACAAAACAGTGTGGATAGCTGAAAATAGTGAATACGAAAATAGTGGCAAATCTTAGGCAAAATAGTGAGTAAACAATGATAAATATGGAACCTAATCAGTGAAGGAGGAAACCAACATTGCATTAACAGTTAAACAGTAAACCCAATCTCAGTTTTTAGTCTCAAAACAAACTCAGGTTTAACATAAATTCAGTAAAATGGAACCATCATCCAATTACCAGTTTAATAAGAAACATCCCATACATATTTCAAAAAAGAAAGGAAATTCAATTAAGTTTTTCAGAGATTACTATCCCAGGTTATATCATTCATTCTCAGGTTATAGGAATACAAACATTGTACTGAGAAGGAGAGGAAATCTCAGATTATATAGCATTGAAATAGTTAACAGCCTAGCTATTCGAAACCAACTTCCCAATATCCAAATCCCAAACAATAAAGTCAAATTTGAATGAACATTGTATTAACATAATGTAACAATCATGTAGAAGTAAATAACAGTGCAATCAATCCTTAAACTGGGAATTATACTAGTTTAGAAATGGAAAACCTATGTATCAGTTTAACAATAATTCGAGCTCCAACTCAATGTTCAAAAACCCCATTCTCGACCAAAACCCAAATTCAAATTGTAACATTCCTATGGTATGAATCAACAATTATGTGGGGGGGACATTTATCAGTGAAAAACATCATTAAACAGGAAATTAAAGGTTAGGAAAAATCTGGAAAAAACCCACGTATCAGGAATGTATCAGAATATGCCATTCAAAGCACCATTCGAACCAAAATTCCTCATTAACCTAAATTAATATGTAATCTAGTTCTAACAGCAATTACACAACACATTTAGGATCTCATTTAGCAATTTAAAACTCAATAAAAACATTTAGAATTGAATTAACACAGAGAACCAAACTTAGAACACTAGTACACATAGTGCACGCACAGTGCACAACTCGTACACAAACAAATACGTGTCCGACACGACACGAGGGGTCGTGCCACTTGGGGGACACCGTGTCAGTCGTGAGTACAACATGTGTGTCGAAATTCATGAGCTAAAATGCCGTGTCCAGCTCGGAATCAAGCCCGTGTAGCAGGGCATAAATCCTGTCAGCGCGCGCGCGTGCACGACCGCGTGTCCACGTGTCTGTGGGGGCACGACGCGACACCAAACACAACTCAGAACACTAGAAACATGTAAGCGAGAATAAAACCTAATTTCCTATTCAAATACATTTCTAAAACTCAACCGAAATGCCCTTTAGGGCATTTCACCAAACACCTACACACATGGGTTAATACGTGTCCGATACGGACATGTAATGGACTCAAATTCTAGGGTTAGCTAGTCCTACAGCTAGGGTAGGCCTAGGGCATCCTAGAAATGCAATAAAACAGTAATTACATGGTGAGAAATAGAATATACCTATTGATGTGCAAAGGTTCAAAATCCCTAAATGAAGGTGGTTCCTCAAGCCACCAAATTGCTTCAAATTGATTCCTTCCTGAAAATCCTCAATACCAACAGCAAGTAGACTAAATTTAGGTCCTAATGCAATTGGTTTGGAGGAAAAAGGAGTTGAAATGGATTTTCTATGAATTAAGGAAGATGGAGACTCACCTCTTCTCAAACTTGGAAAATTCTTAATGGAGGCTAGCCCTAATTTCTAGGAGGGGATTAAATAGGGGGAGAAGACAAATGCATGGCCGGCCATGGGCTAGAATAGGGCTAGGGTTTCACTAGGTTCACTTGGTTGGGTTGGGCCTTAAGGCTTTAAGTCATATAATGACTTGTGAAATCACAAGCCATTCCTTAATCAAACTAATTCCTAATTTCCCCAAAATAATTCTAATGAGTTAATTATCACTAACTTAGGTCAAGCTAGGGTTTCTTAATCTAACCAAGTAGCCATGACCCAGGTTAGCCTCTAAGACAGTCTCTAAGGTCAACACCAGTCAAAGTCTAGAATAGCACCAAATCAATTACACTAAAAATCACTTAAAAATTCTAATAAATATAATTAATAATAATAATTCCAAATTAATTCCAAATTTTTAAAAATGACCAAAATACCCTCAAGCTAAAAAAGTGGTAGTGACACGATCCCCTCGAATGCTCCGATGAATAATCGTGTGAGGATGGTGTCGCTATGCGGCAAGTGGTCGGTTGTGACCTCAAAATAAGTCATGTACCGAGCATTGGTAGTGACACGGGATATGGCTGTCGTACTCTGAGGTCTCCGGAGGAGTCTCGGGCATTAAACAATGCGCGAAGCTCTTGGACTTCCATCCTTGCCTCCTTGGCTTCATCCGCAGCTGAAAGAACGGATGCTCCTAAAGTATCATCACCCAAAGGAGGGGCAGTCGTATTAGATTCCGTATTGACTGCAGGTCCCAAGCTTGTTTGTTTGGGCATCCTTACTGGTTGAGTTGGCAAGGCGGCTTTGATTTTGTCTACAGACTTGACCAAGGATAATTGCATGGCTTCAAGTACTTCTAGACGTTGTCTATCAGTCGGTCCTTCAGGATCATCGTCGGCCATAAAGACTGTCCGTACGTGGGTCGACATGGAAGCGACTGTAGAAGAGGTGCTCTCTGTGTCGCTTTCTCGTACAGAGAAATCATCGGGGAATATCGGAATGTCATCTTCCTCGGACTCGGAAGGGGTGCTACCCCCTGTTCGGGAAGCCGCATCGTCTTGGCGAGGGCGGTCGCCCTCAGGGACGTCCAAGTCTGTTGCATAATTCAAGGGAATCTCTACCCCCTATGTATTCTTTTGGTACATCGGGTTGTCGCATATATTGACGGGACTGCTACCCCAAGCTTTATCTACTCCAAGAAGGCCGAAGGTGCACCCCTAGTTGATGGAAACTTCTTTTGGATCTAGTACCGAAATAGACACCCCCTGTGGCTGTCGGTGGCAACCCTCAAGATGAGAGCTTCCTTGCAGTGCTGGCTGAGATTGCCAGGCTGGAATAGCCTGTCTTCTTTCTCCCCTTGCCGGGAGGAACCTTCCGAGTTGAATTACAAGAGGCGAAAGGAAACTCCTCATCTCTCGGAATTTGTACCTATTTTTCGAGTTATTGTTGGATAGGTGGTGGCTGCTGCAGTCATTGGAAAATGGGCTGCCGATCTTCAAGTGCTGCCGACTTGTCGCAGCAGCAGTTGATGATGACTTGGGTGCAACGACGTCCCGAGAGGGACTCATCGCATGCCAAAGTTGCCTCTTCATGTTTGTGAGAAATCACCTCACGCAAGTCGATAGCAGGCTGATCTACCTTTGTATCAAACTTGTCGACTTGGGTATCCCGAGCACACAGGTGCGTTGGTATCATATTTTCTTCCTGATCCAAGGCTAGTAAAATCACTTACTCTTGATCGTTGGAGGGAGACTTTACAGACCCACCCTGTCCGTTAGCCATGGAGGACTGGTCGCGGGTGGTTCTGTACAACTTTTTATCAGGAGCCCGTATAACAGTTAACGGTGCCCGCTGACGGTCAGTAGCTTGGACAGTTGACTGGGCTTGTTGGGCCCACACTATCCTGGACTTCTTTAACTTAGCACCTGAATGCGCATAGTAAGAAGATTCCTAATTAGAATATTCTATATTTTCAATGGGCCGTATGGAGTCGGGCCCGCATGAGAGACGGTCTAAGTTTCTGACAGGGCCGCATGAGATATCATGTCTCTGGCCAGGATTGGCTGCCGCATGGGCTATCTTCCTACGGCCAGAGTTGGCTGTCGCATGGGCCATCTTTCTGCGGCCAGAGTTGGTTGCCGTATGGGCCGTCTTCCTGCGGCTAGAGTTGGCTGCCGCATGGGCCATCTTCCTGCTGTCAGAGTTGGCTACCGCATGGGACATCTTTTTGCGACCAGAATTGGTTGCCGCATGGGCCGTCTTCCTGCGGCCTGAGTTAACTGCCGCATGGGCCATCTTCCTGTGGTCAGAGTTGGCAGCCGCATGGGTCGTCTACCTGCGGCCAAAGTTGGCTGCCGCATGGACAGACTGCACATTTCTCTTATGCGGCCTCTTCTTCGTCCGCATGGATTTCTCTTGTGTCCCCAAAAATTCAGCATCGTAGTATTTTTTTTTGCTGGATTTGGGAACAGTGGGGTCCTCTACGGCCGGAAGTAAAGCCACAAGAGAGCTTCAATCACCGTCTTAGGCCGCAGAAGGAGCTTCTCCGAGAACTTGGTTGGGGGCAACAGTTTTGCGCTCCGACGTCCAGCGAATTCTTTTTGGGTTGACTCGCTTCTGTGACGGGCTGGCACTCCCTTCATAGAGCATTTCTTCGAAGGCTTGTAAGTCAAAATGAACCACAATCATTTGCTACGTATAGCTGAGCTTGGACGCGTCGGATTGCATCACCAGTTTCTCATCAGAGGGTAAGGACGTCCCCAGCAGAGTCGCCATCGTGTTTGCCATTAAAATATCAAAGACAGTTATTACAGAAATACTGAAATTGATTACAAAGTCACTTATACAAAGAAAAGCCTAGAAAGAATTCCTAGGAAACAATCTAAGTACAATTGTTTCATTTTTTATTCTGAGCGGTGACGGTGGAGGCTCGGGAAAGTGTATCAACTCTGCCTTACTCCTTGGACTATTCGACGAAGTCTTTAGCTCTTGAAAAAATTGCCCTTCGTAGGTTGTCAGCCTCTTGCGGGGGTGTGGTACCCTGCTATTTATAGTGATATGTGTTTTGAGCCGCACAGATGGCCCGTGGCTACGTGTCTACAACAGCACTTAAAGACCCGCTATTTAGCCGCTAGCTGGCGATTTGTTGGGATTTTGTTGCAGCAAATTTGGGTAGTTGAGAATTGGTCAGCCTGCCACGTGTCCTATCGCAGGATAGGATTAATCTGCTGGAGTCATTTTGAACCGCATGAGTCTTTCAGTTTTCGGCCATGCTGGGCCGCATAAGACTCATGCGGCTTAGGTCGCAGTCTCACTTAGCTTAAGAACTTTTGAGACGCATAGATTCTATATTTTGGGCCGCATAAAGCTCATGCGGCTTAGGTTACAGTCACCCTTGGCCGCATGAAGCTTAGAGACTTTAGGGCCACATAGGTTGAGCAGCATAAAGTTCATGCGGCTCGGGTAGCAATCCTTCTGGCGCATGACTATGTTTAAGCACATGAACCCTGTTTTTAGTGACATGACATTTTGTCTGATCACGTCTTATCTTTTTGTCAGAGTGTTAGAGCTGTCATTTTTGTCATTTTTGACAGAGTTTGTCAGCTTTATCAGAAGGACTGATCAACTTGGCCGTATATCTTTTTTCTGCGTCTCGAATCAGTCTGGTTGCAGACAGGCCACATGAGGTGCTGAATCTGTCATGCGGCTCTCCTTTATGCGGACCAGTTTGGACCAAAGTACTCATGCGGCCAGTTGTGATCCGCATGAACCCCATATTTTCCATGCTTCTACACTTCACAGTAGAGGACCCACACGACTATTCGTCAGCCACATGGTAAAGTTTTGGGGCATCCCGGAGAACATAGTCAGCGACTAATTATCCCGTTTCACAGGAAAGTTCTGGACGGAAGTGTTCAAAACTCTCCGGACGAACTTGCACTTCTCGACCAGCTTCCACTTGTAGATGGAGCGGGTCAATTCCCTACTCGAGGAGTATTTATGACACTTTTTAAGTGCAAACCAATAGAATTGGGTGCACCACCTAGACATCGCTCAGTTCTGCTACAATCTTCAACGGAGAGAGTCATCACATAGCAGCCCATGCAAGTTGGTGATGGGTCGACAGTCGCTTGCCCCCTACATGCTGAGTGCGAGGCCCTCGAGTAGATGTCCCGAGGCCAACCAGTTCACTTTAGACTTCAAGGCAAAGATAGACATTGCCAAAGCATTTCTGGAGAATGTTGCGAGTAAGATGAAGAAATGGGTCAACGTGAGGCGAAGGCCGGTTGAGTACAAGAAGGAAGACATGGTAATGGTCAAGGTTCAGCAGCAATAGTTTAAAGTGTTCTGAAAAGTGCACAAAAGACTGATTCGAAACTACGAAGGCCCCTTCCCTATGCTCAAAAAAGTAAGCAAGGTCTCCTACAAGCAAAAACTCCCCGCCAAGCTGAATATTCATACAGTTTTCCATGCAAGTTGCCTGAAGCCATACCATGAAGTGTTGGAGGATCCCAGCGAGGTATTCGGAAAAGACCCACGACGACCATGATTACGTCCTTCGACAAGGAAGTTGAAGCCGTGCTCGACAAGAGGACCATCTGTCGGCGAGGCGTGTCCTCGTATGTGGAGTACCTCATCCAATGGAAGGGCATGCCATGTGGTGAGTCTAGCTAGGAATGAGCTGATATGCTGCATTAGTTCGAGGTCGAGGTCCAGCTATTTTTCAGCGAGCATGGTTGACGAGGGCGTCAACTGTCACGACTCGCACCCTAGAATAAGGGCACGAGAAGTGGGTACGTCCAGCCTACGCCGCAGTATCGGCGGTAGAACGCTGTCCTAGGTCAATCATCTAACAATATAAAGGTACCTGTATAGTATATACTCTCCGAATGGAGGTGACTTAGCAGATACAGTCTCAATCACATCTAAGGTAGAGCATGATACAAGATAGATAAAACAGAACAAAAATCACAGAGATACAATCCAGAAGTCTAAGTGTCTAAGATATTCAAAACCAGAAAACATCTCAAAGCTCAAATACAGTAATCCATACAATAACAATTCAAGACGACTGAAATAACTATCTATATAACCTCTACTGTGTCTCCCCTAGGCTAGCTGGCAATCTCCAAGCTATCTGTAAAATTTATCAACAGGTCCAGTCAGGACAGGAGTGAGTACAGTACATCTCAACAAATCATAACTGGCTAGGAAATATAAAGCACGCAAGAGAGTAAGATACAGGAAACTGAAGAACAACATGATGTAAAAGAGAGAGACTGTAAGTAAATAGCTACAATATATAGAGAACTATCAGTGACTAGTGATTCAGAGCACAAGATGGTTATGTAAACGGCACGATGTTGTACACGAGTAATCTACAGAGGTTGTACACGAGTAATCTACTGGATTGATTACATAACCACTTCTACTCACCCGTACCAATTAATAGACAAGGATCTAGCTAAGTTATGTTATTACACATGAAGTATAGTCGCACACGAGATCATGTGAGTATATGAATATACACGATTTCACACGATTTGTACACGAATGTCACGAATACAAGGAGTACACGATGCTCACGATAAAGTACACGAACACGAATACCCGATGTATCTGCTAAGGGGATAACATCGTACAACAAGATCCATATAGTACTAATCCGTGTTTCCAACGTGTCAGCATCATGTAAAGTAATCTAAAGCAGAAAATATACTCCTAATGTAGGATATGAAATGATCAGAGAATGTACTCGCCTGATAACCTGAACAGCTGATAGGTATAGGGGTCCAACTGAAGCCACAGAGTCCTATTTAAAGCAACATAGGTTACAAGGTGTTCAAGTTGTAATAAAAGAATTTCTACAAGCAATCTATATTATCCTAGGTTCTTCTAAGTCAAATCAACTCTAGGTCAACTCCGGTCATCAATCTAGTCAAACTAGGTCAAGTGTTGACTTACAGTTGACTTTTGGTCAACTGGTCAACTCTGGTCAAACAGGGTTAATTCTAGTTTAATTATTAAAGATATAAAGTGTACTTCTTATTCGTACGTCGAAACTTACGACATGCAAATCGAGATAAGATGATTAATGGTAAAGTTAATAATCTTATTATAGTGATCCACGTGTCTATCTTATCCATTTCAGCGATGTGAGATCACTGGAATTTACTGATCTCAGTTTCTTTGTACTAATCCCGAAATACGAACATTATAAGAATTAATTATTAATAAAAGGTGATACATAGAGAAACTATCTACAACATTATCGGACGATGAAATAAACATCGCCAACGAGTCCAGAATGGCCAAATTAGTTAGGATAGCCTATCCATCAATCCAATTTGGACACAAGGGCAAAAAGATAATTTTGGGTCAAAACGGTATCCGTGTCGGAGCCGTTTTGCACCAAAAAATGTGCAAGAAAATAAGTCTACAAAATATAACAAATTATATGTCCACAAAACCAAAATGACGATACGAATCCAACGGTATATCCGGAATTGGTTTTCGTTGACCCGATCTCAATTTGGTCCGTTGACCAGAACTTGGAATTCCGGTTTGAACGAAAATGTGTGCCAGAGCCAACGTTCTCAAAACTCAGCAAACTACATGTCAATGAGTCCAGAATGCGGATACGAACTCAACGGTATATCCGGAATTGGATTCCGATGAGCCGATCTCAAAATGACCCGTTGACCCGGATATTGGAATCCGACTTGCACCGAAATGCGTGCCGGATCCAATGTCCACCAAAACCTAGCAAATTATATGTCAACGAGTCCAGAATGACGATACGAACTCAACGGTATATCCGGAATTGGATTCCGATAAGCCGACGTCAAAAAGTCCCGTTAACCCGGACTGTGGGACCCACTTTGTACCAAAAATATGCCAGGGCCAACGTCCTCCAAATCTAACAAACTTTATATGAAAACATGCCAGAACGACGCCACGAGTCTACTGGTGGTGTCAAAAATGAAATCTAGGGTCCCGTGTTCAAAAATAAAATTTTACAAGTTGGAAATTACGAATTCGGACAGCCAAATTTGGCGTCGAATTCAACAATCAAACAAGCTCACAATGAAACGAAACTGGAGAGGTAGCAAGAGGGTTATACCAGCTTTGCACAGGAACTAGTAGCATGCCAAATGGAGCTGCGGTGGAGGAGGTACAAGCTGACGAAGTTGACTCCGCAAAACTGTCCAAAATTAATACAATTTAAACGGTCAACTTGGTGGCCGGTTTTGAGGCATCAAACGATAAAATTAACAGATGAAAATTGACATGAGTGAAGGTGGATATACCGAGATTGTGACGGAGCAAAGAAATTGCCGATCCAACGGTCAGATTCTCGGAAAAATGCATATGAAGTCGCTGTGACAGAACACGAATTCTGGATCGATCCTGCGCGCGTCACGACGGAACTTCGTGCGAAACGCACGAATTGCCTCGACGGCGCGTCCCAGAGGACGGTGGCCGCCATGGGGCCTACCCCGGTGGTGCGCCCAGCCATGTGGGGGTCAGCCACGCCGGCGGTGGGGCGCCCGAACGCGCACGGAGTTGTGCGCGGCTGGTGCGCGCAAGCTACCGTGCACTGCTGCGGTACAGCGCTGCACGACCTGCCTGGCCCGGCGGAGGCTGCTGGTGGAGGTCGCACGGCCACGAAGAGGGTAAGGGCTGAGGGAAGAGGTGGTGGTGAAAATGAAGTGGTGGTGGTGGTCGAGATGATGATGGTTGATGTTGGATTATTTAGAAGAAGGTGGCCGATGGTGGTGGTGGTGGCCGACGGCCTAGGGGGGTGGCCGGCCGAGCTCGGCCAGAAGGAGGAGAAGAATGTCGGGCTCGGCCAGGGGGTGAGTGAGGAGGGAATGGTTGTTGTTGCTGTTGTGTTGTTTTGGTGTTGGTGTAGAAACTTAAGAAGAGAGAGATAAAGGGAATTTAATTTAACGTAAGTTTGTGAGGGGAGGAGAGAGAGAGTGCCATCCCTAAAAGTTAGGGCCGACCATACGAGGAAGGGGTTTGGGGAAAATTTGCATGTAGGAATTGGATGGATGGGATTAATAGAAAAAATCCAAGGGCTATGATTTAAATGTAGGAAATTAAATAGGTTATTCCTACAGGGATTTCAATAACAGAATTTTTAATAAATATTAAAAATAGGCAAACAGGGTATTTAATATTATTTTTGGACGAAAAAAGTGAGAGTGTCAATATGGAGGGTAGCACGAAGCTGGGCTGGACTTGGTGGACCCGGATTGGGTCAAAATCAGACATTACGCAATAATCGAATAAACAATAGGTGTTTATGATCATAGATAAATAAGTAGCACATGGGGAATCCAATAAATGGGACACAAGTATCGTGCGAGTAGTAGGCTCAATGTGGGTCATGTCCATATTTGGGGTTGACAGGTTTTGGACGACAGGATACCTACAAATCAAGTTGGAAAATGAATGTGACACCGTGGGGTAAAATAAAATCGGGTCACGTGTCAGAAAAGTGGTGTGAAGCAAATGGAGCACAAAATGGCGTGTCTGGGTGAAGAGCATTTCGAGTAGATCATGCATGATGAGTTGGTTTCAAAGAAAAGACTGGTCTGGTGCTCCCAAATTAAAAGTCACGGTAACGTGCTAATAATGGTCAAGAAAAAGAGTAGAAAAATTAATTAATAATCAAATAGTCTAAATCGACCCGAAGTTGTGCGAAGCAAAAAGAGTACAAGGGAACAAGTTTGAGTGGGACACTATATACCAAAATGAAGGTAATCTTGTCCACTACAAAACTCATGAAAAAAGTTTCCAGAGTTGAACATCCCTGACACTCCAAATATCAGAGGCACGGGAAAGTACATTTAAAGATAATTAAACAAAATAATTTATTTATTGAAATTAAAATCAAGCAGAAAATAAAATAAAAAATCAACCCGAAATTCAGGGTGCTCACATCCTACCCACCTTATAAAAATTTCGTCCTCGTAATTAAAATGTTCATACTCCTTCTAGGTCAAACCCCCACAATCAAGTCCCAGAACTTAAACAAATCATAGCATCAAAAAGGACGGCATACAGGGTCATGGCATATGGTGGCATTGAAAGTCTCATCTATGTATACTAGTCATGCTAACCGAAATGGTCATAGGGTATCAAAACACACAAGCAATCTAGGGTGCTAAACTAGAAAGATACAAAAATAACAATCATCAAAACTTTAAGGCAGTCTACCATCCTATATAAAAACTGGTACTCATAAAAAAAAGATAACTACCAATTATCTATAAAGGGGTACTATTAAAAAAAATCAAAATCAGAAGTTAAAGAATGAAAGCCAATTGCATGAAAAATCCAATCACAATACATATTAAAAATATTTAGTCTCGATACGATCTAAGTTGACCAAATTGGAGAAATCAAGATTTGGACAATATGGAGGACAGGTTCAACAAAGTCTGAGAACGAGCATACAAGGATGGAGATTCATGTCACAATCAAATTTAATTCAATTGAGTACAACCCAAGATATTAATATGATAAAAAAGGATAATCGAAGTCGATTTGGTCGTGATTAAGGAAACTAGGATTCAATGATATTGAAAACCTTTTTAGAGAAAAACAAGAAAGATTTCATACGAAAGTCAGTTTATCATCTCTCTCTGATACTATCATTTTACCATTTGCCAATCATATTTCCTCACAAATCCCAATATAAAATCAACCCTTATATGACTACCCTCAAAAATTTTATAACCTTCAGTCATCTAAACTTTTACCATGATCACCATAGACAAAATTTCAAACTTTTAAAACATTCCCACGAAGCATACCCCTCTTAATTATGTATCACACTTATTCATTTAATCAAATTTCCAAATTCCTTCACCTCGTTCTAAATTAGATCTGAAACCTCTAAATCTAGTTTATGAAATCCTTGTACTTGTTTAAGTCAAGTCTTGTATTCTTTCAATTCTAATACCACTATGTCATACCATTTATTCTTGTTTATAAATCAACCTTCATATTTTCTTCAACGTTCACCTTCAAATATTATCCTTTTGAATTCTACAATTTTCTCCAATCATCTAAAAATAATTCCTATAACTTAAAATCTTTGTGTTCTCTCTGTCTCTAGTCACCCTCTTACAATATCTAGTTCAACTTCGCATAATCATAGAATACAATTAAATTCTCCTTTCCATCTCTAAATTTCTGCATAGCCTTGTAATAGTTTCCAAGAATCAAATACCAAGATTTTCTAGTTCTCAAAACTAGGTTGACCTCTGATATCCTCATTACTTTTTTTTTTGAAAATATCCATGAATTACTCATAACCAAAATTTTCTACGATTGTTTCTAAATTGATAACATTTATCACTCGATTCCATTCTAAACCTTTACCACATCTCCCTCTCAAAATTTTCATATTTGACATCCAATATTCTGATTCCTACAAAATCATCCTATGATAACCAATTACGTCATTTCCGAACTAGATGATTTATGTTATTTCCTCAACATTTCTCAGGTAAAATGATATGAAGATTCAAGGATTTCAAAGTATAGCTGACAGAATTAGATACGAGACAGAGAATTGATGTAATCAGGATAGTTATATAAGACAAAGAATGATGGTAATAAAATATTGGCATGAATAGAAATGATAATAGAATCTGTTCTGCTTATCTGTTTAAAAGAAAGAACCATTTTAAAGTCAGAGCTATAATATCAAATCCAAAATAAGGTCTAGTAAAATCATTGATTCATTGTATGAAGAAGAAATTCATAGAAAGAAGTTACACAAAGGTTTATAAAAATAGGTAAACCTACTCCTAAATTAAATAATAAGAAACAAAACAAACAAATAATAATTCTCTCCCTTTTTTTAAGGACAGGAACAAAAGTAGAGAATACATGTTCGAAAATATTTAAGGTACAATCTGATAATCATATGCGTCTATCCAAAATCATGGTACTCTAAATTCTCGTCATACTAGTAAGCAAGGATACGATATTCACAGAGTCCTCGACTTAGGCACATACCTCTAGAATCATGGTATTTAACATTTTTGCTATGCCGCTAGCTTGGCAGTGAAAACCTTAAATTTCCACACCCGAGAAATATATCCAAAATTAAACTATATGTCCTCACCATGCTGGCTAATGGGACTATAGAAGACTAGATTCCAAAACTTAGATGACCTGGCCCATATAATTTCATCTTGACAAAAATTAAATTAAATCAACAATGAATACCAAAAAATCAAATTTATCAACGAACATCAAGATTCAAAAATGAACTAAAATCCTTCAATCAGATAACTACAACTCTGATGCTATAGCTAACATCAAGATTCAAAATTCAACAATCTTCCATCAAAATTAATAAATACAGACTCAAATTCAACAATAATCCATCAAAATCAAATTCAACAACAGAAAGTAAGGATAAATCAATCAGGGGAAGAGAGTTTTCAAATCGAAGTTAAAATAAGATTCTCCAGGGTTGTCCCAGGAATCTCTCAAGGGATCCTAGCTGTGATTGAGTACCTTCAAAAATATATCTTATTTCTACTGCAGGCTGTAGTGGTACTCTAGTTCGAATACCACTACACAAACTCGACCTGCATAGGCCACCACTAAAAACGTGTCACGACTCGCACCCTAGAATAAGTGCACGAGAAGTGGGTACGTCCAGCCTACGCCGCAGTGTCGGCGGTAGAACGCTGTCCTAGGTCAATCATCTAACAATATAAAGGTACCTGTACAGTATATACTCTCCGAATGGAGGTGACATAGCAGATACAGTCTCAATCACATCTAAGGTAGAGCATGATAAAAGATAGATAAAACAGAACGAAAATCACAGAGATACAATCCAGAAGTCTAAGTGTCGAAGATACACAAAACCAGAAAACATCTCAAAGCTCAAATACAGTAATCTATACAATAGCAATTCAAGACGACTAAAATAACTATCTATACAACCTCTACTGTGTCTCCCCTAGGCTAGCAGGCAATCTCTAAGCTATTTGTAAAATTTATCAATAGGTCCAGTCAGGACAGGAGCGAGTACAATACATCTCAACAAATCATAACATGCTAGGAAATATAAAGCATGCAAAAGAGTAAGATACAGGAAACTGAAGAACAACATGATGTAAAAGGGAGAGACTGTAAGTAAATAGCTACAATATATAGAGAACTATCAGTGACTAGTGATTCAGAGCACAAGATGGTTATGTAAACGGCACGATGTTTTACACGAGTAGTCTACAGAGGTTGTACACGTGTAATTTACTGGATTGATTACATAACCACTTCTACTCCCCGTACCAATTAATAGACAAGGATCTAGCTAAGTTATGTTATTGCACATGAAGTATAGTCGCACACGAGATCATGTGAGTACATGAATATACACGATTTCACATGATTTGTATACGAATGTCACGAATACAAGGAGTACACGATGCTCACGATAAAGTACACGAACACGAATATCCGATGTATCCGCTAAGGGGATAACATCGCACAACAAGATCCATATAGTACTAATCCGTGTTTCTAACGTGTCAGCATCATGTAAAGTAATCTAAAGCTTGAAATATACTCCTAATGCAGTATATGAAATGATCAGAGAAGTACTCGTCTGATAACCTGAACAACTGATAGGTATATGGGACCAACTGAAGCCACAGCTATTTAAAGCAATACAGGTTACAAGGTGTTCAAGTTGTAATAAAAGAATTTCTACAAGTAATCTATATTATCCTAGGTTCTTCTAAGTCAAATCAACTCTAGGTCAACTCCGGTCAACAATCTAGTCAAACTAGGTCAAGTGTTGACTTACAGTTGACTTTTGGTCAACTGGTCAACTCTGGTCAAACAGGGTTAATTCTAGTCTAATTGTTAAAGATATAAAGTGTACTTCGTTATTCGTACATTGAAACTTACGACACGTAAATTGAGATAAGATGATTAACGGTAAAGTTAATAATCTTATTATAGTGATCCACGTGTCCATCTTGTCAATTTCAGCGATGTGAGATCATTGGAGTTGACTGATCTCAGTTTCGTTGTACTAATCCCGAAATACGAACATTATAAGAATTAATTATTAATAAAAGATGATACATAGAGAAACTATCTACAATATTGTCGGACGATGAAATAAACATCGCCAACGTGTCCAGAATGGTCAAATTAGCTAGGATAGCCTACCTATCGGTCTAATTTGGACACAAGGGCAAAAAGGTAATTTTGGGTCAAAAACGGTATCCTGGTCGGAGCCGTTTTGTACCAAAAAATGTACAAGAAAATAAGTCTACAAAATATAACAAATTATATGTCCACGAAATCAGAATAATGATAGGAATCCAACGGTATATCAGGAATTGGATTCCGTTGACCCGATCTCAATTTGATCCGTTGACCAGAACTTAAAATTACGATTTGCACGAAAATACGTGTCGGAGCCAACGTTCTCAAAACTCAGCAAACTACATGTCAACGAGTCCAGAATGACGATACGAACTCAACAGTATATTCAGAATTGGATTTTGATGAGCCGATCTCAAAATGACCCGTTGACCCAGATATTGGTATCCGACTTGCACCGAAATGCATGACGGATCCAATGTCCACCAAAACCTAGTAAATTATTTGTCAAAGAGTCCAGAATGATGATACTAACTCAATGGTATATGCGAAATTGGATTCCGATGAGCCGGCGTCAAAAAGTCTCGTTGACCCGGACTATGGGACCCACTTTGCACCGAAAAATATGTCAGGGCCCACGTCCTCCAAATCTAACAAATTTTATATGAAAACATGCCAGAACGACGCCACGAGTCTACTGGTGGTGTCAAAAATGAAATATGGAGTCCCGTGTTCAAAAATTGAATTTTACAAGTTGGAAATTACGAATTCGGACGACCAACTTTGACGTCGAATTCAACCAATCAAACAAGCTCACAATGAAACGAAACTGGAGGGGTAGCACGAGGGTTATACCAGCTTTGCACATGAACTAGTAGCACGCCAAATAAAGCTGTGGTGGAGGAGGTACAAGCTGACGAAGTTGACTCCGTGAAACTGTCAAAAATTAATACAATTTAAACGGTCAACTTGGTGGCCGATTTTGAGGCATCAAACGATAAAATCAACGGATGAAAATTGACATGAGTGAAGGTGGATATACCGAGATTATGACGAAGTGAATAAATCGCCGATCCAACTGTCGGATTCCTAGAAAAACGTGTGCGAAATCGCTGCGATGGAATACGAATTCTGGATCGATCCCGCGCGCGTCATGACGAAACTTCCTACGAAACGCACGAATCGCCTCGACGGCGCGTCCAGGAGGACGGTGGCCGCCATGGGGCTACCCCGGGGGTACGCCTGGCCATGTAGGGGTCGGCCACGCTGACCCCGGCGGCCACGCCGACGGCTGGACATCAGAATGCACACGAAGTTGTGCACGACTGGTGCGCACAAGCTGCCATGCACTGCTGCGGTGCAGCGCTGCGCGGCCTGCCTGGCCCGGCGGAGGCAGAGGTGGTGGTAAAAATGAAGTGGTGGTGGTGGTCGATATGATGATGGTTGATGTTAGATTATTTAGAAGAAGGTGGCCGATGGTGGTGATGGCCGACGGCCTGGGGGGTGGCCGGCCGAGCTCGGCCAGAAGGAGGAGAAGAATGTCGGGCTCGGCCAGGGTGTGAGTGAGGAGGGAATGGGTGTTGTTGCTGTTGTGCTATTTTGGTGTTGGTGTAGAAATTTAAGAAGAGATGTAGAGAGGGAATTTAATTTAATGTGAGTTTGTGAGGGGAGGAGAGAGAGTGCCATCCCTAGAAGTTAGGGTCGGCCATATGAGGAAGGGGTTTGGGAAAAATTTGTATGTAGGAATTGGATGGATGGGATTAATAGGAAAAATCTAAGAGCTATGATTTAAATGTAGGAAAATAAATAGGTTATTCCTATAGGGATTTCAATAACAGAATTTTTAATAAATATTAAAAATAGGAAAATAGGGTATTTAATATTACTTTTGGACGAGGAAAGTGAGAATGTCACGATGGAGGGTAGCACGAAGCTGGGCTGGACTTGGTGGAGCCGTATTGGGTCAAAATCAGACATTACGCAATAATCGAATAAAAAAATAGGTATTGATGATCATGGGTAAATAAGTAGCACATGGGATTCCAATAAATGGAACACAAGTGTCGTACGGATAGTAGGCTCAATGTGGGCCATGTCTATATTCGGGGTTGACAGGTTTTGGTCGACAGGGTACCCATAAATCAAGTTAGAAAATGAATGTGACACCGTAGGGTGCAATAAAATCGGGTCACGTGTCAGAAAAGTTGTATGAAGCAAATGGAGCACAAAATGGCATGTCTGAGTGGGACACAAAGGTCATGGGTGAAGAGCATCTCGAGTAGATCATACATGATGAGTTGGTTTCAAGAAAATGACTGGTCTGGTACCCCCAAATTAAAAGTCACGGTAACGTGCTAATAATGGTCAAGGAAAAGAGTGGGGAAATTAATTAATAATCAAATGGTCTTAATCGACCCGAAGTTGTGCGAAGTAAAAAGAGTACAAGGGAACAAGTTAGAGTGGGACACTATATACCAAAATGAAGGTAATCATGTCCACTACAAAACTCATGAAGAAAGTTTCCAGAGTTGAACATCCCTGACACTCCAAATATCAAAGGCATGGGAAAGTACATTTAAAGATAATTAAACGGAATAATTTATTTATTGAAATTAAAATCAAGCAGAAAATAAAATAAAAATTAACCCGAAATTTAGGGTGCTCACATCAACGCCTTAGGTAGAGGAGAATGTAATGCCCAAAAAGTTGTGCCCTGTCCGAGGCAAAGTTGCATAGCCTTCCACAGACCAAGGTTATGAGGAAATCTTCCAAAATATTCTAGAAGATGGTAGAACCTTCCAGAAGATCCAAGAATCTTCCAAAGGACCCAAGAATCATTTAGAAGACTTAAAACCCTTCTATATGTATCATGATCTTTCTGGATGTACTAGAAGCTTCTTTGTTCTTATCTATTCTCTAGAATAATCCCTGGCCTATGCCGATTTCAGAAGTTTCTATGTAAGCCCTATGGGCAATATAAATAAGGGGGAGGCCTCATTTATTCCTCACCACCAAAACTTGTAAGCATTCTCCAAGTAATAGAAGAATCCTTTACGATTCCTATTTTGCTCCACTCTTCTTAATTTCCTTAGCATTCTAGCTAAGCGGGTTTGGGATGGCTTGCACGAGTCTTCGAGAAGGAAGATAGTGTGCCGTGTCACGCTCCGCTCCCGTAAGAGCGATCGTCCTCGCTAAGGCGTGATACCGCACGAGCCTAGATTGCGCTCATGCAAGGCAGGTTCTATAACGGTTGATTTCAGCTGCTGCGACGAGGTCATCGCACAGAATTCCTAAGCAGAGACATTGAATAATAGTAGCAAAAATTTGAAGCAACACATGAGTTATTCAAAGAAGCTCTTTATTGATATTGAAAACAACGGTTACAATGGGGCGCAAGGACAAGATTACAAGTCTCTCAAGCTCACTCTTCTCACATTACAAGTCACTCAGCTCCCTCTCATCTCTCAAATACAAGTCTTGAGCCAGCAGATGCTTTGAAGGCGACGTCCATATATTATGTCCCATATAAGTCTTGACTCCATGCGGCCGCACGCTTCGAATCGTCAAAAAACTCCGTGTCTCGACTCATCCAAGCGAGCCCACGCCACGAGCTTCTACCTGTGCCTGCACATGGAAACTATGTGGGTGTCACTACTCAATTGTACTTATGGAATGACCTCCTCACCTGCCTATACAAAAACTAACACGTTTAATTTACTTTGTGCAACATAGTCCCATCTTATCAATTTTCTTTCTATTCTTGCCTTAGGATCAGTTTTAAGACCGACGCCTTGGCATATTCTGTGTCGCTAGACCATCCCGTGCTTGCGTCAACAATGTTAACACATGCTTTGCCTCTAGGCCCTCCTCGTGCCAACAACGTTAACTTATCAAGTCGTGCTTGCCTTACGGCGCAAAATCAGAGACATAACTACACGATAGACTCTATTTTCGTGTGACCCTGCTACAAGTCCGTACGGAGGTCGTACCTCGCCACTCAATCTGACTTAACTATGTCGCCACCTCGCGGCCCTTGCTATTTTTTATCACCAACTGACCCAATCAAGACGTCTGAACTTGTGTTGATCGACTTTGCCTTGCGTCGATTCCTGACTTAAACTCCAGACAACCCAGATCCATCACATGCAACTTATATGCCAAGACTTACGACTCGACGCCACACCCCGGTGCCAAGCATGTTGCCTATGTTAAAGCCATATATTAGGCCCCAAGCATCATGTTCTAACTTGTATACACCTTCGATTCGACTCAATTCCAAGGACATACGCACGAATAGCCGCCATTTTTTTGACATCTATATGAACACGGGTCACTGGCAGAATAAGCCATCCTGGACTCATAGCTGGCATATAGAATGGTCCGATCAAAGTAAGTAGCGAGCCCCAATGACCGTCTACCAAATACCTGTTGCCTCTATCTGGCACAGCTATACCTATTTCCTCCTAGGCCGGATCGGTCCTGTGGCCCCAGGTTGTCGATCCGAGGAAACCCTTCCTTTTATCTTGTATAAGTTATCCATGACCATGCAAGACTCGACTCAACTGACATCTCACACAGTCCTCCTTCTTTCAGTGTTACCATCTCTTTCAAAACTAAGTTCAAGACTTCTATCCTTGAGACCCCTCGACGACCCACGGTCATGAGCATTCTTTCCATGTTACTATATTATTTCATTCCACTCATGAATGCCTATTTGATAGTCGTTTCTCTAAAAATCACCTGAATCAGTTGTGGTCATTGTCTCAAACACTAAGTCTGCGACATCGTATCTTAAATCGACTTATGTTCTACGCGATGCTATCGCCCAAGTCATACTTTATATGACAGGCCTTGAGACCGTAAGACTATATGGTTATACCCAGCCGTAGAACTCGTAGGATCGGACTTGCTACTACTCCGATAGCCCAACATAACTTGCCTGACTTAAACACACAACGACTCGACGAGCAAAGGTTGCGTCAAGCCTCGTATTGTGGAAACGTGTCGCGCATGCGTTCGACTTCTGAACGACCAAGTCATTTGGGTGCCTAGACTTATATCATAAGCCGTGCAACACAACTTAACTCATGCGACAAGCCAAGGCTATGCCAAGCCTTGGACGATAGGACCGTGCATGTTTTATGAAGCATTCATGCGGGCGACGCCTAAGACTTAGGCTACGTTCATAACTTCGCCTACTCAACCAACTTCCCTTCTCCCAAGCCACGGGACGATGGGTCGAGTATTATTTTCAAAGCACGTCGTGCACCATGTCTAAGCCGACAGTTGGACCTTTCCATATTTTAACTCAATTTGACCTGTCGGGATTATTTTCTTTAGCTATATGGATTCATCTCTTTTATTATCAAGCCTACTTGTGCGAGTTAAAAACATGCGATTTATTATGTGAAGGCAAAGATGAGGCGAGTTTACGAAAACTACCCAACCTGAGCGAGCGGTCGCCTCGACAAAGCGATATCTTTGAGTCTCCATTGCAAGGTTAAGTCCGAACGTCGTCGGCGTTTCGATTCCTCCGATTGACTGAGCGGGACGGGACACTACATCATATACCACTCATAAAAAGTTTCAACCTTGAAACTAAGTGAGTACACTTATCGACTTATAACTCGACTCAACATCCTACTTTTTTCGTACACATTTCTCCTACGCGTTCCCTCAATCCGAGCCACGCTCGTGCTACCCACAATCTTTTCTTCAAAACTTACAATCTCAAAATTCTCGACACTTTTTCGTTCCTCAAATCTCACTTGAATTCAACGTATAACTTAGTTGGATCGTGTACATATGCCTAGTGTCCCCAAATTATATGCATTTCAGCCAAGCCTTGTGATAGCAAATTCCACCATCACCACTCGAGTCGGATCGTACACATATTCGGGCGTCCCTGATATACGTGCATGTGAACCGAGCCTCGTGAGTAGTGCCTCCATAATTCCTATTGCTCCGTACCGGAATGTCTGCCTACCTCTAGGCTATGTCTTTTAGGCTATAGTCAATCCATCAGTATTGGAATCATAGTTTCCAAACAGCAATATCAACACTAACCCCATCCTAAGGTCAAACCGAATTGATAGTACGGGTTTTTTTTACCCAAGCTCGCATCACTCCGATTTCTAAACTTCAAGCATAGATTTCCTACACACATCCTAACATTTGTCGCACGAGGTCCGAGTCATTCAGCAAAGCCATCCTACGATAACTCACGTTTTAGCTAATTCTTTGACATATCAATATCACTTCGTTCATCAAGCCATTTCGTCTAGTCTATTTCTTCGAACATGTTCGACATAATACGCCTATCAATCCTTGCAAGTCAAGCACGCTATGACACAATTCATTGCTAAACCATAATTCACATTCCATACTCCCTAAGTCATTTATCCCTATTCACGAAATCGATCACAAGGTCATCTAACTTAACAATACGTTGCGGCCCGATCTCACGCGAGTCAAATTTTCCATGGTGGGCATGTAAAACTCCTAAATTTTTACTATTTTTTATTATTAAAATTTGGCAGCGATTTAAAATTTTTTGTATTGTACGTCGCGTAGTCATATTGTACGTCGCGTACGAAATTTTATTTTTCGTGATTGCTCGACGAGTGTGAATATGTGCGAGCGTACACATTTTTGGAAAAATATTTTTTTCCTATTCTTATAGTTTCAAGAAAATATATATAATAATTATTTTTAGCTATTAAAATTCTAAATTTATAATTTTATTTATGAAAAGCTTTTTTAGACAGTTATAATAATAAAATATATACTTATAAAATGGTATACTAGAAAAGTATATATTTCTAATATTATTTGTGCATACATGTGTATTTCGTAATTATTTATTAGTTTATTTTTAAATAATAAGATAATTTTTGAAATTAATATTATTAGTATTTTGAAAAATATATTTTGAATTTATTGTGGCAAATTAAATCTTGATTTTATTTTTAGATTTATTTAAATAGATTAAATTAATATCTATATTTGGAATTTGAATTATCTTATTTGACTTTAGACTAAAGGATGGAAATTAATTAGATTTAAATTAATTTCGAATTGGATTTGAAATTTATTGATTGATTTAAATTGGGTTAAATAAATCATAATCCTTATCTTAATGGGAATTCCCACATCCTATAAATAGGCAGGTACTCCTCCATAAATTTTTATCATCCACAATTTTTTTTCCAAAATTATTCCACAACCCCAAGTTTGTGCATCGTGTCCGTGTCCATACCCCCTTCCATCCACTATAAGGTTCTAATACAATTACATTATCATCTGCGTGTCGGACAACCCTCGACATGAGCCAAATATCGAAAACCAATCCCAAAACTCTAAATTTTCTACACACCTCCCTAAGAAATTCCTACAGCCACCAAGTCTCAACCACCCTGGCTATCCACGGCCCCAACCCCCTGACTGCCTCTGGCCAATACTGGCCGAGCCCCACCAGTCGAGTTTACTGCCACCACCGCCGAACCAATCTCCTGGCCATCTTTCCAGCATGACGACCACCCTCGTCACCATCTTCAACTATCCGACACCATCCCGGTCGACCCACGGCTCCCGACCATTGTCACCATTGGCCGAAGCTGCTGGTACAGCCACCACCATTTCTTTTCTTTCCAAATTCCCTCGGCCACAACCTATCATCCATTTCGATCCGTCACAACTACCATCACCATCGTAACCACCACTGCCACCACGGCCAACGGTCGGACCGCCACCACCACCATCGTTGGCATCCCGCCAACCAAACCATCGCCACCAAGAACAGAAATAGAAAACCCTAACCCTAAAACTCACCATCACCTGAGTCGACCGCATCCCACGTCGAGCCCTCCGTCGACCTCACCCTCTTTCTCTTCCGGCGTAGCTCTGCCGGTCCTCCGCGCGTGAGAAGCCCTCTTCCATCCTGCCCTTGTAGCCCTGGCTGCGCGTCCGTCCCTCCCTGACCGCACCGCCTTTCCAAACCCTCTTCGGCTCCACCCCTAGTCGCCGCCTCCGCGCCCTCTCTTCCGCCCATCGCAGCGCGGCCTCCTTCCTTCCGCCGCGCCAGATCCCCTTTTTCCGCCGTCGGCCGATCCCGCTCCCCTCTCTCTCGCTGGCTCACTCCCTCCGTCTCTCCTCTCTTTCCACTCCTCTCGACTGACCGCCTTACCCCGCGCTCTCTCCTCCCGCTCTTCCCTTCATTTTCGTTTCCTTTTCTTACACTTCTCCTTCTCATGCTTCTTCGTTTGGTTTTTTATTTTTTTCTCTCTCTCTCTCGGAAAGAGAGAACACTCGTTTGAGTTTTTTTTTGTTTTTTTTGACAATCACTGTCACTCTCTCGTAAAGAGAGAACACAGTTGTAATTATTATTATTATTATTATTATTATTATTATTATTATTAATATATTCTTTTCTATTTTTCCGTTGTTTCTTTTTTTTGTATTTAATATGTATATGAAAATATTTTGCTGATGGCATTATAGTACTAAATATTTTTATTATTGATAGTATATATAATCATGTATTTTGTTATGTTAAGATAAGTAATTGGTATTACTATGTCCAAGGATTATTATATGCAATTATTATTATCTTTTAAATATAAAATTACATATTAAATAATTTTCTAAAAAGTTATTTTGCAACGAAAAGATCATATCGGGGCTTAGTCCTATACATATTTTCAAAAGTTTAGTCCTAAGCCTTAGATAATTTTTCTATATATATATATATATATATATATATATATATATATATATATATATATATATATATATATATATATATATATTTCTAGCATTATTTTTCAATTATTAAAAATGTAGTTTTCTACCAACTTTATTTTTTTCGACGAACTTAGAGTTCTAGCTAAAAATGATTTTTCTTGACTTTAGGTCTTTTTCCATAAATATTATTTTGCTAATAAAATCTAGTTTTCGAATATTGTAAGTATTTTTAAATATTTGTATCTATATTATTTATCATTTCTCCTTTGATTTTTCCTCTCCATGACTAAACCCATTATTCCTATCCTCCTACCAATTCTGTCCTTCCTCCTATCGACCCTAACTAATTTAACCGTCCTAGGCCCGATGGAACTGTCAGTGCCACCATCAAGGTCATATTGTGTAGTTGTTGCACAGAAGTCGCAGTTCATGCCCTTGATCATTGCAGTACACCAGACGCCCTGCCAGGCAAGACACCTTGTCCTTACTGTTTAATTTTGTGCTCAATATCATACATGTTTTATTTCTTATAAGTTATTCTTTCAAAATCCTATGTAGTTGCAAATTATTATATTTTTAGTTTTCTTTATGTATTTAGCCTAGAGTTAAGGGACCACCTTTGTTTGTGCCACATTCATGGGCCGATACTTGTGTTCCACGATGTCACGTGTCTCGTATAGATTCGGACTTACGTACCGACCGTACATCGGTGCGTACAGGGCGAGTGTTAGGGTATAACTGCTAATATAATTGCCTAGAAGACTTAGCGGTTATTAGGAATATCGTGGTGTGGATTCAGCATGAGTAGTGCATGGGGTGGGTGATGACAGTTATTAGGCGCAAGGGCTTTCATACCTTTACCTTCGTCTAGCTGCTATTTGTGACTCAGTCGAGAGCTAGTGGCCGTGTATTTATTTATTTTTCTCTAGATGCCACTAGTTCCTCGATTGAAACACAAATATGCCGTGTATTTACCCTCGTCTAGCTGCCGTTAGTGACTCACCAAAGAGCTAGTGGCCGTGCATTTATTTTTCTCTAGATGCTGCTTAGCTCTCACTCGAGTGCTAATGGGCCGTGCATTTACTTTTCTCTAGACGCCACTAGTGCCTTGGTTGAAACGCCAACGTGCCATGTTTCTAGTCTCTTGGTGCCCTTGTGTGGAACGTTGTCTTCAAATTGTATTTTTACATAGAATGGTTAAGGACCTTTAATTGTGTAGTCACATATACTTTTCTGTTGAGCTTTATTTATTCAGTTATTGGCATGATATTATGTGTCTTGTTACATCCCTCTGAGGACCTGGTTATCTCGCTAGGTGTGTGCTCTTGTCTTTCGCAGGTGTTCTATCTCTAGCCGTGATCATCGCTATTTTTTCGAGGATGATTGCACTTCGATCGTCTTCGCTTCGCTCGCCAAACTCTTTTTATTTCCATGTATTTCTTTCCTTACTTGTTGGTAGTGGATTTGTCTCCGCCCAACATATTGTATCAAGTCAATTCATAATTATTATTTGAAATCTTTCATTCTTTTATTTTGTGTGGATGAGATTGGTCATAGTTTTATTGCATTTACAGCTTATGTATCCATATGAGGCCTATGTACTTCGTATGAGTATAGATGGCATGTCTACGTTCCTAGTCCTACGTATTTTGGGACTGGGGCGTTACATGTTTTTGTGGTGGCCTATGCAGGTTAAGGTAAATTGTTTTGTTACTTTACCGTACCAAGCAAGCCTGCGAATAGGATTAGAAGTCTAGGATCTCATCCACATACTTGACCTCTTTTTTCGATTCCATATTCGACCGACTCATCGATTGCATCTTGCTTGATTCCTTCTATTATTATTCTTATCTTCCCTTCGTGCTTGCTAGAGATTGACCCTACTAGTTAGATGTCCCAAACACCCTTAGCTTAATTCTTTAAGTTGGGTAGAACACCCCACGACCTGACACACCCTTGACCATTAAGGAAATACCAATGGTATTATCTAGACCATAGAGACTAGAGGAATTTAACCCATTTGATCAACCAAGCCTTGGTCAATAATGTCGAAGAATGATGGTATAGGAATAAACAAGACTTAGATCCTTATGACACTTAGACTATTCATATTGGTTCTTTACTTTAATCTTAATCTCACGTGTCTATATTTTTACTATCTAGACTAATGATGCTAGTGTAGCCTAGTTTTTGCAAGCTTATTTTTTTATCGAGCTTGTTCAAGACATATGTTAATTGGGTCGCTCCCACTAACATATTGTTTAATCAGAACCGGTGCATGATAGTCTGATCAACCAAGTGCACTTTGGTTCGCTTTTATCTCTCGCTCTATAAGAATGGGGATATTACTTAACTTGCCCTCTAGAGTCCCATCCGCGACTGCCTTGGCAACTCCTTAAATTTTTTTTTTCTTCGGTCGTCCTTGAACCACGTATTCGTACTCGATAATATCGTCGTTTGAAACTCCTTATTGCCTTCACTTTCACCTATTTTTAGAAGGACGAGAGTGTTATACTAGTACTTCCTCTAACAGTCCTATCACCATTACCACCCAATGTAACTATATCTTTGTCTTGAACTACTCGACCTTTCCCTCAACCCTAAATCTGCAAGCTTGACTTTCTAATCACTTGAAGTGATTACAATCGTCTCTTAATCATATCCTCAACCAAGACCACGACCATATAAACTTCTTTAAGGGACCCTTCTATTTACCGTTGTGCCTTCTCACCCCACTACGAATTCCTAATTTCGAGGACAAAATTCTTTTAAGTTGGGTAGGATGTAAAACCTCTAAATTTCTACTATTTTTTATTATTAAAATTTGGTACCGATTTAAAAATTTTTGTATTGTACGTCGCGTAGTCATATTGTACGTTGCGCACGAAATTTTATTTTTTGTGATTGCTCGACGAGTGCGAATATGTGTGAGCGTACACATTTTTGGAAAACATTTTTTTCCTATTTTTATAGTTTCAAGAAAATATATATAATAATTATTTTTAGCTAACAAAATTCTAAAATTATAATTTTATTTATGAAAAGCTTTTTTAGACAGTTATAATAATAAAATATATTCTTGTAAAATGATATACTAGAAAAGTATATATTTATAAATATTATTTGTGCATACATGTGTATTTCGTAATTATTTATTAGTTTATTTTTAAATAAAGGTAATTTAGAAATTAATATTATTAGTATTTTGAAAAACATATTTTGAATTTATTGTGGCAAATTAAATCTTGATTTGAATTTTTGGATTTATTTAAATAGATTAAATTAATATCTATATTTGGAACTTGAATTATCTTATTTGACTTTAAACTAAAGGATGGAAATTAATTACATTTAAATTTTTTCGAATTGGATTTAAAATTTATTGATTGATTTAAATTAGGTTAAATAAATCCTAATCCTTATCTTAATGGGAATTCCCACATCCTATAAATAGGCAGGTACTCCTCCATAAATTTTTATCATCTACAAATTCTTCCCTAAAATTATTCCATAACCCAAAGTTTGTGCATCATGTCCGTATCCATACCCCCTTTCATCCATTATAAGGTTCTAATACAATTACATTATGATCTGCGTGTCGGACATCCTTCGACACGAGCCAAATATCGAAAACCAATCCCAAATACTAAATTTTCTACACAACTCCCTAAGAAATTCCTACAGCCACCAAGTGTCAACCACCCTGGCTATCCACGGCGCTAACCCCCAGACTGCCTCTGGCCAATACTGGCCTAGCCCCGCCAGCCGAGTTTACTACCACCACCACCGAACCAATATCCTGGCCATCTTTCCTTCATGACGACCACCCTCGTCACCATCTTCAACCATCTAACACCATCCCGGTTGACCCACGGCTCCCGACTATTGCCACCACTGGCCGAAGTCGCTGGTACAGCCACCACCATTCCCGTTCTTCCCAAATCTCCTCGGCCACAACCTATCATCCATCTCGACCCGTCACAACTACCATCACCATCGTAACCCCCACTGCCACTACGGCCAATGGCCGGACCGCCACCACCACCACCGTCGGCATCCCGCCAACCAAACCACCGCTACCAAGAACAGAAACAGAAAACTATAACCCTAAAACTCACCCTCACCTGAGTCGACCGCCGCCTACGTCGAGCCCTCCGCCAACCGCTCCCTCTTCCTCTTCCGGCGCAGATCCGTCGGTCCTTCGCGCGCGAGAAGCCCTCTTCCGCCCTGCCCTTGCAGCCCCGGCCGCGCGTCCGCCCCTCCCTGACCGTGCCGCCTTTCCAAATCCTCTTCGGCTCCACCCTTAGTCGCCGCCTCCGCGCCCTCTCTTCCGCCCAGTACCGTGCGGTCTCCTTCCTTCCGCCGCCCCAGATCCCCTTTTTCTGCCGCCGGCCGATCCCGCTCCCCTCTTTCTCGCTGGCTCACTCCCTCCGTCCCTCCTCTATTTCCACTCCTTTCGACCGACCGCCTTACCCCGCACTCTCTCCTCCCGCTCTTCCCTTCCTTTTCGTTTCTTTTTCTTACACTTCTCCTCCTCATGCCTCTTTGTTTGGTTTTTTGTTTTTTTAATTTCTCTCTCTCTCTCTCTCTCTCGGAAAGAGAGAACACTCGTTTGAGTTTTTCTATTTTTTTTGACAATCACTCTCACTCTCTCGTAAAGAAAGAACACGGTTGTAATTATTATTATTATTATTATTATTATTATTATTATTATTATTATTATTATTATATCTTTTTATATTTTTCCTTTGTTTTTTTTTTGTATTTAATACGTATATGAAAATATTTTGCTGATGGCATTATAGTACTAAATATTTTTATTATTAATAGTATATATAATCATGTATTTTGTTATGTTAAGATAAGTAATTGGTATTACTATGTCCAAGGATTATTATATGCAGTTATTATTATTATCTTTTAAATATAAATTTACATATTAAATAATTTTCTATAAAGTTATTTTGCAACGAAAAGATCATATCGGGGCTTGGTCCTATACATATTTTCAAAAGTTTAGTCCTAAGCCGTAGATAATTTCTCTCTCTCTCTCTCCCTATATATATATATATATATATATATATATATATATATATATATATATATATATATATATATATATATTCTAGCATTATTTTTCAACTATTAAAAATGTAGTTTTCTACCAATTCTATTTTTTTTCGACGAACTTAGAGTTCTAGCCAAAAATGATTTTTCTTGACTTTAGGTCTTTTTCCACAAATATTATTTACTAATAAAATCTAGTTTTCGAATATTATAAGTATTTTCAAATATTTGTATCTATATTATTTATCATTTCTCCTTTGATTTTCCCACTCCATGACTAAGCCCATTATTCCTATCCTCCTACCAATTCTGTCCTTCCTCCTATCGACCCTAACTAATTTAACCGTCCTAGGCCCGATGGAACTGTCCGTGCCACCATCAGAGGTCACATTGTGTAGTTGTTGCACAGAAGTCGCAGTTCATGCCCTTGATCATTGCAGTACACCAGGCGTCCTTCCAGGCAAGACACCTTGCCTTTACTGTTTAATTTTGTGCTCAATATCATGCATGTGTTTATTTCTTATAAGTTGTTCCTTTAAAATCCTATGTAGTTGCAAATTATTATATTTTAGTTTTCTTTATGTATTTAGCCTAGAGTTAAGGGACCACCTTTGTTTGTGCCACATTCTTGGGCCGACACTTGTGTACCACGATGTCACGTGTCTCATATAGATTCGGACTTACGTACCGACCATACATCTGTGCGTACAGGACGAGCGTTAGGGTATAACTGCTAATATAATTTCCTAGAAGACTTAGCGGTTATTAGGAATATCGTGATGTGGATTCAGCACGAGTAGTGCATAGGGTGGGTGAAGACAGTTATTAGGCGCAGGGGCTTTCACACCTTTACCTTCGTCTAGCTGCCATTTGTAACTCAGTCGAGAGCTAGTGGCCGTACATTTATTTATTTTTCTCTAGATGCCACTAGTGCCTCGGTTGAAACACAAATGTGCCGTGCATTTACCCTCGTCTAGCTGCCGTTAGTGACTCACCCAAGAGCTAGTAGTCGTGCATTTATTTTTCTCTGGATGCCCCTTAGCTCTCACTCGAGTGCTAATAGGCCGTGCATTTTTTTCTCTAGATGCCACTAGTGCCTTGGTTGAAACGCTATCGCACCGTGTTTCTAGTCTCGGGAGCCCTTGTGTGGAACATTGTCTTCAAATTGCATTTTTACATAGAATGGTTAAGGACCTTTAATTGTGTTGTCACATATACGTTTCTGTTGAGCTTTATTTATTCAGTTATTGGCATGATATTATGTGTCTTGTCACGTCCCTCTGAGGACCTGGTTATCTCTCTAAGTGTGTGCTCTTGTCTTTCGCAGGTGTTCTAGCTCTAGCCATGATCATCGCTATTTCATCGAGGATGAGTGCACTTCGATCGTCTTCGCTTCGCTCACCAACTCATTTCATTTTCATGTATTTCTTTCCGTACTTGTTGGTAGTGGATTTATCTCCGCCCAACATATTGTATCAAGACAATTCATAATTATTATTTGAAATATTTTATTCTTTTATTTTGTGTGGATGAGATTAGTCATGGTTTTACTGTATTTACAGCTTATGTATCCATACGAGGCCTATGTACTTCGTATGAGTACAACTGGCATGTCTACGTTCCTAGTCCTACGTATTTTAGGACTGGGGCATTACAGGGCATGAATCACCATGTACGCTCCCGCGGAATAATCATCCTCATCGGGACGTAACTATTATTCGAGTCTAGACTAATTCATTCTCGATGTGCAGATTGGACCTACTCAATCTTCAAGTTTATTTCATTCATCAATCGCAAGTCCTAACATACTTAATTTTTCGTTCGCATCAAACCGACAAGTCGAGACAATCAAAGTTGCCGCATCCTGATTTTTTGTGTTCGATCATTCCCATGACATGAATCACCATGTCAGCGCTCACGCGGAACGATCGCCCCAAATCCGACGCGAAGCATGTGCTAGGCTAGAGTTGCGCTCACGCGAGACAAGAATATCGACATTGTGGTTATCCGCATAACCATAAAGACACGATCATTTTCATCCAACATCCATCTCAATCAAAATCCTAAGTATATCGTTCAACCGAACAATAAAAACAATAACATTCGCACGATCGTCATTTGCCGAGTCAGAGTACTCCCGAGTTATCGCATATCGATCTTTGATACGCCTCAATACAATCGACGATATGGGTAACTTGACGATCTTCCTTTGCAACCAATTTCGAATCGTGCGAATGATGCTATCATTCGACTGGATAATCTCCTCGACCTTCAAGTTCAAGTTCAATCATTATCCCTCGAATCATTCATAACATCAATTTCCTCAAACCAGAATTCACGTATTGTTCATCCGTCTATCTTAAGTCATCGACTAACATATTTCCTCAATTCGCATCGTCCCTTTGCTAACTCAATTCATCGAACGACATCTATTCCAATCCTTAGAGTCATTTTCACACATTTGAATCAAACTTTTCATGCACGCTATCCTCTTGTCGTGCTAACTTTTCGTATATGATTCTTATCGATTTCCTCGATCAAGTCATCCATTCGCACACATTAACTTTTTCTCGATTTGATTTGCCTACTCTATCATTTTCGTATTTCATACTTGCACAATCTCGATCTCGTGCACGTTCCATGCACGTCAATTCTAAGTTGTTCGAATCAACTCATCCAAATCTTCAAGACTACAACTTGTTCAACGACACTCAATCTAAGGCTTTGTATAACGCGATACTTGTTGATAGACTCATTGACACTCCGTATCCTCAATCGATCGATCGACATTCCTGAGGCTATCGCATACACCACTCAGGAATGAAGTCATTCAACAAATCCTCAAAACTATCATTTGAATCTAAATCGACTTCTTCAATCCCGTTCGAACCATTCCTCTAATTCCAAGCACGCTCATCTATAACGCATCGATGATATCGTCGCTCGATAACGTCCCTATCGATAGTCATCCCGCTTACTCAATCAAGTTTAACCCGTTTCATGCTCGCAACATTACGAATTCCATACTCAACTTTTCTAAGGTCGACGCAACTTGGTGTATATGCCCAGCCCGACTTAGCCAACCGTGCTTATGTGAACCATCTTTTTATTTCTTATCAAAAATTGTTTCTCCTACGTTTTGCAAATTATTTAGACTTATTGTATGGATATCCCATGGGACATTTGAGAGAGAGCGCACCAACAATATCAATATGCGGAAGCAACACTTCAGAGTTTACGAAAACAATGGAGTTAAAGAAATCAATCGATAGTCCAAGGACTTAAAGCCCTGCTCTGATACCATTATGTCACGTCCCGATCCCGTAGGAGCAATCGTCCTCGCTAAGGTGTGATGTCGCACGAGCCTAGATTACGCTCATGTAAGGCGAGTTTCATAACGGCCGATTTCAGCGGCTGCGACAGGGTTATCGCACAGAAGTCCCAAGAAGAGACATTGAATAATAGCAGCAGAAATTTGAAGCAACACACAAGTTATTCAAAGAAGCTCTTTATTGATATTGAAAACAACGGTTACAATGGGGCGCAAGGCTAAGATTACAAGTCTCTCAAGCTCACTCTTCTCACATTACAAGTCACTCAGCTCTCTCTCATCTATCAAATACAAGTCTTGAGCCAGCAGATGCTTCAGAAGGCAAAGTCCATATATTATGTCACGTATAAGTCTTGACTCTATGTGACCGCACGCTTCGAATCGCCAAGGAACTCTGTACCTCGACTCATCCAAGCGAGCCCCGCGCCATAAGATTATACATGTGCCTGCACATAGAAACTATGTGGGTGTCAATACTCAACTGTACTAGTGGAATGAGCTCCTCACCCACCCATACAAAAACTGACTCATTTGATTTACTTTGTGCAACATAGTCCCTTCTTATCAATTGTCTTTCTACTCTTGCCTTAGGATCAGTTTTAGGACCGACGCCTTGGGCTATTCTGTGTCGCTAGACCATCCTGTGCTTGCGTCAACAATGTTAACTCATACTTTGCCTCTAGGCCCTCCTCGTGCCAACAATGTTAACCTATCAAGTCGTGCTTGCCTTACGGCCCAAAATCAGAGACGCAACTACACGATAGAATTTATTTTCGTGTGACCCTGCTACAAGTCCGTATGCAGGTCGTGCCTCGCCACTCAATATGACTTAACCATGTCATCGTCTCGCGGCCCTTGCTATTATTTATCACCAACTGACCCAATAAATACTTCTGAACTAGTGTTGACCGACTTTACCTTGCGGCGGTTCCTAACTTAAACTCCAGACAACTTAGATGCAACACATCAAACTTATATGCCAAGACTTACGACTCGACGCCACACCCCTGTGCCAAGGATGTCGCCTATGTTGAAGACACATCATAGGCCCCAAGCATCATATTCTAACTTGTATACACCTTCGAATCGACTCAATTCCAAGGGCATACACATGGATAGCTGCTATTTTATCGATATCTATATGAACATGGGTCACTGGCAAAATAAGCCATCCTGGACTCATAGCTGGCGTATAGGATGGTCCGGTCAAAGCAAGTAGTGAGCCCTAATGACCATCCACGCGCTCGTGCAATGCGGCTTCCATAACGGTCAATTTTAGCGACTATTACGGGGTCATCGCACAGAAGTCCCAAGCAGAGACATTGAATAATAGCAGCAGAATTTAGAAAGAAACACAAGTCATTGCAAAATACTTTTTTATTGTTATTGAAAACAACGGTTACAATGGGGCGCAAGGCCAAGATTACAAGTCTCTCAAGCTCACTCTTCTCACATTACAAGTTACTCAACTCTCTCTCATCTCTCAAATACAAGTATTGAGCCAACACATTCTTCGGAAGGCGACGTCCATACATTATGTCCTATATAAGTCTTGACTCCATACGGTCGCATGCTTTGAATCGCCAAAGAACTCTGTGCCTTAACTCATCCAAGCGAGTCCCGCGCCATGAGCTTCTACTTGTGCCTGCACATAGAAACTATGTGGGTGTCAGTACTCAACTGTACTGGTGGAATGATCTCCTCGCCCACCCATACAAAAACTGATACATTTGATTTACTTTGTGCAACATAGTCCCTTCTAGTCAATTGTCTTTTTTACTCTTACCTTAGGATCAGTTTTAGGACCGACGACTTAGCCTATTCTGTGTCACTAGACCATCCCGTGCTTGCGTCAACAATGTTAACTCATGCTTTGCCTCTAGGCCCTCCTCGTGCCAACAACGTTAACCTATCAAGTCGTGCTTGCCTTACGGCCCAAAATCAGAGACGCAACTACACGATAGACTCTATTTCTGTGTGACCCTACTACAATTCCATACGGAGGTCGTGCCTCGCCGCTCAATATGACTTAACCATGTCACCGCCTCGCGACCCTTGCTTTTTATTATCACCAACTGACCCAATCAAGACTTCTGAACTTGTGTTGACCGACCTTGCCTTACGGAGGTTCCTGACTTAAACTCCAGACAACTCAGATCCAATACATGCAACTTATATGCCAAGACTTACGACGCGATGCCACACCCCTGTGCCAAGCATGTCGTCTATGTTGAAGCCACATCTTAGTCCCCAAACATCATGTTCTAACTTGTATACACCTTCGACTCGACTCAATTCCAAGGACATACATATGGATAGCCGCCATTTTGCCGACATCTATATGAACACGGGTCACTGGCATAACAAGCCATCCTGGACTCATAGCTGGCGTATGGGATGGTCCGGTCAAACCAAGCAGCGAGCTGCAATGACCGTCCACCGAATACCTGTTGCCTCTACCAGTCACAGCTATACCTGTTTCCTCCTAGGCCGGATCGGTCCTGTGGCCCTAGGTTGTCGATCCGAGGAAACCCTTCATTTTTACCTTGTACAAGTTATCCATGACCATGCAAGACTCGACTCAACTGACGTCTCACACAGTCATCCTTCTTTTAGTATTACCATCTCTTTCAAAACTAAGTTCAAGACTTCTATCCTTGAGATCCCTCGATGACCCACGGTCGCAAGCATTCTTTCCATGTTACCATATTATTTTATTCCACTCATGAATTCCTATTTGATAGTCCTTTCTCCAAAACTCACCTGAATCAAGTGTGGTTATTGCCTCAAACACTAAGTCCGCGACAACGTGCCTTAAACCGACTTATGTTCTACGTGATGCTATCTGTTTGCCATTAAAATTCTTTTATTGCAAATTTCAATACAAACAGAACAATGTTACAATATAGGACTTAGATGTAGTCCTGGGAGTACACTTTTGTTTATCTGGGTCCCTTATGCCGATAGAGCGAGTGGTAATACGTTGACTCCGTTGCCGATCAGACGACGGTTATCGGTTCTCTGATGGTTTGGATTGCTCTGGATGCTGGAGCTTGCTGAGAGGAGGAAGACGTTGAGTGTCTGTATCTGCCTCTCTGGTGTTGTGAAGTCTTTGTGTGTGTTCCTTCATTTTCTGTGCGTGGGTGAGAAGGAAATGATTCCTCTATTTATAGCTTTGCAGGCTGGCTGCTCATACGAGTATGTAGGATGCGCCTGTATGCAGGGACGCCACGTGGTGATTGCTAATGGAGGCGCATGGACGATGCGCCCTGATCGAGGGGTTGAATTCTTCATGCTGCTGTTGTGAGCCGACACGTAGCAAAGAAGAGGATCTTTCTATTGTTAAGATCTTGGGTGAGTTGAGTCAAAAGACACGTGTCGTCGACTCATGGCTCAGAGATCTTGGATTTGATAGGGGAATGATCTGGTAGGATACGCCTAGGATTGGGCGCACGAGGAGACTTTGGCTCGCAACCTTTAGGAGTCACGAACCATTCTGGGCGCATGGCTTTTGAGACGCATGCGAGGCTTCAGTAATGACTTTACTCCTGTCTTCCGGGATCAGAGAGAAGTCTGGGGCGCATGGCTTTTGAGGTGCATGTAGAGCTTTAATGATGACTTTCCTTCTGTCTTTAGGGATCAGTGAAAAGTCTCAGGCGCATGGCTTTTGAGGCGTATGCAGAGCTTTAATGGTGACTTTCTTTCTGTCTTTAGGGATCAGTGAAAAGTCTAAGGCGCATGGCTTTTGAGGCGCATGCAGATTTGGGTGCATGGCTGCGGAGGCGCATGCGAGTGGTTGGGTGGCCACATGGCAGTAGCCGTCGAAGGAAAGTAATGATGATGCTGACGTTGGCGATGCTTCGTCTTCTGAAAAGCTGTCAACTGTTCAGATTTCGGGAGGCGTGCTGCCAACTCTGTCAGACTTCAGCATTTAATGTTTTCAACATTCGATGGACAACTGAGTGGGCGCATCGATCGACGTTCCACTAGGCGTGTGGCGACACATAGGGGCGCATCCCCTATGATGCGCTTGGTGCTAAAAGGCGCGTCTGTGTGATGCGCTTGATGTTTAAAGGGCGCATCTGTGTGATGCGCTTGATGTTGGAGGGCGCGTCTGTGTGATGCGCGGTCTGGCCGGTGCATCCGCTTTGTGATACGTCTTTAATGGTGCGACTGTTACGATCTTCGAGTACTTTAAATAGCCGTTTTGACTTAGCTGAATTTTGAGGCGTCAGGTTCATCCATTTAATGCAAATTTGTTGCACAAAATTCGGAGAGCCATCCACTTGGCGCATGGGTTTGATTTGCCCGGCCTATAAATAGTGGCATAGAGAGAGTTTGCTTCTCGTTCTCTCACGTTCTTTCGACATGAACATGTTACTCGGATGCATTCTGTTGATGAGATGCTTCCAAGGGTGAAAATGCGATGTCATGTCTTCATTGATGCACATGAAGGTGACTGTTACATCCAAAAGTCAGAGTCGAGGGCTTCCGAGGCAGGTAGAAGGTTCCTGTTGCATCCAAAGATCGGGATGCTCGAGCCTCGTCTTCGTTATTCTAGAAGAATCGCAGATCGGAATGGCGGTGCTGCGGCTTTGGAGGCTCTTTCTTCCTTCAAAGTGGGTGTCGCCCACTCTGGTTGTGTTGAAAGCCGCTCCTTTAGCCGCGGTTTCGATTGCGGTCTTCCTTGGACATTGGAGGCTCTTTCGAAGCCTCCCCTGGCCACAGGTTGGCTTGCGGTGCTCTTCTCTTCCTCGGTTTGGGGAGCTCTTCCTCCAGATGGAGGGATGATTGCAACCCTCGTTCAGCTCAATAAATGCTTTATTAGTCGAAGCATTTAGACGGCGGTGAGTCTGGCTGGAAGAGCGGCACATAACTGGGCTGCTAAAGGGATGCACATAACTGAGCTGCCGAAGGGATGCACATAACGGAGGATGCACATAACTGAGCTGCTGAAAAGGATGCGCCTTGCTGAGGGCGCATGGTGGGATGCGCCTGATTGAGGGCGCATGGTGATTGCTACGCCTATTTGAAGGCGCATGGTGGCTGCTGGCTGTAGACTTTGGATCTTTTCTTTGTAGAAATTCTTCTTTGTATAATCTTTTCTAGACATGTAATAGACTTTTTTATGATAAAAAGTCCTCTTTAAATGTCTATATTTGTTGTTTTTGCTGTGAAGTACTTTCTCTGAGCTCTGGCGCATGTAGTGTCTGGCGCATGGGCTTTCTGGTTCTGAAATTCCATGCTTCTACAAGACCCCCTTCAAAGTTTTTAAAATTTTTGGACAAGTTTTGGAATACTTTGAATAAGAAGCATGGTGGTAGAAGTGCATGACTGTCGGGGCGTATAGATACTCCGCGCATCAGTGATGGGCGCATGCTCCGCTCAGTTAATGTAAATGATAACGCCTCGATAACCGAAAAAAAGATTAATCATGATCTTTTTGGTTTTATTTGCGGTTATCTCTTCACAAAACCCGAGGCAACGGCTGAGGTCACACCTCATCGGTTCATGCGTGCGACCAAGCCTATAAATAGGCATGAAATGGAGAGAGAGAGAGTTCTTCTTCTCTTTGCTTTTGCTTTTTTAGAGTTCTTCTTCACAAAAAACCCTAACTTTCTTCTCTTAAAGAATGGCTCCCAAGACTCCTCGTGGCGGTGCTGGCAAGGGAAGAGGCAAAGAAAATGAGCCTATAGAGGCTGTCGTGGCTGACGTTTCCCGTCGGCCTGTCGAGGTTCGGCCGATGGTGGTTGGTGAGTTTCATCATTTTCATATACACCAACGCACATGGACCTTGAGTCTTGATGATGTGCTAAGGTTTTTGTCGTCGACGCGCAAGGGTTTAAACCCTGAAGATGCCCCGAGGCTCTACTGCTGACGCGCATGGGTTTACACCCTGATGATGCACCGAGGCTCTACTGCTGACGTGCATGGGTTTACACCCTGATGATGCGTCGAGGCTCTACTGCTGATGTACATGGGTTTAGACCCTGATAATGCGTCGAAGCTCCACTGCTGATGCGCATGGGTTCAGAACCTGATGGTGCGCCGAAGCTCCACTGCTGACGCGCATGGGTTCAGACCCTGATGATGCGCCGAAGCTTTTTTTTTTAGACGTGCTATGCGCTTTTGATGAGACTCAGATTCTTTTGTTATTTCTAACATTCTCGAATCTTTGCTAGTGTCAATGACTATCCCACTCTTGAATGAAGTGCTTCTGGATGCTGCCCTCTACCAGATGGGAGTAGATTATGACGAGGAAGTGATAAACCCTGCTCAAGCTGCTATTATGCTGGATCAGCATCCCAAAAAAATGACTCAAATCTGGGAGCAACCGTATGGATTCCTCAAACGAATGATGGAGCGTGGTGTTTTGAAATCTGCCACATCTGATAAAGTGACTTTCTTGAAGCCTGAGTTCCTGTTTGGGGACCGTCTTACTTCTATTGAAGCAAAGGTGTTGAAGGTCAAGGAAGACTGGTTATTTACAGCAAGGGGAGTGCACATGACTGTTAAACAACTCGAACGTCAATGGCCTTTGACGGCCTTCTGTCGTCTTGCTTCCAAAAGGAGGATGTCTTGGGATCTTACCCCCTCTCAAGGGGGAGCGGTGACTGGCATCATCAAAATTGATTCTACCTCCGATCAAAGCGATACTTTGACCGTCGTGCGGTCTGGGCCTTCTTTCACTTGGCGGACTCTACGTCATAGGAGCATTTACAGTGATGTTTCCATCGATACATTTGCTTTTAGTGCCTCGACTTTTGCAAATCGCATGTTGTTGATGGAGCGCTCATACCCGAAAGGAGAATTTTGGGTAGAGGGTTGGTGTCATTACGTTTCCAAATAGGATAAACTGACACTCTAGATTTTGTCACAGTTTCAGACTGAGCTCCGAGAGATTGGGCTGTCTGTCGCGATCCGTGCTACTCAGGCAGGTGTTGACATTAACAGGCATATGTTTTTCGTGCTCCTGGAGATGTTTGATACCCATACTGGGACCTTCTTTACTCCGGTAGGGGAGTTAGGGCTCGCACTTCATGAGATATACGAGGTATCAAAGCTCCCTTGGGGATCGGAACCCTATGAGGAGTACTTTCCAACCAACGAGGAGTTCCAGGTCCTGGGGGACAAGGCTGAGGAGATGATGGCCGTCTTTAAGGAAGTGGCGAGTCATCATTACTATATGCAGAAGGGGGATAAGAGCGGGTCACAGCCTCATGTGACCGCTTGAAGAGATTACGTCTTTAAGCAATACAAGGAGGATCCCTCGCAGTTTTCCACTCCGCCAGCGCTTTTCCGTAACGAGGTGCTCTCCGAAATGAGCCGGTTAGGTGAAAAGAATCCCCGGGAAAACGAGGACCGCCAGTCGGATGAACGCTCCTATAGCTGTTTCTGGTACCTCACTCATCGGATGTCTCCAAAAGCAGTATTAGTCGCGTATCTTATGGTTTGGCTTCGGGATTATTTTTCGGGCGGATCCGGCTCTGTAGAGAGGGTGACCCGGAACTTAATCCTGCCAGTTGTGAAGTTGGTCTTTGGCCGGTGCTTGGCTCTACTTCCCGCCATGGTGTGTAACCTGTTGTGAGGTTTACGAGAGTTTACAGGAGATGTGGTTCATGACCGGGGTAGAAATAATAACTTCCCGCGCGCCGAACTGCCGTTTCATTATTTCATGGGGTGGTTAATTTTACACCATCCCAATGTGATGAGTCCGGGTTCGGAGGAAGACAACAGGGCCGGAGATGCATTCCTCCGTCGTTTCCACCAGAGGTGCTGGTCGCACACTGGCGTCCCTGTTTGCACGAAAGTTTTATCCCATCTTCAGTGACGGGAGATCACCAAAGTTGGTCCAATCTTCTTGGGTTTTGAGGCCAACGAAGACTTAAGGGATTCGGGTGAAGACGCCACCACTCTGCCTCCATGGGGATTTTGCTGGTTGCAAAGTGTGAGACTCGTCTCACAGTATCGGTATTTATATACAGATACGTATTTTATAGTATATTTTGTATTTTCTTAATTTTCGTAATGCTTTAAAATTTTCCTAACTTATAGATTTTCTTCATGGCCGGCATACCGCCAGTATACCGGAGTATACCGACGGCATACCGTCCAGACAGATTTTCCACATTTTAGATATTTTCGATTTCAGATATTTTCATGAATAGTATTTTCGATATTTTCGTGAATAGTGTTTTAGATATTTTGATGAATAGTATTTAGATATTTTCATGAATAGTGTAGATGCACCCTATTACCCATTGGATATTTGGTTTTGTTTCAATGGTTAGGATTGACTTAGATTTTCACATGGATCACGATCCGACGGCTAAGATTAATTCCCCCTTCTATATATACCATTTCACTTTCTCTCTCCTCTCTCTTTTCATTCTCTTCACTCTCTCTTCATTTCTTCTTCCTTTCTCTCCCCCTTGGAGCTTGCCAAGAGCTTGGCCTTGAGGCCTTGGGTGTGGTGTCTAACCCCCCTAGGAGGAGGAGTAGAAGATTAGGCTTGGAGCTTAACCTAGGCAAGTACATCTTGCCAAATCTATGAACCATATTGTTTTATTGTCATTTTTGTTTTCCTTGGTATTAAATGCTTAGAATTTTCCCAAACTCATTTTGTAAAATATGTTTTCCTTATGATTCTCGTATATGTGCATATTTCTAAAATTTGTTTAAGCAAGATTTTGATTTTCTGTTAAAACCCAATATGGACTTAGTAGAAAACTTGGTATCAAGAGTGATACTAGTGTTACCATCATGTATCTTGGTCACATATACATATATGAGGCCCTCACATAGTTTGTATATCATGGATTTTGAGTTTGGTGGCAATCGGAACCCGTTTCGGTGTCCCAAGAACCTCTGTTTGGGAGTATTTTGAGGTATTGATCTATCAAATGTTTTGATTTGTGAAAACTAATACTTCCATGTTGTAGGAAATTCAATTCTATTCAATTTTGACTTTTGAAAATCCGAATTTCGATTTAAAACGAAGTTTTTATGGCCGAAACAAGTTTTGAGTTCAAAAATCAACTTTCTGTGACGGTTCGGAAAATCCGTCGGAAATCTGCGGAAATCCATCGGAAAATCCGAACTTGCACCACAAAACTTGCTGTTTCAATCCGGAAAATCCGCCGGAAATCCGCTATAATCCGCCGGATAATCCGGTTAGGCTATTTTTGTCTGTTTTTGCCCGTTTCTGTCCGTTTTTGTCCGTTTTTGATATTCTCTTCGATTGTAATGATTTCTTAACATGATTAGATGATCTTGCATAGTTAGAAAATGATTGTACACCCTATATACACTTGACACTAGCACATGTTCAATCATTTTCTATGAAATGTACTTAGCTTAAATTATTGTTTCCCACATGCCATGATATGTCTTTTGATAGATTCTTTCTTACAAGCTATGATAATTGTTACATGCCTTCTTTGCTTGCTAGATAGTGACCCGTCGTGGTGCACTCTTGTACATGTCTTTTCTTGCTTACATGATAGTGGCCTGTCATGGCGCACTCTTGATTCCAGTACATGTCTTGCTCCTTGATAGTGGCTCGTCGTAGCGCACTCCTAGCTTCTTGTCTATTATATTTTCTTGTTGTGGCTTGTTATGGTGCACATTCTCGTTATTGTCCAGTCTTGCATGCTCATGTCTAGGATGGATTCTGCGGAATGCCACACCTAGAATCCAAAAAAATGGTAAGGATTATATAACTTGATTGATCATTAGAACATGGGTGGGGAGGATTTCCCAGTTACCTGTTGCCTTCGGTCTAGGTCGTTATAACATTTAATTTAAGGATTTGGAGCTATCCGTCGAGATGAGCACTCTCCCAGCTTCACCGTCGTGTGGGAGCACAAAGTCACACTTGTAATCAAAACCCGGCATGACCAATAGGTGGCAGCAGGCAGGTAACCGGACTTGGAATTCTCAAACTTGCATTTGTTAGTAATTAGGATTGTGACAACCCTAGTTAGCTAATGTATAAAGCCGTACTCATTGCTTGGCCGTGACTATTGTATGGAGTCCAGTCTAGTCTAGTTTGTCTAGGCAGTGTCCGGATTTGTTTATTTTCAGTACATCCTTGTTTATGCATTACTTTTTCTGGTAAATGATTAGATACTAAAGTTCTATTCAGGAGAAGGGTTACAACCCCGGTCCTTGTTTGGTTTACGGGTTGTAACTTGGGTTCCAGAATAGTTCCTAAGTCATCTAATCATTTGTCGTTCTATATAGACATGACATGCTCACATGCTCCAGTTACATGACATGCTCACATGCTCCAGTTACATGACATGCTCACATGCTCCAGTTACATGACATGCTCACATGCTCCAGTTACATGACATGCTCACATGCTCCAGTTACATGACATGCTCACACGCTCCAGTTACATGACATGCTCACATGCTCCAGTTATATAATATGCTCACATATTCTAGTTACTTAACATGCTCTACAAGACAAGTTAACAAGTTTTCTTTAAATGCCTTACATGACAAGTTTTCTTTAAAATGCTCACATGACAGGTTTACAAATGATGTCTTCCTTTACATATCTACAGTTAACTCTATATGACATGTTGTTTGTTTATTGTCTCTCATCGGGATAAGTGCATTGGTAGTGCACAAGTCTCGATTAGCTTTACCTTTATGTCTCTATCCATTGCTTGTTAGAATTAGATTGGTTTTAGTTCATAGTTTGGCTTCCTTTATGGTACTTGCTATTGGGGGTCTGACCCCACTGGTTTTGTTTGGCCAGATCTGATAGAGGAGCCCGGAGGATCTTCTGTACCTTCCACTCGTTGGTGATTACCCAGAGCACTAGAGTACCTTAGTGGGTTTTCTATTTCATTCTCCCACTAGTTATGTACATTATTCTTTTGTGGCGTTTAGCCTCCGAGCACGTGTTTAGCTCGTGTTTTGGACTTGACATTTAGCCTACGGGCCAGAACATGATTTGCGTATTCTAGACTATAGCTAGAGCTTATCATGTATGACTATTACTCTTGCTAGTCTTCACTCTGTATTACTAGCTTCATGATCATTGATATATGATAGTTTGGGACGCTTTACTATTTTATATTCTAGTTGATCTTACTTTTTGTACATTGTTTACTGCCTGTGATTGAGATACCTAGGATTGCTTGACCTAGGATCGACTGTTGGCTTGTAGTAGTAACCCCCATCTATACAGCTTATACGTTATTTCGGAGTACTGGAGTACTTTGGTATACGTAGCTGGCCTGGTCCGTCCCTACTTGCCAGTATTCTGGTTCTGGGGCATGACACAAAGCATTCGGCCATCCCATCTAGTGTACCGGAACAGGAATCAGTGCTATCTGGAACCGTATTTACCAAACCGCTTTGTACGGCAATTCGGTTATGCTCAGCTGATGTTGGATAATCGTATCACCCTAGGGTATGCTGGAAGTTTGTTGGATGGTGCACGAGCTTGGCATTACTACAATACCGAATGTACCGGGGCTCGCTTTACGCTGCCGGTCTAGAATCTGTGGTCGCCCATTCTTTACTCGGCCGCCAAATTTTACTGTGTTATGGCTGCCGCGCCTCCCGGATATGATAGGAAGACTAGTCTTATCGTATGCACTCAGTTAGCAGTGGCCAGGAACATGTCGGCGAAAGCTCGATCGTACCGTCCGCTAGAGGCGGGTTATCGGGGTGCCCCTGCCGTGTCCACAGGGGGTCAGGCAGAACCCTCGGTCGATCAATCGAAATGACGTGCAGATACAGAGGCTGGATCTTCTGCGTCGAAGATGCAGAAGAAGGCATCGTCACCAACGGTGTCATCGGACTCAGCATCTGCAAAGGTAAGGATGTCCTACATAGTCTGGTTTAGGTTCAACATTTCATGTAACCGATGCTTCCTTCTTGTAGGAGCCGCTAAAAAGGAGGCCCCGTACTCCAAAATCTGGTGGGAGTAGGCCAAAGGAGATGGCTGGCTCGTCTGAAGTGTACATCCCACCGATTATAATGTCTCCCATGGAGGAGAACCCGAATGATGTTGTTGTCGTGGAGATTCCAGTATCCCCAGATTATGTCAGAAGGAAGCTGAGGATGCAGCAGCTTCCGAGATGATGAAGGCCGCAGCGGGGGCCTTGGATGCCGAGGGTCCAGCAGACACGGGGCTTCCTGGTGATAAAGTGGGGTGGAGTTCGTCGTCTTCAGATGACGTTGGTCCAGAGTTACAAGAGTCTATTACGGGGGCAATAGATGCGATTGGAACAGAGGAGAGGGTTGATTCCCCTCCTTGTCATGATGAGGGGAGGTCGGCTGTAAAATTGTCGAGCCCTACACCAGACTCAGCAGCGGAAGTTGAGGTGGCTACCGATCAAGAGGTAGGAACAGATCATGTCCCTGTTGAGGGAGTTGATGAGGAGAATGAGACTCGTCTGGCGGTCCTAACTCTCGGGGGCGGGTCAGGAGACAGTGTTGATCTTTCCATTTTGCCAGAGGAGGAATGTCTCTTACTGGCTGCTGATAGCACGTTGGGGGCTGATGAGGTAGCTGCTGACGTCGGTGGTTCTTTCGAGTTTCGGAAGGGTAAGGGTGTGATGGAACCCTTTGTTGCTCCTTCCACTTGGGGTACTATTTCGACGCCTGTTTCGGCTTCTTCTATTTCTTTGGCTCCTCGGGCTAGTAGTCAAGCCCCTGCTGATGAAGAGCCTGTCGATATCGAGGGTCCAGCCTCGCGGATTAAAGCAGGCGGGCCTTCTTACGGTTCGCCTTCTAAAGTAGCTCCTCTGACTCCTGCTATGACGTCGCAGTTGCTGGCAGATGTAGATGAATATATGAAATTCATAGTCGAGGCAGTGTATAAAATGCTGCATAATAGCTGGGTTCCGGAAGCGTATAATTTGGTGGAGGGGAATTGTCTGTGAGCCCTGATGAATGGGTCCACAGATCCCCTAGTGGAAGCACATGTCTGAAAGATGTCAAGAGTAGTACTTCTTTAGGAACTTACATTGATGGGCATCATGAACAAGTCCCCATTGGGTTTGGCGAGGCGGTAAGCACCGTTTGAATATACCGTCTCTATAATAAAAGGCCCTTCCCACTTGGGCTCGAACTTTTCTGGTGTCTTATGAGTCAGCACCATCGGCCTTCTGACTGCCAGAACTAGGTCGCCTACTTGGAAAGTCCTCTGCTTGACCTTTTTGTTGAATGCCTGTGATATACGAGCTTGGTAGAGTTCGATACGTTGTTGAGCTAGGAGACGCTTTTTGTCAAGTGCCTCCAGTTCCCGTAGGCGACGACGTTGATTGTCCTCTTCTGTGAGTTGGTTTATGATCGCTACATGGAGAGAGGGTATCTGGATCTCGAGAGGCAGTACCGCTTCGCTCCCGTAGACCAAGGAGAATGGTGTGTTGCCTGTCGGGGTCCGTACTGTTGTGCGGTAGGCCCAAAGGAATTCGTCGAGCTTTTCGTCCCAGTCGCATTTGTTGGATGACACGACTTTTTTGAATAGCATGACGATAGTCTTGTTGAACGCCTCGGCCAATACGTTTGCTGTCGGATTGTAGGCGGTTGATGCCACGTTTTGAATGCGATTCTTGTCACAGAATTTACTGAAAACATGGCTGATGAACTGAGGACCATTATCGTGGATGATCCTCCGGGTACTCTGAAACGGTAGATGACGTGGTGTTTGATGAATCTGAGCACCCTGGAGCTTTTTACTTCTGCCAATGGTACTACTTCTGCCCATTTGGAGAAGTAGTCAGTGATGGCTAGGATGAAACGGTGTCCTCTCGATGAAGGAGGGGTGATCGGTCCCATAATGTCCATGTCCTAAGCTTTGAAGGACTAGGAGGCGACTGTAGGATGTAGTGGTTCTGACGGTGTATGAATGAAGTCTGTGTGAAGCTGGCACGTATAGCACTTCTTAGCATATTCGACAGCGTCAGCGGCCATGGTTGGCCAGTAGTAACCCATGCGTCGCAGTCGGTCCTGCAACTTAGGGCCAGGTTGATGGGCCCCGCAGGTTCCATCATGAGTTTCTCGAAGGGCTTCGGCTGCTTCTTCGTTAGATAAACATCGAAGGAGAAGTCCGTCGTAGGAGCGTCGGTACAGCATTTTTGTAGCTGTATCGTAGTAGAATCGAAGAGAGTGTCTCCTGACTGAGACGACTTCTTTCGGGTCCTCTGGAAGGATTCCGTAGACGGCAAAGTCGATGAACGGGAATCTCCAATCTCATATATTAACACCGGCACTGGTTGATATGGCATGGGCCACTCGTGAGCACAGGTTGTTTTTAGGACAGACCAAGTCTCGACCCACCACTGTGACGTAGTGTTGAGTCCCGACGGGTGCTGCCAATGAGGCTGCGAGGCCAGCCAGAGCATCAGCCTCCAGATTTTGTAGACGAGGTACGTGTTCGATGAAGAACCCGGTGAAAGTTGAAATGATGTTCAATACAACTTCATGGTAAGGGATCAGATCTTCATGGCGAACCTCGTATTGCCCTCTGATCTGGTTTACGACGAGTTTTAAGTCATCGTAGGCTTCCAAATGATTCGCCCCCAGCTGTTGCGCCAGCTGGAGTCCCATAATAAGCGCGTTGTACTCAGCAACATTGTTGGAGCACGGCTTTGAAAGGGAGTAAGCACGCTGGATGACCAGCTGATCGGGGGAGACTAATACTACCCCCACTCCTGCGATGATCTGGCCTTTGGGGCCTGTTCTTGATGCGCCATCAAAAAACATCCGCCAGACGGAGCCTTCTTCGGTGACGTTTGATTCTTGGACCTTATCCGGGATATCTTTGTAGAGTTTTGAGGACTCTGGGATGGGGTGTGCAGCTAAAAAGTCGGCCAGGGCTTGACCCTTAATAGCTTTTTGTGGAACGAACACCATGTTGTATGGCGTTAGCAAGATCGCCCATGTGGCAAGCGGGGAGTTTAATGATCATGGCTTCGTCATGAGGACTCTGAGCGGATTGACTCGGGAAATGACATGAATTGTCTGGCCCGAGACATAATGACGAGTCTTTTGGATGGCAAATACCAGAGCCAAGCAGTCCTTTTCAACGGGGTTGTACCGGTGTTCGGCCACGATCAGAGTTCGACTGAGGTAGTAGATTTCTTGCTCATTGCCTGTATCACTGTTCTGAGCTAGCAGAGCGCCGAGGGAATGATCCATGGCACGGACGTAGAGGATAAATGGTTTGCCGGCGACGGGTGCCACCAGGACTGGCGGGCTTGTCAGATAAGCCTTGATGTCGTTGAAAGACTTTTGGCACTCCTCTGTCCAGACGTAAGAGACTTCCTTCTTCATGAGCTGAGTGAAGGGTTGACATTTGCCGGAAAGGTTTGCTATGAACCTCCGGATGTATGCCAGACGCCCCTGTAGGCCTCGAAGTTCTCGAAGGTTCTTCGGAGGGTCCATATCGAGGATGGCTTTAGTCTTCTCGGGATCGACATGAATGCCTTTTGCCGTGATGATGAAGCCCAAGAACTTTCTGCTAGAAACCCCTAGGAAGGATTTAGCGGGGTTCATCTTGTGTTGGTGCGCCCGCATGACATCGAAGACTGTCTTGAGGTCTTGCAGGAGATCTCCTTTGAGGCGGCTCTTAACTGTGATATCGTCAACATAGCATTGGACTGTCTTACGAAGATGCTGACAGAAAATGGTGCTCATAGCTCGTTGGTATGTCGCACCAGCGTTCTTCAAGCCGAAGGGCATCACTGTGTAGCAGAAAACACCTTTTGGAGTCCTGAATGACGTGTGTTTTGCTTCATCGAGGAAAATCTTGATCGGGTTGTAGCCCGAATACCCATCCATGAAAGACATGTGTTCGAAGCCACATGTGTTGTCGATCATCACGTCGGTGATTGGAAGCGGGAATTCGTCCTTCGGGCAACCAACATTGAGGTCCCTGAAATCGATATAAACTCGTATCTTTCCATTCTTCTTGGTGACGGGGACGACGTTTGCTACCCAATCTGGGTGTTGTTCTTCACGGATGAAGTCGCTGCTCAAGAGCTTGTCTACCTCCTGATCGATGGCGTTCATGATGTCCGGACGGAAGCGTCGCTGTTGTTGTTTGATAAGCTTAGCATCAGGTAAGATGTTCAGCCTATGTATCGCGATCTGGGGATCAAGTCCCGACATATCTTCGTAGCTCCAGGCGAAGACGTCGATATACTCTTTAGCCAGCTGGATTAAAGATTCTCGGTCTTCTTCTTTTAGGCTTTTGCTAACGAAGATGGGTTTGGAAGAGGATCCATCCCCAAGGTCGATCTGCTCGACCTCGTCTTCGGTGGAAGGTTCACGTAGTTCAAAACGAGACTCCCACTGTTCTCCCAGGCATTGAGCCCAAGCTTCTTCTTCGAAGAATTCTGGCGTTTGGTCCTCGCCTTCATCTTCTTGAGGTTGTGCTTATGTCATGTTGGCTGATAGCACTTTCTTGAAGACTGATCCGCTGCTGGTATCGGAATCCCAAGTCGATGCTTCGGACGAGTGAGAATGCTTTACTTCTTCTGCGTCTGAACTCTCTGTAGTTGACGGTGGCGTGACATTGCCTACCCCCCGTCGAGTTCTATTGTAGTAGTCCTGCGGCTTTCCTTTAGGTGTCGGAAACCGGAGAGGGAGACGTCGACCTTTGTCGTAGTTCAGGCCTTTGTTGCTTTTTAGTTCATAACCCATCTTTTGGATGAGGTACTTTGCCTTGTCCGTGTACCGATAGACTTGCATTCTGCCGGTATCTGGTTCTGGCTCGAGTAGCGGAAGATCTTGATGACGCTCAACCTTGTCGAAGATGATAGATTCTTCGCCTCGACTCCGTGGCGGGACTATGTAACAGACCTCCTAGGACGGGACTACTCGATTTACATGATGGACGGTCGTTATTTGTGTTTGTAACGACCGTAGAGCGTTATCTAATGTATACATGGCATTCCAATGTGGAAGACCAGAATAATTAAAAAATGCTCTATTATTGATGAAATACGAGATTTTATCCCACGGGATTATATTGTCCAGAGAGGGGGCATCTACATCAGCAGAGATATATTCTCCTAGCTCTTCGTCTGTGAGTACTGGAGTAGGATCGAGAGAGTCCACCACAGCGTTGGTTTTGGAGTCCGAGAGGACTATCGGGCCTTTTCTGGCAGCTTGGATGGCGGAGGCTTGCCTTTGAGGCGGACCTTTAGAGGTGCCTCCACTGTGCCTCCGGTGATTGGCACCTTCCCCTGTAGTTTTGCCACGAGGGAAGCCGATGTTTGAGGCGGCTTTCCCTTGAGCCGTATCTTCAGGGGAGCTTCAGGAGCGGCTGGTGCTTTCCCGGGTAGCTTAATGCTCATGGGAGGCAACTTCTGAGGTGGTTGGCCTTTGAGTCAGATCTTCAAAAGAGCGTCGGAAGTGACCTCAGGCTCCATGTCTGGCTCTGCTGCCGTTTCTGGTTCGTCGTCAGCATCATTGGCTTCCTCCTCGTCAGGTGACTTGTATAAGTCGGCATCGGTGAAGTAGGCTTCAATCCCTTTGAAAGGGTCGATGTCCGCGAACTCCGTATAAATGACGTTGTTGGTGGACACATACTTCATACATTGGTGGAGCGTGGATGGCACCACCATGTACTCATGCAGCCATGGGCGACCAAACAGAAGGTTGTAGTTGACTTCGGCATCCACGACATAACAAGTGACCTCGGTTCTGAGATTACCGATGTGGCACTTTAGTCGTATTTTGCCCAGTGGTTCGCTTTTGCTGGCGTTGAATCCACTGATTGTTGTGTTGGAGGGTGCCAGTCGGTACATTAGGATCCCAGTGTTGAGAGCAACGTCTTCGGAATGATGGTGAGTGAAGACCCAGGATCGATCTGAATCCGCTTCACCTTGACTGAACCGATATATCCTGTAAAATACAGCGGCCTATTGTGTCGGTTGTGTTTGAGCAGCATGTCTTGTTGGGTGAAGGTTATGTTGGGGATAACCTTATTCGTACAATGACAGTGCACACATACAGTCGGAAGATCTTCAGGCTGCTTGACCTGACTGATAAAGGACTCGGCATCCTTCAGATCTTCACAGAGAGCTTCTTAGGTGTCTTTGGAAAGACGAAGGTGCTCGAACAGAGATAGGCGGGCAGGAGTACTGGCCAGTTGTGCCAGTATGTCGAAGTTGTGGGGCTTGGCTAGCCCCGAAGCATTCTTCTTTCACAGAGGCCTATCGAAGCGGGCCTCTATCTGCTTCTGCTTATTGGCTGCTGGGGGCTTAGACGGGCCCTCCTCCTGGATAGCAGGAATGGTGCAAGGAGGCACCACCTCGATGGCAGCTTCGTCGGGTTGGGCATTCTATTGTGAACGAGTCTGTACAGAAAGTGCCTCTTCTGCTGAGTAAGAGACCATGCGGCAAGACTTGATCTTCCTGCCTTTGGATTTGGAGGTAGGGCATACCTCCGGTTGAGTCACCTCGGAGACAAGATCAGGGTGAACCCAGAGGATCTTTCCCCGAGATGTGGTGAGTGGGATGAGTCCACTCACGTTGTCACGAGTAGGTGGTAAGTTAACCACCTCCATTATCGCCTTAGGGATGGGGACGACGCCATCTTGTGTTGTAGTCGGCAGCAGGGTGCCAAACTGGAGTGACACCACGTTGGCTGACACCGTCTTCTCCTTGTAGTCGACGGAGATTACATTCGCATTGATCATGCGCTGGATGTAATTCTAGAGGACATAGCAGTCCTTGGTTGGGTGTCTGACAAACCGATGGTAGTTACAGTACCTCGGGTTGTCCACTTTCCTAACCTCATCGGGACGCTTCGGGTCCGGCAACTTGATCTTGTCACCCTACTTCAATATCTCAAAGAGTTGCAGGGTGTCATCGTCGTTGAACGAATAAACCTCCTTTGGTCGTGGTGTAAGTGAAGGCTTCTGAATAGGTGCTGATGTACCTTTTGAGGCATTGACAGTCAATGCCTGTTTTCCCTTTGTCTCTCGTTCGGGGTTGTTGGCTGCATGCCGTTTCCCCTTGTCCACAAAGGCAGGGAAACTGACTCCAAAAAGACGAGCATTGGCTGTCTTCTTTTCTGCGACTTCCGCTTCAATGATCAAGGAGCTCCAGTGGGGAGGAGGAGTAGAGTTGAGCTAGAGTTTGACTGCAGGTACCATGTTCATGCTGCAGGAGGAGAGGAGTGCATGTTCTGGCATGCCCGGGGGCAGTCTGAAGCAGGCCTGACGAAAGCGTTCGACGAACACTCGAACTATTTCCTTCTCCTTCTGGCGTATTTCTATGAGGGACGCTATTGTCATGTCCTTTCCGCCGTCGTAGAAACGGTCAAGAAAAAGACGTGTCAGGTCGTCGAAGGAAGATATTGACTTGTCGGGGAGGCTGCAGTACCAGTCGTACGCCACTCCTTTTAGTGCCCCGACAAATATGCTGGTAAGTAGCATGTCCTCCTTCGGAAGATGTCCCGTCTGAGACTGGAAGTACGTCAGATAGCGATGCGGAGAGTCCTTCCCGTCGTATGGCGTCAGTGTTTATGGTTTATACTTAGGAGGATAAACCACCTTGTTCCATTCGAGGGGATAAGATTAGGGGATGCCCATCTTTTGGCGCTCCTCTTGTCTCATCTTGGACTCAAAGCGCTCGCACAAGTCCCGATCATCTCGACCACGTCTTCTGTGGAGCTGGGAGTCGGGGAAGGTGGTACCACCTGAAGTTGAGCATTTGAGGGCTCCGATGTCCGAGGCGCTTCTCGGCGATCCGTATCCAAGGATACCCGTTGAAGGGGTACGCTTGATTCTCCATTGGCCCCTGGGTCGGGACCGACAGAAGGTGTCCTGGCCAAAGCTGGCCGTATCTCAAATACTGTTTGAGTCAGTGTTTGCATAGAGGCAGAGAGGATTTTGAGTCCTCCCTCTAATGTGTCCATGCGCTGGACGAGGTCTGCTGGCGGCGCATCAGACTCGGTATCACCCCCAATCATGTATACTGTCATGACGCGGCGGGAAGTAGATGGATCGGTTGAGGCTTTACTCTCAGCCTTGCTCTCTTGTAGGGGAGTTACCTCTCCTGGAGCTTCGTCTTGGCCAACCCCGGCTATATTTTTGAGAACGTTCACAACGGGCGCATTTGCAAGGGACTGATTACCCTCAGCTCTGTCATGAAGGGCCTCTTCGTCTCCGGGACTTGGGTCCGCAGAGGATAGACTACCCCCAGCCATGTTCTAGGGGATGCCCTCGTCTTGAGGGGCTTCTGGGAGGCTGACTTCACCCCGAGGATGAAGATCCGCCCCAGCAGTGCTTTGGAAGACACCCTCGTCCTCGGAAGGAGGCTCGACAAGGGTCTGACTACCCCCAGTTTCCTCCAAGATCTTCTTCCTCCCCCGAGTGCCTTCGAACACTCCGGAGGACGAGACACTTGTCTTGGTTTTCCTCGGCTGGCTCTTGGACGAGGACGAGGAATTGCCAGTCGTCTTTCGGACTGATGAGGAGTTGGAGATCATGTTGCATGAAGCAACCCTTGGCTCTTCTTTTGTTAACACCTTCTTCCCGAGGCGACGTTGCAGGGGTGTCGATGATTGCAGCCGCTGGAACACCGACCGCCTTGGTGGGACTGTCGCCTTGCAACAGCAGTTGATAGTGACCACATCACAAGTGTGCCCTGTGAGGGGCGCATCATGCTTGTCCGTCGACTCTCCTGATTGGCACTTGTGAGTGATCACGTTGCACAAATCTTTGGAGGAGAGTGCCACCTTCACACCCCCTTCAGGCGCATGGCAAGGCCAAGCGCCATGGTGGTCAGGTTAATGCTGCGCCCCCTGATCTAACACCAAATAGGCTTCCCAATCAGTAGTGGGGGAACAATGTTTGAAGTGACTTGGATGGACCTTAGACGCACAACCAGAGGAGGCACGGGAGTTAAAGACCACTGGATTTGCCTCACTCGACTTGGTTGTGCACGCAATAGATGCGCCCAAGTGAGACAAGGACTTTGAAGGTCAGCTCGTTTCTGGCACAGCAGTACCTGAGTCGACCTTGTACAACTTACCATCAGCAGTGCGTAAGATTGTGAGTGCATGCTTCTGGTTTCTGCTGGCATAGCACGTTTGGAGCGCATGGCCCATGCTGCCTTGGATTTTTTTGTACCAGTCCGCTGGGGCGCATAGTACTCAGAATCCAAATTCTCCTCGCCATTACAGCGAGTGAGTCTGTCAAAGACAGAGACCTTCTGTGGCGCATCAGAGGTGATGTGCGGGGCATTGGCTGCGCCCCTGCTCCGTCGACGCATCTTTCTCGCCTGAGAGGGAGATGGCTGGGGAATGTGGTCAGCCGCACGTTTCCCCGAGAGATGCGCTGCACCAGTGGGTGCATCTTGGTTGCTGAGGATGTCAGCAGAAGGGAAGGTTAGATTGGCGTATCCCCTTCGGTGGTTGTGCCCGAGGCGTCGACCTTGCGCACCCAGACTCGACGGGTCTTCTTCGGCTTTGGCAGCCGCTTCGAAGGACTCGCACTGCCTTCAAAGATGAACTCCTCATAGGCCTGTTGATTGAGGCGTACGACCAGCATCTTGTCGGAAGAGCCCACCTTCACATCGTCGGATTGCGACACAACTTTCTCGGTGGAGGAGAAAGAGGTCCCCAGCAGAGTCGCCAGCTTGTTTGCCATTAAAATTCTTTTATTGCAAATTTCAATACAAACAGAACATTGTTACAATATAGGACTTAGATGTAGTCTTAGGAGTATACTTTTGTTTATCTGGGTCCCTTGTGCCGATGGAGCGAGTGGTAATACATTGACTCCGTTGACGATCTGACGACGGTTATCGGTTCTCTGAAGGTTTGGATTACTCTGGGTGCTGGAGCTTACTGAGAGGAGGAAGACGTTGAGTGTCTGTATCTGCCTCTCTGGTGTTATGAAGTCTCTGTGTGTGTTCCTTCGTTTTTGTGCATGGGTGAGAAGGAAATGATTCCTCTATTTATAGCTTTACAGGATGGCTGCTCATGCGCGCATATAGGATGCGCCTGTACGCGGGGACGCCACGTGGTGATTGCTGATGGAGGCGCATGGACGATGCGCCCTGATCGAGGGGTTGAATTCTTCATGCTGCTATTGTGAGCCGGTACATAGCAGAGAACATGATCTTTCTGTTGCTGAGATCTTGGGTGAGTTGAGTCAAAGGACACGTGTCGTCGACTCATGGCTCGGAGATCTCGGATTTGATGGGGGAATGATCTGGTAGGATGCGCCTAGGATTGGGCGCACGAGGAGACATTGGCTCGTAACCTTTAGGAGTCACGAACCATTCTGGGCGCATGGCTTTTGAGGCGCATGCGAGGCTTCAATAATAACTTTACTCCTGTCTTTCGGGATCAGAGAGAAGTCTGGGGTGCATGGCTTTTGAGGCACATGCAGAGCTTTAATGGTGACTTTCCTTCTGTCTTTAAGGATCAGTAAAAAGTCTAAGGCGCATGGCTTTTGAGGCGCATACAGAGCTTTAATGGTGACTTTCCTTCTGTCTTTAGGGATCAGTAAAAAGTCTGAGGCGCATGCAGATTTGGGCGCATAGCTGCGGAGGTGCATGCGAGTGGTTGTGTGGCTACGTGGCAGTAGCCGTCGGAGGAAAATAATGATGATGCTGACGTTGGCGACGCTTTGTCTTCTGAAAAAGCTGTCACCTGTTTAGATTTCGGAAGGCGTGCTGCCAGCTCTGTCAGACTTCAGCATTTAATGTTTTTGACATTCGATGGACAGCTGAGTGGGCGCATCGATCGACGTTCTACTACGCGTATGGCGACGCATGGGGGCGCATCCCCTATGATGTGCTTGGTGATGAAGGGCGCGTCTGTGTGATGCGCTTGATGTTTGAAGGACGCGTCTGTGTGATGCGCTTGATGTTGAAGGGCACGTCTGTGTGGTGCACGGTCTGGCCGACGCACCTGCTTTGTGACACGTCTTTAATGGTGCGACTGTTACGATCTTCGAGTACTTTAAATAGCCGTTTTGACTTGGCTGAATTTTGAGGCGTCAGGTTCATCCATTTAATGCAAATTCATTGCAAAGAATTCGGAGAGCCATCCACTTGGCACATGGGTTTGATTTGCCCGGCCTATAAATAATGGCATGGAGAGAGTTTACTTCTCGTTCTCTCACGTTCTTTCGACATGAAAATGTTTACTCGGATGCATTCTGTTGATGAGATGCTCCCGAGGGTGAAAATGCGACGCCATGTCTTCATTGATGCACTTGAAGGTGACTATTACGTCCAAAAGACGGAGTCGAGGGCTTCTGAGGCAGGCAGAAGGTGCCTGTTGCATCCAAATATCGGGATGCTCGAGCCTCGTCTCCGTTATTCCGGAAGAGCCGCAGATCGGAATGGCGGTGCTACGGCTTTGGGGGCTCTTTCCTTCCTTCAAAGTGGGTATCGTCCACTCTGGTTGTGTTAAAAGCCGCTCTTTTAGCCGCGGTTTCGATTACGGTCTTCCTTGGTATTTGGAGGCTCTTTCGAAGCCTCCCCTGACCACAGGTTGGCTTGCAGTGCTCTTCTCTTCCTCGATTTGGGGAGCTCTTCCTCCAGCTAGAGGGTTGATTGCCACCCTCATTCTGCTCAATAAATGCTTCATTAGTCGAAGCATTTAGACGGCGGTGAGCCTGGCTGGAAGAGCGGCACATAACCGGGCTGCTGAAGGGATACACATAACTGAGATGCCGAAGGGATGCACAAAACAGAGGATACACATAACTGAGCTACTGAATAGGATGCGCCTTACTGAGGGTGCATGGTAGGATGCGCCTAACTGAGGGCGCATGGTGATTGCTGCGCCTATTTGAGTGCGCATGGTGGCTGCTGGCTGTAGACTTAGGATCTTTTCTTTGTAGAAATTCTCCTTTGTACAATCTTTTCTAGATATGTAATAGACTTTTATATGATAAAAAGTCCTCTTTAAATGTCTATATTTGTTGTTTTTGCTGTGAAGTACTTTGTCCGAGCTCTGGCGCATGTAGTGTCTGGCGCATGGGCTTTCTGGTTCTGAAATTCCATGCTTCTACACTATCGCCCAAGTCATACTTTATATGACAGGCCTTGAGACGGTAAGACTATATGGTTATACCCAGTAGTAGAACTCGTAGGACCGTGCTTGCTACTACTTCGATAGCCCAACATAACTTGCCTGACTTAAACGCACAACGACTCGATGAGCAAAGGCTGCATCAAGTCTCGCATTATGGAAACGTGTCGCGCATGCGTTCGACTTCTGAACGACCAAGTTATTTGGGTGTCTAGACTTATATCATAAGCCATGCAACGCAACTTAACTCATGGGGCGAGCCAAGGCTATGCCAAGCCTTGGACGATAGGACCGTGCATGCTTTATGAAGCATTCATGCGGGCGACGCCTAAGACTTAGGCTACGTTCATAACTTCGCCTACTCAACCAACTTCCCTTCTCCCAAGCCACAGGACGAACGGTCGAGTGTCATTTTCAAAGCACGCAGTGCACCAACTCTAAGCCGACCGTTGGACCTTTCCATATTCTAACTCAATTCGACCTGTCAGGATTATTCCATTTACCTATGTGGATGCGTCTCTTTTATTATCAAGCCTACTTGTGCGATTTGAAAACATGCAATTTATTATGTGAAGGAAAAAATGAGGCGAGTTCACCGAAACACCTGAGCGAGCGGTCGCCTCGACCGAGCGATGTCTTCAAGTTGCCGTTGCAAGGCTAAGTCCGAAAGCCGTCGGCGTTTCGATTCCTTCGATTGACTGAGCGGGACGGGGTACTACATGCCGCATACGACGAAGTGTAGCCTAAAACACTAAGTTCGTAATAATTAGCATAACAGTAGCAGTTGTTGTTAGTGGAGGGGCTCAGGTTAACAGGTAAGCCATATCAGCAAGTAGAGCAAGGTCAGCAGCAGTTTGGAGTTGGTTAATTGTAACATCATGTACGCTAGTGGTCGACGGGTAATAAGAAAGGAGGCCAGTAGCAGCTTACAGGGGTGCGCTGTGTGGCTGTCCAGAGGAGGATAGCTAAAGCAATAGCATAGACAGTGAAGTGAGGGGGAGAAATGGTAAGCAGAATGGAAGATCTATGTGTGTTAGCTAGGTAGAGTCTATATATGTACCAATATACTAGTTTTAGAGTTATGCAATGTAGTATAGGGTGTAGGTAGAAGTCTGTAATGAGGTTGTGGGATGTTAGTTCCTAGTAGACACTTTCTAGAGGAGTGGGAGTCTGTTAGTGAAGGTATAGTATCAGTGGATAAGGTTAGAGTAAGGTAGATAGCAATAGAGTGTCAAGTATCCTTAGTGACTAGTGTCATGGATAAGGGTACATGACAGTTTTGATTTCAGGATACCTAAGGGTGCCCACATAGATAATGGAGTTTGGCTCAAAGCCTAGGCAATAATGTAGGTACAAGGTTAGGGATTAGAATAGTAGCTAAGGCTGAAGCTAGTATACTAGATTGGTATACTTAATAATATATATCTAGCTTATATATATATATTTTTCCAGAAAACATAGGATTTCATTTGAATCCCGAAGCAAAAGGAGGAAAAACTTTAGTGTTTCTTCCTTCCATGTGAGCATGCAATTGTAGCCTTGCCAATTTGTCGCTGGATCTCCTTGCTAATTTGTCTCCCATTATACTTGTATTGTTCATACCTCCACTTGTTTCTGTTTTTCCACAAAACCCAGCAAATCGCCCCTACAGTAGTCTGCTTATAATAAAGATTGTTTCTTCTCTACCATTGATTTAGGCACCCCTCCAAGCTCGACACCCGACCACGAACTCGGAGGATAGATTGAGAAGTACTCCAAGCCTGATTAGCCAATTCCCCCTCGTAAAATATATGATTAATAGTTTCAGACTTAGGATTAACACAACAATGGCAAGACGAAGCAAGCTGAAAACCTAGCCTTTGAATATTGTCATCTGTAGGAAGACGACCAAAGAGGATCCGCCGTAGAAGAATCGACCATTTAGAGGGGATACAGGCACTCCAAATATGCTTGAACCTATTATCAACAGGAAATGGCTGTCGAATAGCTTTCTAAGCCGATGAAACAGTAAAAGTAGAATCGGGTAGCCAACGCAGACCAGTGCCATCTTCTTTGATTAGTTGGAATCTGTCATCAAGATCTCTTCCTGCAAGGATGCGACGCCAAATGTGTGATGCATTGGATTGGATAGAAGCTTGGGATGGATGTATATGAGGCCAATATTTTCTCTTCATGAACTTGGTCCAAAGTACATCCTGAGAATGTAGTTTCCACCATAGTTTAACTGTGAAGGCATCGAAGATATCCTTAAGTTTCCGGAACCCCAAACCACCCTCCTCATGTGGTCTAGCGATTTGGTTCCAACCGATCCATGAATGTTTCCCGATCCAATCCTTTGATCCCCATAAGAATTCACTAAACATAGCTTCGATTTGATTGAGAACACTCATAGGGGGTTGCACGCAGCAAGACAAAATATCGGAATGGAGGATAACACTAATTTAATGAGAATCAACTTACCACCAGGTGACAGAGTCTTGTTGTGCCAACCTTCTATTTTGCTGTGGACTTTATCCTTGAGTTCTGTAAACATAGCCAAGTTCCTTCGACCAGTCATTAGTGGGCAGCCAAGATAAGTAATATGAGGGTGTTTTAGCTGGTAACCTGTCAACGTACTCAAAGATGTGCCCCTATCCACTGGAAAATCAACGGTGACACATATAGCCGATTTAAAGGAGTTGACAAGCTGTCATGAAGCTCTCTCGTATCGCTGAAGGACCTGCAAAAGCAATTGTATCGAACACATGTCTCCACCCGAGAAAATAAAATATCATCAGCATATGCGAGATGTGTTACTGTCACTCCCCGTTCCCAGAATACGTATCTTAATACGTGTACGGCTTGAATGTATTTATTTAACATTTATCATGCATTTGTTCTGTATTTAATTCCCTTAATTATTCGTTAATTATTTTTCTGTATTTTACTTTCTGTACTTGTCTTGTTTTTAGTTTATTCTGGCTTGGGTTGGTTTATTTCAATTTTTGGAGATTAATCTTGAACCCGACCAATCCCTACCTACCCCATCTTCATTTAAAGCCCCAAACCCATTCTTTTTCCTTCCATTACTTTTCTTCTCATTAAATCTTTCTTCATCCTCCATTACTCCTCTCCACCGACCCAGCCGCATAGGCAAGTACCAACTTGCATCACGATGGATCCCCAGTATTATTGTTCCATCATCTTTCTTATTTGATCTTAAGTCTCTTTAGTATTTATTATTTGCAATTTCCATGGCTCATTTCATGTAGATCTAAGTTTAATGCATTTTCAGATTTCTTGGGTTTCGATCTAGTAAACTTTGTTATTTTTAAGTTTTGATGGTTCCATTTTGTAGAGAATTTCGTTCTACCCTATTTTGACCAATAGAAGTCCATATTTGGGCTTAGAATGAAGGATTTAGACAGCCTGGAAGTAATGGCTTTCACGGTTCCGTTTTCATAATTTTGGAGAAGAAGAACAGTGCTTGACCGTATGAGTTTTCATATGGCAAGTCTCCGGAGCCGCATAACCGCATGAGCTTTCCTGGCCGTATAAGCTTCACTAGCCGCATGAGCTTCCTGGCCGCATGAGCTTTCCTGGCCGCATGAGCTTCCTGGCCGCATGAGCTTTCCTGGCCGCATGAGCTTTCCTGGCCGCATGAGCTTCCTGGCCGTATGAGCTTTCCTGACCGCATGAGCTTTCCTGGCCGCATGAGCATTCCTGGCCGCATGAGCTTTCCTGGCCGCATAAGATTCCTGGCTGCATGAGCATTCCTGGCCGCAAGAGCATTCCTGGCCGCATGAGCTTCCTGGCCGCATGAGCATTCCTGGCCACATGAGCTTTCCTGGCCGCATAAGCATTTCTGGCCGCATGAGCTTGTAAATTCCCAGCCGCATGAACCAATTACTTTTCGACCGCATGAGCTTGTGATGGGGTCCTTACACAATCTAGCCATATAGATGGGCATCCATCTACTGCCATTTATAGTACCTTTTTACTGTTTCTTGTCCAAAATTGATATTGATTGTTACCTTGACTAATGATTAATCATGCGTTCCATGTTGGAACTAGAGACTGGCTATTCGTCTTATTGAATTAAATAAGACACGTTCATGTATGAACCACGAACCATCGTGATCGACTAGCCAATTCGAACATTGGCATATGGACACATGTTGACTTCTCTTTTTCTGCGAAAGAAGTGTGTGTATCTCACAGTCAAGGCTGTAGGACCGATTGTAGGAACGAGTTGTAAAGCATAATACTCTAGAGGGGGGTGAATAGAGTTGGCAGCAAAAATTAACTATTTAAAAAATGTTAGTAACAAGGTCACATAATATATATATCACAGATATGTAAATAAAAAGTAGAGAGTAGAGAGCAAACGCAAACACAAGGATATATAGTGGTTTCCCTCTTGTGAGGACTAGTCCAGTCAGAAGAACTCTAGCTTCCAGTTGAATCCACTATGGAAAATCACCACAAGTTTTCATCCGAAGTTCTTGCAACTTCTACAATGCGAGCTTTGATCCGAAGTACTCAACCAACTTCAATTATGAAGAGTCTTTCTTCAATCAAGCCTCTGATTACAATCACTCTGAAACTTCTAGACCGTACCGCACTGGCAAATCGACTAGAAGATTGCAACTGGCTTGGGATTTGAAAATTAATATCTCAGAATACATTGGAAGAAGTAGTAGGCTGATAGAGAAGAGATATGAAAGTGTATGGGTGAATTGAAATGATCGAAATCCTTCTCTATTTATAGTTTTTCCAAAGGCAGAATTCAGACAAAATTTGGACAGAATTCGGGCAGACCTCTATGAGAAAATCTCGTTAGGATCCGTAACTGCAGGAAGACCAAGTTCAAAAAGCAACGTTCACTAACCGAAATCTGGCCGAACTCTGGCCAAATTCTGGCCGAGTTCTGCTAGGGTTCTGTTAGGGTATTGCAAATCAGTTTTTGGGCTTTTTAAAAAGTCAAACAGTTAGGAAGTTGTTTGGGCTTTTGTAAGTGGGCTTTGTTTTCAAAATGAAAGGGTATTTTGAAAATATTTTTTGGGTAGCCTATTTGCCAATACGATGCAGTGTACATCGTATTCCTAGACTCAATAAATATAAAAAATACATTGATGAAATAGGAAAACCAAGAGCCCTTTGATGACGCCTTTCTTCAATTATTTGAGCAGACTTGAAGACGCCTTTTTCACTTGACGGCGGTCGTCCAAAGATAAACAGATCTGGAAATCTGAATACCTTTCGGGGGCATCGCCCCCGAACCCCTGATGGGGGGTGCTGCCCCCTCGACCCTTGTCCGTTGACCGTGCAGCGGAACCCCCGATGTGAGGCCCCGGATAGGTCGTTAGGCGGTTCAAAGAAAGCTTCTTGTATGACGCCGTCGTTGGCCCATCAATAATACTATATTGCATATGTCCTGGATTGACAAAGCTTGATCATGCTTATTGCATGTCTATAAGAACATGTTAGACAAACAGAATAATATGATACAAGCGTAGCAATATGATATAGAATATTTAGGACAATGCTGACATTAGGACAATGCTTAGTTTAAGTAGCAACATGATAGTGATTACATGAATATTAGTGACGTCGTTATGGTAAATTTAATTGATTAGCCATATTCAAAAACAAGATATAATCATTGAGCTAACAATCTCCCCCTTTTTGATTATGGCAAATCCTTCAAGTTTAATATATATACAATATATGCATGTATCACTAATAAACACATAATACTAGAATAGTCTAGAATAGTGTGTGCCAACTTAAACTTATTTCTCCCCCTTTGACATGATCAAAAATAAGCTCCCCCGTAATTAAAGCTAAAATGAACTCAAGCACAAGTAAAGGAGGAAAGCAAAAATAACCATGATCAAGGATTAGGAGAATAGTGTAACGACAAGTTTAGAAAAAACTTATCAAAACACAACATAGTTGGTTGAACTTAAAAACATTAAAATAAATCAATACCTAGTTCACCAACTAGAAATCCAAAAATAAAATATGTTTTGAATGTCATTTGACCAAAAAAAAAAACAAAAATCTATCAATATAGTAGGAATCATTCATTGGTCATAAATAAATCATAAGGAATAAAAATTCGTAGATCTAGTATATAAAAAAAATCAAAAATATAATAAAACTTTCAACAATGATCACAAAAAATATGATTCATAATTTGCCCATACAAATTAGTAAATCAATTCCATAAAGAGTATAATCATCGAAAAGAGATCAAAATAAGTATACTAGTATCTATGCAAAATCTATACCAAAGTTCATGCATTTGAATTCAATTACCTTAGAATGATATATATCCATCAGATAAACATGAAGGTAATGAAGACAAAATACTTGAGAAGAAGAAATCCAGTCGACTTGAATGCTCCCCCGCAAAGTATGATCAGTCTAAATATAGATAATCATGAACTTTGAGATAAAATCTCAATAAGAAATGCCAAATCAGTTTAAACTCAAAAGAATTATCAATAAATTTAATTAATTTTGGCAGGATAACTTTTAGAAACTTGAATGAGATAATTAAAAATAATAATAATCATATATTCTGTCGTCTAATACAAATCCAAAAATCATGAACAACTTAACAAGATATTTAACCAAGACAATATAAGTCCATGATGAACTAGTTATACCACATATTAAGGGCATAAAAGAATTGAAACAATTAAATTTGCTCCCCCTTAAAATATGCGTATATAGTTCAAAAAATAATTAATATGCATAAAATAGATAAAATAAATAATCACAAGATCTAAACGATATCCAAGATATGTATCTTTCTTCCCTTTAATCAAATGCATATAAAATCCCAAACTTAAAACAAATATCATCTTTATGCAAGAAAAATAAATATCCAATAAATAAATCCTTAAAGATGAACAAACAAAATATATCTTCAATATATATATAAAAAAGAAATATTTTAAGGCATAAAAAGATTTTGAAAACTGTCTTTGTAAATGTTCGAATGCGTCTATTTAGTCCTCAGACTGAAAGCTGGCGATTCGAATCACGGAAACAATTTCAATAAAAGAATCCATAAATCATAAATAAATCCATTTGAACAAATAAAATAATTAGATAAATATCCAAAGAAAAGTGTATTCTAGATATATGGCATGTCAAAGGAATAATTGATTTGAAACAATGAACTACTCCACCTTTACATGGCTATAACCAAAAATAATAGTATAGATAAAATTTTAAAATAAATTCAGAGACATATTTTCGGAAGTACGAAACTAATTCAAAAATATAAGGTCTTCTTATCAAAGTTCATTTCTTCCTTTTAAAGCCTTAGCACAGTGTCCACCTGACAATCGTGAGGTTAAAGAAAAGAAACGCTTTGAGAGAGAGATTCAATTTGCATGACTTCTTCCCTACAAAGAGTTACTGTTGTAGACAGTAAGTAACTTGAAAAAGAAGATAATAATATAAAGGTCAAAAACCTGAATATTATGAATATTACACAAGCTAAAGACGAAATTACAAGATCATAATATTCACTGAGTAGTCACGAATACGAAAAACAATCATCTTTAGACAAAAGAAGAAATATCCATTAAATGAACATTTAAAAATAAAACAATTAAAAGATATTTGAAATTAGCATAATAAATAGTCGTATAAGTCAAAAGATGACATAAATTGATCTATGCTATAGAATCTCACAATCGACAAGATAGATCAACATATGCTACCTTTTGTGAAAATATAAAGAGAGAATATTATCCATCAAATCTAAAATTCAAAATCCATCAGATAACAATTGCCTCTAGATCTCAATAAATCTTTAGTTTATAAAGCGTTGATGAATCTTGGGTTAGCTGTAGAGGTTCTGTCCCAGCTAACGGAGGTTCACCGGGGAATACTTACGTACCGCTTCACTTCGACCGTAGTCGTGGTGACAGACAGACCTTTTGTAGGCTTGTACCCAAAACAAATCTCTTATTTAATAACCGAGGATTTAAGAAGAATTAGTGCAATATAAAAAATTATAATCTATGGACTTAAAAAATCTTAGAATAATGTAGCATATAGCATAAGATGTATCAATTATATTTATCCATATGTACTACAAAATCATTAGGTAACAATAAAATATAAAATATTTATAAATCAAAATGTAGGATCTAGATACGCAGATGTATTCTGGAGCCTAGGGGACTGGGTTTAGTACCTTGGATTAGACGATAGTTGCAAGTAAACCTTAATAAATCTTAAGTCTATAAAGTATTGATCACTTCGGGTTAGCTGTAGGGGTCGGTTCCCAGCTAGCGGTAGTCCGAAGATTAGTGCACCGTGTTGCTTCAGGCTATTTACACCTATATGACAGAAGGACCCTTTCGGCTTGTTCCTAAAATGATCTCTACTCTTAAGAACTTAGATTCAAAAGAATATATGCAGTATCACCGAACATCGTCGAAATCAAGAATCCCTAAATATAAGAGAAGTAAATACCAAAACAATGGTTTATCAAGATCAAGATATTAAAAATATTATGTATCCAAAATGTCAACCAAAAAGCCAAGAAAAATATAATTAAAAGAGGCTTTGAGGAAGAAGCTAATAAAGATAAGAACATAAATTTGTTCAAAGTAATTAATAGCTAAAGTATGAGATAAGCACAAGTTTGAAACTACTTTTTAAAATAATATAGAACTTGAACTTAACTCATATATCCCTGTAGAAGCATGAAAAAGAACATGATTGCCCAGGCGGCACAGAACAGGAAAACCCGTACGGCTCAAATGTCACCAACTTGGACATGCAGCTCAAGCAACACCACGTGGCCTTCTGCGGTTCGCTTCTACAATCGGCCATTAAGCAACGGCCCTATTTAATGCACTGACAAAAAGGATAACCGACGGCTCTGACATAAAGCTGCAATAATGACTCTGTCATAATGGTAGACTCCTAGGGAAACGAAGGAAATCTCTGACACAATCCATCAAACCCCATAATCCTTCATGCGGCCTTGACACGTGGACAGTCGCATGTGGCTCAGGCAGAGGCCACCCTATGCGGCTCAGGCAGAGGCCACCTTATGCGGCTCAAGCAGAGGCTACCCTATGCAGCTCATGAGGACTATCTTCATATGACTCACTGAGAAGCCATCCATCATGCGGTCACCTACGCTCATGCGGCTCAGATCATCTCTATGCGGTTCAAATGTTCAAATGTCACGCCCAAGCAGCCTTGACACGTGGCCATCCATCATGCGGTCGCCTACGCTCTTACGGCTCAGATTTTTTAAGTAGCTCGCGGTTAAGACAAGTGGCAGAAGATTAGTTTTTCCCGCGTCCCTACAGCTAGCAACATAATAATAGTAGGACACGTGGCATCAAATTGATCAAGATTCATCAACAAATCCCAACAACCAGGTTTAGTGCCATCCTCATAATTACTAGGATCAAATCAGATCATATGTAATCATGCAAATTGAATACGTGGCGGGAGATCCGAGCTTGGCATAACAAATAATAAGGATTTATGGCAATCATCATTAATTGCCCACAGAGATTTGATGCAATCCACATTAATTGCTTAGATTTGCTACAATCAAAATTAATGGCCCAGATTAATTAATCTTTAACTGCCGACTTCTCAAGGAGACAATCATTTTGTAAACCCTAATGATCACACCCCACTCCTATAAATAACAAGGTTCCATTCCCTTGCAAGCAGGCAGAGCAGAAAGGGACAAAGAGAGAAAAGGCTGGCAAAAAAGAGAGAGACCACTACAGAGACATCCAAAAATCTAGCAACAGAGGGCGCAAGGGAGTCTCCCCATAAGTCCAGGAGCATTTCTTTATCAGAGCCAAGGCTACGTCTGATCGTCCAAGGAGTAAGGCAGAGCGGCCGTCGCTTTTCCGAGCCTCTATCGTAACCCCCCAGAATCTAAACTAAACAATCGTACTTAGATTGCTGTACCTAGGTTTTTGTCCCTAGGCTTTCTTTGTATGGACAAGTTTGTATTGTGAAGTAAAAGTCCAGTCCTCCGATATAATTGTTCTTTCTTTTATAATCAATGGCAAACACGATGATGACTCTTGTAACACCCATTTTTCCAAATGAGGGTAATTTTGAAATTTTGTAATTATAATTATTATTTATTGATAATTATTTCATATTATGATTTTTGGTAATTTTAATCATTTTTAAACTATGACTTGTGATTTTAACATTTTACTATTGCTTGGTTTTAATTTCGAGGAATTTGTCACCCCCCCCAGTTTTCAGAAATATGAGTATTTTGTCATTTTACATTTTTGAATATTTTTAAAATTTATTTTATTATTTATGATATTTTTTGGGGTTATTTGAGTCGGGTTCGAATTTCAACTCAATTCGACTTGAAACGGGGACCCGGGGGTAGTTTGACTCTAGTGGGACCCACACACTAGTTAGGCATGGCCCACATGATATTAATTTTTGTCCACATGATAGAAATATTTTAGTTAGAGGTTAGACTAATTATTATGGATAAGGTTAGTGTGATTAGAGACTTTAGAATGACTAATTTAGCCCCAACCAATTAGCCCTTTCCTAATACTCATAGAATCGGTTAGTGGGGGCATTTTGGACCTTACCATAATAGGACAAATAGCCCATATGGCCAGCTACTTTGGGAGAGGATAGGCTCAAGTTCATTTCATTATTCTCATCCACACTCTCTCTCTTGTTCTTCCCCAAATTTCTAGAGAGCAATCCCTAGCAATTTCTCTACCAAATCCTTCCATTTCACCACCAAATCTTCTTCTTTCCTTCTCCATTCTAGCCAAGGAGGAAGCTACCCAAGTTTGGGAGGATTCGGAGCTCGTTCGTGTCCTTTTGGAATCTCTACGTGTCGGTGTCGCTCCGGGAAGACTTTTCTTCGATTCGATCTACCGGGAGGTATAAATCCTCTCTCCTTTTCATTTTCTTATGCATATATGTCTTTTTTGAACCCATAGGAATGACCCCCATGGTTGTATCTCCATTTGTGTCAATTTCGTGTCCATTTGGAGGTCATAGGAGTGTCCTTTGTGTTGTGGTTGTGTCCATGTGGGAAAATCCCAAATTTGGACACACTATGTGTTGTTGTTATGTATGAATGAATTATTACATGTTTAATCTCATATTTTTGTATTAGAGATGTATTCTATAGTGTCTCATATATATATTAGTGTAGAGAGTGAGTTCTTGATATATTATGTTATATACTTGTGTTCTTTTGTCTCAAACTACCCAAATCCGTCATGATTTTTATCCACGTTTTTAATTTCAGCCCTAACTTAGAAATGTCATAACTTCTAGCTCAAAGCTCGGTTTATTCTCTCATTTTTTTTAAAAGAAGCGTATTGAAGTTAGCTTTCGAAAAATATGTATTAATAGGCCTAATTCTTTGTGTAACTTTCTGGAAAATTATTTGAGTGTTAGCTGTACGAAAGACAAACGCGTTCTTGGTGTTTTCGCGATTCCGGGAGTTTTCGGAAACGAAAACAGATCCGTTTGAAGTTTCGGAAAGCTAACACATAGATCTATAAAATACTTTAATCCTAGATTTTAATTCATGCTGAGATGGTACAGTATTGATTATTAGTAGGAGTTACTATTCGGCATATGCATTTTGTGTACCCTTGTGTGTAATATAATGTTCTATTTAATTTTAACCCATGTTAATGTATATACATTATGTAATTAAATAGAGAATGCAAGCATGAGTAAATGGTTAAATAAATGATGTATGAGGTGTAAGTATCCTATCTAATGTAAGCATGTATAAGTATGGCTTGTAATGAATATGTAGGTTCCATAGTATGTAATATATGTAAGCAATGCATAAATGTATGAATGAAAGAATGATATACAATGCATGCATGAAAGTATATAATGAATGCTAGATATAAATGCAAGGTATATATGTAATGATAGATATGAATGCATAATGTATAAATATTATAAATGCAATATCAGATTTTATATGTAGACATAGAACCAATACATGAGCTGTATGCATATGGGATGTTGGCTTAATGGCAAATTTCAGATAACATGGTTCATTTTATGTGGTTAGTTACACCAGTTTATGGGATAGCTCACTTTAGTTTATATGTAAATGTGGAACTAAACTGAGAATGAACTTCACCCTCTGCACAAGGACACCCCACTCTATATCAACCACCATGCCATGTAACCCTTCTCTAAATAATTGCTATAATATATATAGATTTATGTAAAGTGTAGATGCATGTTAGTTATAACTTAAATAGTCTCTACTCTAATGTATATAGATGTATACTTGTAGCCATGCATGTTAAGTATAAATACATGTGTAATGAAGATGAGTTAGTTTTGTGCCATGTGTAGTGTAAACTCATAACTAGTGATGTTTTCTCTTTTCATGTACACATCCATGTTCACACACACACATAGCTTACATGTTAGTTCCTTCCTCTCTTTATATATATATATATATATATATATATATATAATAAAAAAAAAAAAAAAAAAAAAAAAAAAAAATATATATATATATATATAATGTTGATAAATAACATATATGAATGTGCCTTGATGTGTGGCTTGTGTTTGGCTTGTATAGCCTTGTGATTGGTGTGTGATTGCTAGACTAGGCTTGGTTAGACCTAGTGAGACTTATTAGACTTGTTGGGCTAGGACTTGACCTAGTTTGACTAGTCTAGTTGACTAGAGTTGACCGAGAGTTGACTTTGGTCTAGTTTGACCTAGACAGCATGCAGATGCATTGTACATTTCATATATCACCCTCTGTATACATCTTGACTTGTGTTGCTCTAACTAGGAGTCAGGTACCTCATCTCGGACAGTACATTTACTTCAGACATTCAGATACGAGGCGAGTACATTCTCTGACCGTTTCATACTTGTCTGGATTTATATTCTTGCTCTAGATTACTTTACTTGATGCTGACACGATCATTATCACGGGTTGGTACTATACGGATCTTCTTCTGAGATGTTATCTCCTTGTATTCACTAAATACATAATGTGATGTGCGTTTCACTTACATATTGTATTTATTGAATACCCTTATCATTGTACACTCATTGTGCATATTGTACTCTCATTATCACATTGAGCCATTGTACAAGCCATTGTATAAGGTAACGTAACTAAATTGGATCTTTGTGTATTGATTGGGGAGGGAGAGTAGAAGTGGTTATGTGATCAATCCTGTATAAGAAATTGTATATGTCCATTGTACACTCACGTACAAAGGAGTCCCATTTTATTGTACAACCTAACCCGTTTATATAACCATATTGTACTCTAAATCACAGTAGGCTTACAGTTCTTACTTATCATATATAGATATTTTCCATTATCAAATCTCTGCTATTTTCATATACATTCTTCTTTCAGCGTTTCATGTACCTTACTCTATTGCATGCTTTATATTTCCTAACATGATATGAACTGCGTGAGATGTTTTGTGCTCGCTTCCGTCCTGACTGGACCTGTTGAAAATTTTATAGAGGATGATGAGGCACCCTGCACCCTTACTTGGAGTTTACCTAGTTGACACTCGCGACCTGGACCCCAGGAGAGGTTCAGGCAGCTGCTGAGGACGATACCTTGCTTAGTATAGATAGTTTAGACTGTTTTCCTTTTATGTTTAGTTGTTGTTCTTGATTCAGAGTTTGTATATTATAGAGATGTTGAGACTTGTATTTCATTTCTGTTGTACCTCGGTTGAGGATTCTCTTATCTATTTTATCGTGCCATATTCTATCTCTAGATTGTGATTGAGTTGTACCTCTGTGTTGGCCTCCTTAGGGAGAGCATTCATATTATGTAGTTATAGTTCATGACCTAGAATAGCGTTCTACCGTCGACACTGTGGCGTAGGCTGGACGTTGTTACGTTCTCGTACCCTCATGGTGGGTACGGGTCGTGATAACTCTACTGTGGTCTAACTTCTCCATGGCTGAGGAGTTGGTGACGCAATCGGACGCAACCAAACATGGCTCCACTCAATAAATGCTGGTCGCCCGGTTTGACCAGCAGGCGTTTGAAAAAATGCTCTCCGACGAAAGCGCTGGCCCGGTCCAGCGGTAAGCCCGCACAAAGAAGGCCCGCAAGGAGTGGAGACTGTTTGCCATGAAATATAAAAGAACAGAACAATTACCGGAGGACTGGACTTTTACTTCATAATACAAACTCGCTTGTATAAAGAAAGCCTAGGGACAAAAATCTAGGTACAGCAATCTAAGTACAATTGTTTATTTTAGATTCTGGAGGTGACGGTAGAGGCTCGGAAAAGCAACGACAGCTCTGCTTTACTCCTTGGACGATCGGATGAAGCCTTGGCTCCGGAGAAGATCTGCTTGGCATTGAAGAAATGCTCTCCTAATTCTCTCTCTTTAAGTCTCTCCAGGTGTTCTGGTACTCTTCTCTCCAAAAAAGGTCCTCTTCGTAAGGGAATGGCACATTGCTATTTATAGTTGTGGGATGCAATCATTAGGGTTTGGGATGATTGCCTCCTTGATATGTCGGCGGTTAAGGACCAATTAATTTGGGCCCTTCATTCTGATTGTAGCAAATCTTGGTAGTTAATGTAGATTGCATTGAATCTCTGTGGGCAATAAATGTTGATTGCCATGAATATTCGCGACTTGCAATAGTCTGCCACGTTTCCAGTTTGCTCGATTTGACTTATTCTGGGCAATTATGGTGATTGCAACAAATCTGATTTTATTAGGATTTGTTTGCATCCATAATTCTAGGAAGATAAGAATGCCATGTGTCATGACAAGCACCACGTGTCCTCCATTTGATAAGAATACCATGTGTCGTGACATCGCATGACCGAGCCGCATGAGGAAATCTCAGGACGTCTCATGACTCACATGAGGAATATCTCGATCAACCTGTGCACTCGCTTTGTGGGCCCGGGTATCCCGAGCATACGAGTCCGTACGTATCATGTTTGCTCCCTGATGTGGGGCTAGTAAAAACACTTGCCCTCGATCTTTGTTGGAAGAATCTTGAGAACCACCCTGTCTGTTTGTCGTCGGGGGCTGGACACGGGCGGTTCTGTACAACTTTCCATCAGAGGCCGCTTAGTGGGACACTCTTGATGGTCAGAGGCTGGGACAACTGACTGAGCTCGATGAGCCCGTGCTGCCCTAGACTTCTTCGACTTAGCATCCGAAGGTGCGTAATAGGAAGAGTCCAAGTTTGGAAGGAGGGAAGAGGAGTTGGTGTCCTTTTCAAAGGAGACAAGGGTTCTCTATTTATAGAATAGAGTGAGCCCTTTCTTTTTCTCCTTTCCGATGTGGGACAAAAAGCAATATTTTCTATGCTTCTACAAGACCCCCTTCAAAGTTTTCAAATTAAAAAATTTGGAATACTTTGAATAAGAAGCATGGAAAGTAGAGTTATTTTGGTGTGGAGATCCTACCAGAGGTAGCATAGACGTGATAGGTTTGGGTACTTCTGTTGGGGATTTTGTGTGGACTCGTCATCCTTGGCGTACCCTGGCTTAGGATACGGATAATAAATTGGGAGAGGGAACCATCATATTTACTCTGAGGTGGTATGGACGTGGTAAATATAAGGTTGATGGAAGAGCTTTCCTACTCAGAGGTGATATGGACATGGTAGGAGTGAACTCGAATGAGGTTACATAAAACAACTCAGAGGTGCTATCAACGTGGAAGTTCTATGCATTGGGTGAAAGAATGCTATGGAACAGCTGGGCTCCAAAAGCATGTGATGATGAAGAAAGATGTGGATGTACTAGCGGACCTAGTACGACATTTATGGTCAGTAGAGGACATTTGTGGGCCTATTATCCTTGGCATACCCTGGTTCAGGATACGGATAATAAGACGAGAGAAAACCAACTTACTTACTCAGAGGTAATGAGGATGTGGCAAGTATGGGATTTTTTTCACCGCAGAATCTTCCTACTCAGAGGTAATGAGGACATGGCAGGAGTGAACTCAACGGAGGATATTTGTTGACCTATTATCCTTGGCGTACTCCGGTTGTGGGTACGGATAATAAGTCGAAAGGGAATCAACATACTTACTCAGAGGTAATAAGGACGTGGCAAGCATGAAGGTTTCTTCGATGGAGCCTTCCCACTCAGAGGTAATGAGGACATGGCAGGAGTAGGCTCAATAAAGGGGTACATAGAACGACTCAGAGGTAATGAGGACATGGAAGTTCTATGTAGAGGGTTGATTTATTTTTGGCAGAATTGAGACGACTCAGAGTTAACATCGACATGATCGTTTTAGAAATTTGTGGATCTGTTACCCTTTTTGTGTACTGGGAGTGCGGGTAGTGGATCATGAGAAATAAAGTTCAGAGGTATGGTTATACATGACTTTCTCCCCAAAAGAGTGACCGGGATAAAAGTTCAGGGGTACAAGCGGGTACATAACTCGACAATCCAGGAATTTTGGAATCAAAGTGTAAGTTCAGAGGTACCAGAAGGTACATAACTCAATAATCTAGGATGTGGAGAATGTGAGTTCAGTGGTACCGGAGGGTACATAACTCCATATTTGTGATTTGGAGAATGTAAGTTCAGCGGTACCAGAGGGTACATGACTCGAGATTTTGTGAATGTGAGTTCAGCGGTACCAGCGGGTACATGACTTGATAATCTAGAATTCTGTGAATATGAGTTCAGCGGTACCAGCGGGCACATGACTCAATAATCTGGAATTTCGTGAATATGAGTTCAGCGGTACCAGTGGGTACATGACTCGATAATCTGGAATTTTGTGAATATGAGTTCAGCGGTACCAGTGGGTACATGACTCAATAATCTGGAATTTTATGGATATGAGTTCAGCGGTACCAGCGGGTACATGACTCGATAATCTGGAATTTTGTGGATGTGAGTTCAGCGGTACCAGCGGGTACATGACTCGATGATCTGGAAAATGTGGTTTATACATAATATTTCTTCAGGAACTTGCTGTTGACGGGCAACATGAGCAAGTCTCCATTTTGTTTTGCGAGGCGGTAAGCACCGTTGGAGAATACGGCCTCTATGATAAATAGACCTTCATATTTTGGCTGGAATTTGCCAACAGCTTTGTGAGTCATAACCATCGACCTCCGAACTACCAGAACAAGATCGCCCACTTGGAATGTTCTGATTTTAACCTTCTTGTTGAAGGCTCTGAAGATGCGTGCTTGGTATAGCTTGATTCGTTGCTGAGCCAAGAGGTACTTTTCATCTAAGGCCTCCAACTCTTGAAGCCGGTGACGGTAGTTATCGTCCGTCGTCAATTGATAAGTAAGGGTGACGCAGAGCGAGGGTATTTGAGTCTCCAATGGGAGGACTACCTCACTCCCGTACACCAGGGAAAATAGCGTGTTCCCAGTGGCTGTTCGGACTGTAGTGCGGTATGCCCATAAGCATTCACTAAGCTTCTCGTTCCAGTCGCGTTTGTTGGAAGACATAAACTTCTTGAGAAGTTTGATGATTGTTTTGTTGAATGCTTCTGCTAACCCATTCGTTGTCGAATTGTATGGTATTGAAGCAATATTCTGGATGCGATGCTTGTCGCAGAATCGATAGAAGGCATGCCTTGCGAACTGCGGGCCATTATCGTGGATGATCCTTTGGGGCAGTCCAAAGCGATAGATGACGTGATGCTTGAGGAAGCTAATTACGTTTGAAGTCTTTACTTCTGCGAACAGAACAACTTTCGCCCATTTGGAAAAGTAATCCGTGATTGAGGGTATGAAACGATGTCATCGGGAAGAAGGTAGAGTAATCGGACCGATGATGTCCATTCCCCATGCTTCAAATGGCCAGGACGCCACTGTCAGATGTAGAAACTCGAATGGCTGGTGGATGAAGTCCGCGTGGACTTGGCAGACTTTGCACTTTCTTGCATAGTCTATCGTATCTGCTACCATCGTGGGCCAGTAGTAGCCCATTCGGCGAAGACGATCTTATAACTTAGGGCCAGGCTGATGGGCCCTGCAGACACCGTCATGAGCTTCGCTTATGGCTTCTTTGGCTTCTGTGTTTGACAGACACTGAAGTAATAACCCGTCGTAGGATCGACAATATAGCATTTTTTTCTCTGTATCGTAGAAGAATCTGAGAGAACGCCTTCTGATAGAGGTGGCTTCCTTTGGGTTCTCGGGCAGAATGTCGTAGACTACGAAGTCTATGAATAGTTGTCTCCAGTATGGCGCTTCGTCGATCGTCTAAGTGGAATAACTCGCCACGAATTAAATATTTTTTTGGGACAGACCAATTCATAGCCTATCACCTCCACCGAGTGATGAGTATGGTTTGGCACTGCTAGGGAAGCGGCAAGGCCTGCTAGGGCCTCGGCCTCAATATTTTGGAGTCTGGAAACGTGTTCGATGAAGAATCCCTCAAATAACAAAATAATGATGATCGCTATTTGGTGATAGGGGATCATGTCTTCATGGCGGACTTCGTATGAACCCCGGATCTGATTGACGATTAACTGAGAATCGCCGTATGCTTCGAGGTCTTCTTCCTCCAGCTCCCTTGCAAGTTGGAGGCCAATGACCAAAGCGTTGTACTCGGCCATATTGTTAGAGCAGGGTTCCGTGAGGGAGTAAGCGCGGATGATCACTAATCCAGAAGGAGATATCAGCACCACCCCGACTCCAACGATGATGTTGCCTTTGGGTCCGGTTCTTAAAGCACCGTTGAAGAACATTCGCCATATATCATCGTGGGAGGATGCATGCGAGTCGGCGACCTCATCTGGGATTCTTTCATATATTCTGGACGATTTTGAGCCTGGGTGGGCTGCTAAAAAGTCTGTCAGAGCTTGACCTTTAACGGCCTTCTGCAGGACGAAGACCATATGATAAGGAGACAACAATATTGCCCATATGGCAAGGTGGGGGCTGAGTGCCCCTAGTTTAGTCATGAGGACCCTGAGAGGGTTGACTCGTGTGATCACATGTATGGTTTGTCCTGTGACATAGTGCCCCGTCTTTTGAATGGCGAACACCAGGACGAGGCATTTCTTCTCCACGGCGGTGTATTGATGCTCTGGCCCAATCATTATTCGGCTGAGGTAATATATCGCTTGTTCATGGCCTACATCGTTGTTTTTTGCCAACAGAGCGCCGAAGGAATGCTCTATTGCTCGTACATATAGCAAGAATGGTTTCCCAGCAACCGGGGCCGCCAGGACTGGAGGGTTCGACAAATATTCTTTGATGCGGTCGAAGGCACGTTGGCATTTTTCATCCCATACGAACGAGACGCCTTTCTTCATGAGATGGGTGAATGGTCGACATCGTCCGGAGAGGTTAGAAACGAACCTCCTGATGTAAGCTAGCCTCCCTTGAAGGCCTCAGAGTTCGCAGAGATTTCTTGGGGGACCCATCTCCATAATCGCTTTCATCTTCTCTGGATCTACATGAATTCCCTGGGCAGTAATAATAAAGCCCAAGAATTTTCTGCGGGATATGCCCAAGAAGGATTTTGTGGGATTCATCTTCAGGTTGTGTGCTCGCATCAAGTTGAATACCGTCCTCAGATCCTGCAGATGGTCTCCCTTATAGCGACTCTTGACGGCAATGTCATCGACGTAGCATTCCACAGTCTTGCGCAAGTGGTCTCTGAAGATGATACTCATGTCTCTTTGATATGTGGCGCTAGCATTCTTTAAACCGAAAGGCATGACTATGTAGCAGTATGTACCTATCGGTGTTCGGAAAGATGTATGCTTCTCGTCGTGAGGAGACATCTTGATTTGGTTGTACCCCGAGAAGCCATCCATGAATGACATTCGTTTGAAACCGCATGTGTCGTCGATCATGATGTCTGTGATAGGGAGGGGGAATTCATCTTTGGGACATGCCTCATTCAGATTGTGGAAGTCGATGCAGATCCGACGTAAAATCCCTAAATTTCTACTATTTTTTTATTATTAAATTTGGTTCCGAATTAAAATTTTATATTGTACGTCGCGTCATCGTATTTTACGTCGTGCGCGAGATTCGTTTTCGTAACTGCTCGACGAGTGCGAATATGTGCGAGCGTACATATGTTGTTAAAAATGTTTTTCCATCATATAGTTTCAAAATAATATATAGTAATTATTTATAATTAATTAAGGTTACGAAAAGCGTCGCAACGAGTTTCAAAAAAAAATATTATTTGATTTTATTATTATAAAAAGGCAAATTTATTTTATTAATTATTTTAACTTACTAAAAAGGTATTTCAAATAGTTTAATAATTATTATCATTTTTGAAATTTATTTATATTAATATTTTATTATTCAAAAAGATATTTAAAAATATTTATTATTTTCGAAATTATTATTATTGATATTTTCAAAAATATATTTGGAAGTTATTGAGGCCATTTTTAAATCTCGATTTAATTTTCATGGATTTAATTTAATAGTTTAAAGATAAACTTTATACCTAAATTAAGTCTAGGTTATCTAGATTTAATTTGGAATTAAATTCGAATTTGGATTTGATTTATTGATTTAATTTTGAATTATCTAATTGGATTTAAATGAATCCTAAATCCTATCCTAATGGGCATTCCCACATCCTATAAATAGGCAGGTACTCCTCCATAATTCCACAAGCGAAATTTTTCTCACAAATAATTCCCCAACCCATCGTGCATCGTGTCCGTGTCCCGTGCCATCCACTATATGTATTTGTAGTACATATACACTTTGGCCCTGTCCGACAGCCCGGACATCGGCCCCAATCCTAACCCTAGCAAAGCAGGCCGCACTCAGCCAACACCACCACTGTTGCAACACCGACCATCCACCACCACGATCTACAAACCGCAATACCGTCATTCATTCCCATCCCACCCATCCCGTGTGCAATCGCCACCACCACGGCCATCGCTACCACCGCCTATACACCACCCGGGCCGTCACCACCGACCACCCAAACCGCCATCATCGCCAACACCAACCCGACCCCTGACCGTCAACCGCCAACCATCCATGACGTCACAAGAACCCACCTGCTAGCCTCGTCACCCCCAAATTCACCACTGCAACCCACCACAGCCAGCCTCCATCTCCACCACCAGCCATCAACACCACGGAAACCCTAAGCCACTCCGGCCATCCTCGCCGGTCGACTCCACGGCAACCCCAAACAACCAAAAGCACCATCCCTGTCACAAGAAATAGGAGAATAAGGAGAAACCCTCACCTTCCCGAGCGTCGCCTCCGACGAGGCCTCCGCCTCCGCTGCGCCTGACCGCGACCATCCTCCGCCACTCTCCTCGCCGTCCGCCCCGATTCCTCCGTCCCGAGCATCCGACTCCCGTGCATCTGCCTCCTCCGCGTGAACCCCAGCGCGCGTGAGCTCCGCCCAGAGCCAAAAACCCCTCTCCGTCGGATTGCAACCTTGACCCGCCCCTCTCCGCCTAAACCCCCAGTTTCATGCGCCCCTGCCGCGCCCAGGTCGGGCACCGGTACCGGGACCCTCCTCTCTTCCGTGCCATCGCCTCTCTCTTCCCTCCGCTCCTCCTCCGCAAGGCCGCCGCCACGGAGAGCCGCGCTGCCCCGAGTCACCGTCCCTCTCCCTACCCGATCTCCTCACCGCCGCTCCGCGTGGCCGAGCAAGCCCCGCCGTACGCCGTAGCCAGGAACCCCCGCTCTTCCGCTCTCGCTCCCCTTCCTCGCCGCTCCCCTTACTCCGGCGCCGCCCCTCCGCCGGATCTGAGCCGTCGACTCCTTCCCTCCCCTTTTTTCCCCATTCCTTCTCTCTCTCTTCCTTTCTTTCTTCTTCTTTAGTATTTTTCCTACAGGGATGTGTTGGATTTTTTTATTTTATTGTTCTTTTATAGAAGTTCATGATTAGTATAATGGTTAATTATAATAATAAATATTATTATTATTATTATTAATATTTATTATTATTATTATTATTATTATTATTACAGCCTTTTCCCTTTGCTATTGTTTTGTTAATTTAATTATTATTATTATTATTATTATTAGTAGTAGTATTATTATTCAAGATATTTGTAGGTATGTATGTATTTATGTAGGTACCTTAGCAAATTGATCTTTTACTACTCTGTTTACTATTATGTTATTATTAGTAGTACTATCTTTTTATTATATTATTATTATTATTATTTTATTAATTGGGAAGTCAATAACAGTCTATTGTTATTATTGTTAATATTATTACTACTATTATTGTTATTGTTTTATTTGTTTGTTAAATTATTTATTTGTCAAAATTATGAATTACGTATATTTATAGTGTTTCTAGATATTTTTAGTTTAAAATCTAATTATTTATTTGTTAGTTAAATTATTTACATGTTTTCAAGTATTTTCCTTATATTATTTTTGTATGTATTTTTACCTAACACTATTTTGGATAATAAGGTATAATTTTAAAAGATTATAAACATTTTTTTATCTAAATCGTATATATGATTTTCCCAATTTCCCTTCGATTACCCTTTTGACCGTGACTAATACCCTTTATCATATTTCCTTCACCAATCATGTACTACCTCATGTCCACCCTAACTAAATTGACTATTTTGGAGCCAATGGGCCAGTCCTTGCCATCACCAGAATTCCCTTTGCATAGTTGTACCATCGAAGTCGAATTTTGTGCCATCATGGCCATCGCACCACACTAGACAACTCACCAGGCATTAAAACAGACAAGTATACCTTGCTAATTTACTGTCAATTATTTATTTTCTGTATTATTTTTTTTTTTCATATTGTTAGTTTCTTTTGTTATAAACTGTGCGTCCAAGTCATACTTGGGTGCAAGTGACTTTATTAGTCGTTACCGTATTTTATGTATGTTGACTTAGTGTTAGCGGACTACCCTCCTATTGCGGGATATTTTTATATCTCCGCTGGCCATGACACTTATACTACACGGTTTGAGGCATTTTATTAGGGGCACGACTTATTGACTAGCTATCTTTATTGTCGTGTGATGGTAGTTGATCGTAACTGCTATGACTAGGGTTTTAGAGACTCAAGCAGTTACAAAACTGGATGAGCCATGGACATGACTTGAACAGTATGGGAAATATTAGGGGAGGACAGTCGCTAGTGTGTATGGGAATCCAAACAGGTAAACCAAAGTCTCCGGATGGAACTGTGGCGATATTTTTGCAGATGCCCTCTGACGTTTTAGACGTTACGGACGGATACAGATGACTGGATGCCAGTTACGTACACATAGCCTAAAATCCCACCCAAGCGCATGAAAGTTGTCCTCTAAATTGCACATTAGGCGGTTAGAATCTCCTTTGCATATTTATGTCTAGGATAGTCTTTTATATATTATTTTATTATTCTGACAGTTCATATTAGCTTGTTCTTCCTGTATCTTGCTACGTCCGTCTGAGGACCTGGTTTTTCCTTAGGTGTGTGTTCATGTCTTCTGCAGGCATTCTAGCCAAGGTCGTGGTCTTCTTCATTCCTTCGAAGACAATTGCGCTTGGTTCGTCTTGCCGTTTTTATCGCTCGATTTATTGTATATTTCTTTCATTGGGATAGTTGGTAGTAGACTTCGTCTCCGCCCAACGATTGTATCATAAATATTCGAGTTGATATTTATATTATTATTCTTTTCATTGTAGATAAGATTTAGTTTATCTTGGATTACTATATTTTACAACTTATGTATTCATACGAGACCTACGTACTTCGTATGAATACAGCTGGCATGTCTACATACTTGGTCCTACGTATTTTAGGGCTGGGGCGTTACATGTTTTTGTGGTGGCCCATGCAGTCAAGATAAATTGTTTGGTTACTTTACCGTACCAAGCAAGCCTGCGAATAGGATTAGAAGTCTAGGATCTCATCCACATACTTGACCTCTTTCCTCGATTCTATATTCGAACTACCGTTCGACTCATCGACTGCATCTTGCTTGATTCCTTCCATCATAATTATTATCTTCACTTCGTGCTTGCTAGAGATTGACCATACTAGTTAGATGTCCCAAACACCCTTAGCTTAATTCTTTAAGTTGGGTAGAATACCCTACGACCTGACCCACCATTGACCATTAAGGGAATACAAATAGAATTATATAGACTATAGGGACTAGAAGATTTAACCCATTTGGTCAACCAAGCCTTGGTCAATAAAATCGTAGAATGATTGTATAGGAATAAACAAGACTTAGATTATTATGGCTCTTAGACTATTCATATGTGTTTTTTATTTCATCTACCATCGTGCCTATATTTTTACTATCTAGACAAATAATGCTAATGTAGCCTAGTTTTTGCAAGCTCAATTCTTTTATCAAGCTTGTTTCAAGACATATGTTATTTGGACATGTCCACTAACATATTGTCTAATCAGAACCTGTGCATGATGGCCTGATCAAGCGAGTGCACTTTGGTTCTCTTTTGTCTATTATTCTACGTGGATGGAACATAGCTAAACTTATCCTTTAGAGTTCCATCCGCGGCTGCCTTGACAACTCCTTTTGGAAATTTTTGGTCGTCCTTAAACCACGTATTCGTACTCGATAAATATCGTCTTTTGAACTCCTTACTGCTTTCGCCTTCACCTATTTTAGAAGGACGAAAGCGATGTACTTAAATTTTCTCTAGCTATCCTATCTCTTGTGACCATTAACACTCGATGTGACTACATCTTTGTCTTAACTAATCGTCCCTTGCTCGACCTTCTATCACGACTTCCTAATCACTTCAATTAGGAGTGAATCTAATACTTCTCCTAATCGTGCCATCAACCTACTCCCAAGAAACCATATCTTAAATTTCTAAATTATTTATATGGATCCACTTAAAACTCTTAATCTTTTTTTTCTTTTACGTTTATTAGCCATGTCCGTGATTTATTACCTAAATCACGATTTTCTAATGCTTGTTTATGTTGTTTATTGTCTCGTCCAAAGACTCGTCGAATTGTCATTTCTAATATACCCCTTGTGCCGTCTTACCCCCTACTTATTCTTAATTTCGAGGACGAAATTCTTTTAAGTTGGGTAGGATGTAAAACCCCTAAATTTCTACTATTTTTTATTATTAAATTTGGTACCGATTTAAAATTTTGTATTGTACGTCGCGTAATCGTATTTTACGTCACGCGCGAGATTCGTTTTCGTAACTGCTAGACGGGTGCGAATATGTGCGAGCGTACATATGTTGTTAAAACGTTTTTCCATCCTATAGTTTCAAAATAATATATAGTAATTATTTTTAATTGATTAAGGTTGCAAAAAGCGTCGCAACGAGTTTCAGAAAAAAATATTATTTGATTTTATTATTATAAAAAGGCGAATTTATTTTATTAATTATTTTAACTTACTAAAAAGATATTTCAAATAGTTTAGTAATTATTATCATTTTTGAAATTTATTTATATTAATATTTTATTATTCAAAAAGATATTTAAAAATATTTATTATTTTCAAAATTATTATTATTGATATTTTGAAAAATATATTTGGAAGTTATTGAGGCCGTTTTTAAATCTCGATTAAATTTTCATGGATTTAATTTAATTGTTTAAAGATAGAATTTATACCTAAATTGAGTCTAGGTTATCTAGATTTAATTTGGAATTAAATTCGAATTTGGATTTTATTTATTGATTTAATTTTGAATTATCTAATTGGATTTAAATGAATCTTAAATCCTATCCTAATGGGAATTCCCACATCCTATAAATAGGCAGGTACTCCTCCATAATTCCACAAGCCAAATTTTTCCCCACAAATAATTCCCCAATCCATCGTGCATCGTGTCCGTGTCCCGTGCCATCCACTATATGTATTTCTATTACATATACACTCTGGCCCTGTCCGACAGCCCGGACATCGGCCCCAATCCTAACCCTAGCAAAGCAGGCCGCACTCAGCCAACACCACCACTGTCGCAACACCGACCATCCACCATCACCATCTACAACCCGTAATATCACCATTCATCCCCATCGTACCCATCCCGTATGCAATTGCCACCACCACGACCATCGCTACCACCGCCTATACACCACCCGGGCCGTCACCACCGACCACCCAAACCGCCATCACCGCCAACACTGACCCGACCCCTGACCGTCAACCGCCAGCCATACATGACGTCACCAGAACCCACCCGCTAGCCTCGTCACCCCCAAATTCACCACCGCAACCCACCATAGCCAGCCTCCATCTCCACCACCAACCATCAACACCACCGGAACCCTAAGTCACTCCGTCCATCCTCGCCGGTCGACTCCACGGCAACCCCAAACAACCAAAAGCACCATCCCCGTCACAAGAAATAGGAGAATAAGGAGAAACCCTCACCTTCTCGAGCGCCGCCTGCCGGCGAGGCCTCCGCCTTCGCTGCGCCTGACCGCGACCATCCTTCGCCACTCTCCTCGCCGTCCGCCCGGATTCCTCTGCCGCGAGCATCCGACTCCCGCGCATCCGCCTCCTCCGCGTGCACCCTAGCGCACGTGAGCTCCGCCCAGAGCCGAAAAGCCCTCTCCGCCGGATCGCCACCTTGACCCGCCCCTCTTCGCCTAAACCGCCAGTTTCGTGTGCCCCCGCCGCGCCCAGGCCGGGCGCTGGTACCGGGACCCTCCTCTCTCCCGCGCCGGCGCCTCTCTCTTCCCTCTGCTCCTCCTCCGTAAGGCCGCCGCCACGGAGCGCCGCGCAACCCCGAGTCACCGTCCCTCAACCTACCCGATCTCCTCACCGCCGCTCCGCGTGGTCGAGCAAGCCCCGCCGTGCGCCGTAGCCAGGAACCGTCGATCTTCCGCTCTCGCTCCCCTTCCTCGTCGCTCCCCGTGCTCCGGCGCCGCCCGTCGGATCTGAGCCGCCGACTCCTTCCCTCCCCTTTCTTTCCTTTCATTCTCTCTCTCTTCCTTTCTTTCTTCTTCTTTAGTATTTTTCCTACAGAGCTGTGTTGGTTTTTTTTTTTTTTTTGATTGTTCTGTTGAGGAAGTTCAGGATTAGTACAATGGTTAATTATAATAATAAATATTATTATTATTATTAATATTTATTATAATAATAATAATAATAATAATAATAATTATTATTATTATTATTATTATTATTATTATTATTATTATTATTACAGCCTTTCCCTTTGCTATTGTTTTGTTAATTTAATTATTATTATTATTAGTATTATTATTCAAGATATTTGTAGGGTATGTATGTATTTATGTAGGTACCTTAGCAAATTGATCTTTTGTAAAAATATATATACTACTCTGTTTACTATTATGTTATTATTAGTAGTACTATCTTTTTATTATATTATTATTATTATTATTTTATTAATTGGGAAGTCAACAACAGTCTATTGTTATTATTGTTAATATTATTACTACTATTATTGTTATTGTTTTATTTGTTTGTTAAATTATTTATTTGTTAAAATTAGGAATTACGTATATTTATAGTGTTTCTAGATATTTTTAGTTTTAAATCTAATTATTTATTTGTTTGTTAAATTATTTACATGTTTTCAAGTATTTTCCTTATATTATTTTTGTACTTTTTTTACCTAACACTATTTTGGATAATAAGGTATAATTTCAAAAGATTATAAACATTTTTTTATCTAAATCGTATATATGATATTTTTCTAATTTCCCTTCGATTACCCTTTTGACCGTGACTAACACCCTTTATCATATTTCCCTCGCCAATCATGTACTACCTCATGTCCACCCTAACTAAATTGACTATTTTGGACCCAATGGGCCAGTCCTTGCCATCACCAGAATTCCCTTTGCATAGTTGTACCATCGAAGTCGGATTTTGTGCCATCATGACCATCGCACCACACCAGACAGCTCACCACGCGTTACAACAGGCAAGTATACCGTGCTAATTTACTGTCAATTATTTATTTTCTACATTATTTATTTTGTTTCATATTGTTAGTTTCCTTTGTTATAAACTGCGCGTCCAAGTCATACTTGGGTGCAAGCGACTTTATTAGTCGTTACCTTATTTTATGCATGTTGACTTAGTGTTAGCGGACTACCCTCCTATTGCGGGATATTTTTATATCTCCGCTGGCCATGATACTTACACTACACGGTTTGAGGCATTTTATTAGGGGCACGACTTATTGACTAGCTATCTTTATTGTCGTGTGACGGTAGTTGATCGTAACTGCTATGACTAGGGTTTTAGAGACTCAAGCAGTTACAAAACTGGACGAGCCATGGACATGACTTGAACAGTGTGGGAAATATTATGGGAGGACAGTCGCTAGTGCGTATGGGAATCTAAACAGGTAAACCACAGTCTCCGGATGGAACTGTGGCGATTTTTTTGCAGATGCCCTCTAACGTTTTAGACGTTACGGAAGAATACAGATGACTGGATGCCAGTTACGTACACATAGCCTAAAATCCCACCCATGCGCATAAAAGTTGTCCTCTAAATTGCACATTAGGCGGTTAGAATCTCCTTTGCATATTTATGTCTAGGATAGTCTGTTATATATTATTTTATTATTCTGACAGTTCATATTAGCTTGTTCTTCCTGTATTTTGCTACGTCCGTCTGAGGACCTAGTTTTTCCCTAGGTGTGTGTTCATGTCTTTCGCAGGTATTCTAGCCAAGGTCGTGGTCTTCTTTATTCCTTCGAAGACAATTACGCTTGGTTCGTCTTGCCGTTTTTATCGCTCGATTTATTGTACATTTCTTTCATTGGGATAGTTGGTAGTGGACTTTGTCTCCGCCCAACGATTGTATCATAAATATTCGAGTTGATATTTATATTATTATTCTTTTCATTGTGGATGAGATTTAGTTTGTCTTGGATTACTACATTTTACAGCTTATGTATTCATACGAGACCTACGTACTTCGTATGAATACAGCTGGCATGTCTACGTACTTGGTCCTACGTATTTTGGGACTGGGGCGTTACATCCGAATCTTTCCATTTTTCTTGAGGACCGAAACTATGTTGGCGACCCAGTATGGATGTTGTTCCTCACGAATGAAGTCGCTGGCAATCAGTTTGTTGAGTTCGGCTTCGATCGCATCCATGATGCCCGGGCGGAAGGGTCGCTGTTGTTGTTTGACCGGCTTTACATCTGGCCGAATGTTGAGCTTGTGAAGGGCAACCTAGGGGTTTAGTCCTGGAATGTCTTCATAGCTCCAGGCGAACACATCGATATATTTTTTGACAAGTTCCAGTAGTGATTCTCGCTCTTCGTCTGTCAGGCTTTTACAAACGAAGATTGGTTTTGGAGAAGATTCGCTGCCAAGGTCGACCTGTATAACCTCATCTTCAATAGAAGGTTCTCTCTGTTCGAACCGCTTTTTCCATTGTGTATCCAGCTGTTGGGCCCACGACTCTAACTCGAGGATTTTAGGAATGTCTTCATCTTCTTCGTAGGCGTCGGCAAATGCCATATTGACGGACCAGACTTGCCTGAGCATGTCCCCAATGCTGACATCTGAATCGAAAGTAGGTGATCCTATTGAGTGTGAATGCCAATCGCATTCCTCGTCTTAGCTTTCAGGAGTTGTCGCGGGTGTGACAGAACCTAGCCCACATCTGGTTTTGTTGTAGTAGTCTCGTGGTTTTCCAGCCAGGACTGGCGGCTTTAAAGGTAATCGTCGACCAGTGCCATAGTTCAAACCTGGCATAGTCTCCAGATCATACCCCTATTTTTGCATGAGATTTTTGGATTGGGGGCTATACAGATAAAGAGGCAGTCTCCCGGCATCTGATTCGAGATCGACCTTCTCTATGGTGAAAGGCCGTGGGTCGTCCTTCCGGTCGAAGATGATTGGATGGTCCCCTCCCTCGATTATGCGGTAAGCGTCTTCCACTGGGGTAAGCTGGTTTGCGGTGTAAACATTTGTCACCTGTGTGTGTAGGTGAGTCCCTATACCGTGTTCCATAACATACATTGTACAAAGCTTATTAAGCTCGAGGTAGTTCAAAGATAGCCCTTTATTGATGAAGTAAGGTATCTTTTCTAGCGGGATTACATCATCTGCGGAGGGAACATCAGTGTGGGCAGACACATACTTGGCTAGTTCCGGTTCTTTTTCGGCCACCCCCTGTATAAACGAAGACTTAGAGGATGATCTGGGCAGCTTGATCGTCAGGGTTTCTGCTGAGCATCGAGTTGTTGGCAAACTGGCGACCCCCAGTTTGGTACTCGATGCAGGGCGGGGAGTTTTTGGTTCGCTAGAAGCCCCAGACTTTGTATCGGGAAGACGATTCTTCTTGGGAAGACGTATCATCATTGGCTTGTCAGAGGGATTGGGCTTCTCTGCTTGTGGCTGGCCGACTCTCAGTAGCCTGATTGTCAGTGGCTCCGTTGTGGGTCTCAGCGCTTGGCCGGACCTTGGTAGCCGGATTATCATTTGCCCTTCTTGTGCCAAGAGGCTGATTACATCCTTACGCAGGACGGCCGTAAGGGGTGCGAATTTGCTAGGTTTGCGAGCTTGGAGGTAGATTGTCAGAGGTTCTTCTGATCCTGAGGTTGTCTCAGTTCTAGCTTATATACCTTCATCCAGGTGCCTCTTCGATTTCTCGTATAGGCAGGAGTCTGAGTAGTAGGATTCGACCTCTTTGAAGGGATCGATGTCGACAAATTCTGTCCTCACGAAGCCGTATTTGTCGACATACTTGAAGCAATGGTACAGCATGGAAGGCACGATCATATAATCGTGTATCCAAGGGCGCCCCAAGAGGATATTGTAAGAAGTGTCTATATTTATGACATAACAGGTTACTTCTGACTGGAGATCGCCAATTTGGCACTTCAAGCGAATCTTTCCGATCGGGTAGCTCCTGCCCGAATTGAAACCGCTGATGGCGGTGCTTGTTGGCGTCAGGCGATCGATAGGAATGCGGAGATGATGTGACAGACCCTTCGGGATGATGCTTCTGGAAAAACCAGGATCAATGTGCATCCGATCTACCTTTACGTCACCGATGTATCTAGTATAGTATAACAGACGATCGTGCTGGTTGGTCTTAATGAGTATATCTTATGGAGTGAAGAAAATGTTGGGCATCGCTCCCGTGCAAGCGCTGTCCTGGAGATTTGCAGGCGGGCTCTCTCCTGTGAGGTTGACCTGAGCCAGATAGGCGTCGGCATTTTGGAGTGCATCGCTCAAAGCTGTACGAACAACCTTTGAGAGTCTCAGGAGCTCGTATAATGACAATTTGGCCGGTGTGTTGGTTAATTGCGCCAAGATGTCGAAGTTGTAGGGCCTCTCCAGCCCCTGTGGTGCCTCTTTTCGGAGGGATCTGTCAAATCGAGTTTCCTTTAGCCTAGGCTTGTCGGTTGTCGGAGGATGAGATGGTCCTAGAGTGTCAGTGGTAGATGGTTGATGATCTTCAGCCGAGTTCTCAGCCACAGGTTGGGATTGTGCCCAGACCGAGTAACGACAGCCATGACTTCTTTGATATATGCCGAGATTGTGTGGCAGGATCTGACTTTTCCACTCTTCTTACGATTGGAAGATGGTGTGGACCGAGTTACCTCGAGTACCAAGTCCGGATGGACCCACATGACCTCCCCTCGTGATGTGGTGAGGGGCACTAGACCAGCAGCCTGATCCCGATGAGGTGGAAGATTAGCAATCTCCATTGTTACCAGAGGGATGGGTACCACGCTGTATGGAGTCTTTGTTGGAGGGAAGCTGCCGAATTGTACGGACACCATATTGGCTGCCACGGTTACCACTTCGAAATCAATGGCCAGAGCATTTGAATCGATGAGATGTTGGATGTATCATTTCAGTTGGTAGCAGTCGTGTGTAGCATGGCGGACGTAGCGGTGGTAAGGGCAGAACTTTTTGCTCTTCATTTCTGCCGGCCGAGGTTCCCGTCTTGGTGGAGGGAGCTGAATTCAGTCTCCTTGTATGAGCATGTCCAAGATGGGCTTGACGTGGCCGTCTTCGAAGGAGTAGGTAATTTGCGGCCATTGTTTTTCTGCCAGTTTTGACTCAAGTTTCTGTGCTGTATCGGCCACCATAGCCTGCTTACCCCTGTTGTCCCGATTGTTGGAGGGGCTACCCCCATTGTCGTTGTTGGTATTAGGACGCTTGCCCTTGTTCTCTCCCTTCGAGATGTGCAATCCTAGTTGGCGAGCCTTCTTCAGTCGTTCTTCGATTCTAGTGGCACTGATGATAAACGTCTTCCAGTCTATAAATTGACTTTTGCCCATCCAGAGACTGATTGTTGTGAGCAATCTCTTTTGGCAAATTTCAATCAAGGAGGAATCCGGGTTACCAGACGGCAACTTCATTGCGGTTTGGCAAAACCGCTCAATATAGTTTCCTGTCAGCTCCTTCTCTCCTTGGACGACGTCCATGAGGGTGGACATTGTGACGTCCTGTCCTACTTCATAAAATCTCTCCAAGAACATGCGCTTGAGGCTGGCGAAGGAGTGGATGCAGTTGTCTGGCAGGTTGCGATACCAGTCGAAGGAGACCCCTTCCAATGCCCCAATGAATAATCGTGTAAGGATGGTATCGTCATGGGCAGATGGTCGTTGGTGACCTCGAAGTAAGTGATGTACCGACTTACGGAGGTCTTGCCATCATAAGGATTAATGTTGAATGGCTTATATCTTGGTGGGAAGGGGACATCCCTCCATGCAGCAGGGTATGGTTGCCGTATTCTGAGGTCTTGGGAGTTCTCTCGAGCCTAAAACATGGCTCGAAGCTCCTGGACCTCTCTTCTTGCTTCTCTGGCTTCATCCGCAACGGTGGGAGCGGACGTTTCAGGAGGATTATTGCCCGGGTTTGTTGCCGCTAATTTTGAGTCTGCATTGACCGCGAGACCCGCGCTTGTTTGGCCAGGCGTCCCTCCTTGCAGAGTTGGAAGGGCCGCTTTGATCTCGTCTACAGATTTGACCAAGGCATGCAGTATGGCCTCTAGAGTATCGATGCGTTAGCGATCATTGGAACCGCCTTGATTGCTGTCTGTCATGAACACTGTTCTTACATGAGGAGAGATGGGAGGAACGGTGGAGGACGTGCCCTCCAAGTCGTACCCCTGAACCGAGAAGTCATCGGGGTATGCAGGAATGTTCTCCTCTGGTTCGGACTCATAAGGAATAGTCCTCCCAACTTTAGAGCTTGCTTCATCTTGAGAGTCGTGGACGTCCTCGGGGATGTCGGCATCTGTTGTATCTGATGGGAGAGTTATTTCCCCGGGCTCATCTCCTTGGAACATCAGATTATTGTGGATGCTCTGGGGGGGTGCTACCCCCAGTTTCAGTAACCCCCAGTGGTGTGGATGATGAATCTCCTACTGTAGTAGATTTTGTCTTCGAACGGGTACCTTGGAAAACTCCGGTGGTAGATAACCGTTTAGACGACAGTTTCTTAGTCACAGTGGTTGAGATCTTTCGACTGGAAACGTTTATCTTCTTTCCTCTCCCATCAGCGAGGATTTTCTGAATGGAGTTCCAAGAGACGATGGGTGGTGCCTCATCCTCTGAGCTCGGTTGTTGTAATCTTTGGAAGACGGACTGCCGGTCTTCTCATATTGTCGCGTTGTTGCAACAGCAGCTGGCAATGATTTATGTGCTGTGATGTCCGTGGGAGGACCCTTTGTATACCGGCGCCTCTTCTCTTTCCTTGTGTTTGTGGATGATAACCTCACGCAAGTCAGACGGGTCTGGAACGACCATGTTTGCTCCCTGGGTTTTGGAAGACTCTTGTGAACCACTCTGTCTGTTTGCCGTCGGGGGCTGGACTCGAGTGGTTTAGTACAACTTCCAATCAGAGGCCCGCATAACAGTATGTAGAGTGCTCGGATGGTCAGAGGTTGGTGTAGAAGCATGGAAAAGAATAAAGAAAGATCAATGCGGCTAAGGATCCCCATGCGGCTGAGAGAGCACATGCGGCTCAGGGATCCATGCGGCTCAAGCGTCTATGCGGCTCGAATAGTTCCATGTGGCTCAGAGAGGAGCCACGTGGCCCGCAACAGCTCTTCCCTTTGTCCTTTACTGTATTAAATGCCTTGACGGCTGACAGCTCTGACAAATGACAGCTCTGACGTGCAATAATGACTCCGTCATAATGGCAGTTTCCTAGGGAAACGAAGGAAATCTCTGACACAATCCACCGAGACCTAGAAACCTTTATGCGTCCTTGACCCGTGGACAGTCGCATGCGTCTCAGACAGAGACCATCCCATGCGGCTCTGGCCAAAGTTATCCCGTGCGGCTCATGAGAACTACCCTATGCGGCTCAAGCAGAGGCTACCCCATGCGGCTCACGAGGACTATCTCCATGCGGCTCACGAAGAAAGCACCCATCATGCGGTCGCCTACGCTCATGCGGCTCAGATCATCACCATTCGGTTCAAATGTTCAGGGGCCACTCCCAAGGAGCCTTGACATGTGGCCAGCCTTATGCGGCTCAATGGGGAGCAGTCCTCATGCGGCTCAGATTTTCTAAGTGGCTCGCGGTTAAGGCACGTGGCATGATATAATGGGACATGTGGCATCAAATCGACCGAAATCCATCAACAAATCCCAATAAAATATTGTGATCAAATCAGATCATTTACAATCAAGCAAATCAATGACACATGGCAAGAAATCCGAGATTGGCATAAAAAATCATCAGGATTTATGTCAATCATTATTAATTACCCACAAAGATTTGATACAATCGCATTAATTGCCCAGATCTATTATATTCGAGATGAGCGGCCCAGATTCATTGATCCTTAGCCGCCGACTTTTGAGAATGGGCAATCATTGCAAACCCTGATGATGCCCTTACTCTTATAAATAGCAGGGTGCCATTCCCTTGCAAAAAGTAAAGAGAGAGAAGACGGAGATAGAGAGTCAGAGAGAGAATATACCGAGATCGAAAGGAGAGCATTTCTTTATCAACGCCAAACAGTTCTTCTACAGAGCCAAGGTTGCACCAGATCATCCAAGGAGTAAGGCAGAGCTGCCGTCGCTTTCCCGAGCCTCTATCGTCACCTTCCAGAATCTAAAATAAATAATTGTACTTAGATTGCTGTACCTAGGCTTTCGTCCCTAGGCTTTCTTTGTACAAGCGAGTTTGTATTGTGAAGTAAAAGTCCAGTCCTTGTGTCCTCCGATAATTATTCTGTCCTTTTATATTTCATGGCAAACACGATGGCGACTCTGCTGGGGACAAACTTCTCCACGGCTGAGGAGTTGGTGACACAATCGGATGTAGCCAAACTTGGCTCCACGTAACAGAAGATGGTCGTCCGCTTCGACCAATAGGCGTTTGAAGAAATATTCTCCGACGGGAGCGCTGGCCCGGTCCAGAAGCAAACCCGCACAAAGAAGGCTTGTAGGGAGTGGAGGCCAAAATCATTTGCTCCTCCCCAAGCCCTGGACGGAGTACTCTCTGCTACCCAAGACGGCGAAGGCGACTCTCATGCGGCCCTACTTCAAGCCATAGAGGACTCTACTTTCCCCAAGTCCGACAGAGGAAAGTACTACGATGTTGGACTTGCAGAGACAAAGAGTGATTCTATGTGCTCCAAGAGAAAGCCGAACACTCATGCGGCCAAGACTGCCAGTCGCATGCATGATGCTCATGCGGCTGAAACTGCCAGTCGCATGAAGAATGTCTATGCGGCCAGAACTTCCAACCGCATGGAGAAACCTCATGCGGCCGAGACTTCCAGCCGTACGAAGAAAGCCTATGCGGCCACAACTGCCAGCCACATGAAGATTGTTGACTCCAGCCGCATACTGCAAGCTCCACGCAGCTCAGGCTCGGTCTTCGATCGCCTCTCTTATGGTCCTGATGTCTCATGTGCCCAAGAGAATATATCTGACTCTCTGCAGCATCACTCTGACTCTTCCTACTGTACGCCTTCAGGCGCTCAAGTGAAGAAGTCAAGGGCAGCGCGAGCTCGACGAGCTCAGTCGACGGTCCCAACCTCTGATCATCCGAGCGCTCCACATACTGTTATGCCGGCCTCTGATGGAAAGTTGTACAGATCCATTCGAGTCCAGCCCCCGGCGGCAAACAGACAGAGTGGTTTCCAAAAGTCTCCCAAAAACCAGGGAGCAAACATGGTCGTTCCATAACCATCTAAATTGCGTGACGTTATCCTCCACAAACGCAAGGAAAGAGAAAAGGCCCCGGTATGCAAAGTGTCCTCCCACAGACATCACTGCACCCAAATCATTGTCAACTGCTGTTGTAACAACGCGACAGCAAGAGAAGATCGGCAATCTGTTTTCTAAAGACTACAACGACCAAGATCAGAGGACGAAGCGCCTCCCGTCATCTCTTGCAACTCCAATCAGAAAATCCTCCCTGATGGGAGGGAGAAGAAGATAAATGTTTCCAGCCTGAAGATTTCAACCACTGCGGCTAAGAAACTATCGTCTAAATGGTTGTCCACCACCGGAGTATTCCAAGGTACCCGTTCGAAGACAAAATCTGCTACAGTAGGAGATTCATCATCCGCACCACTGGAGGTTACTGAAATAGTAGGTAGCACTCCTCAGAACATCCACGATAATCCAATGTTCCAAAGAGACGAGCCCGAAGAAACAACTCTCCTGTCAGATACAGCAGTTGCCGACGTCTCCGAGGACGTCCACGACTCTCATGATGAAGCAAGCTCTGGAGTTGGGGGTACTATTCCTTCTGAGTTCGAACCAGAGGAGAACATTCCCACATATCACGATGACTTCTCTGTACAGGGGTATGACTCGGAGGGCACGTCCTCCACCGTTCCTTCTGTCTCCCCTCATGTAAAGACGGTGTTCATGACGGACAGCAACCAAGGTGGTTCCAGTGATCGCCAACACATTGACACTCTGGAGGCCATACTGCATGCCTTGGTCAAGTCTGTAGATGAAATCAAAGCAGCTCTTCTAACTCTACAAGGAGGGACGCCTGGCCAAACAAGTGTGGGTCCCAAGGTGAATACATACTCAAACTTAGCGGCACCGAACCCGGGCAACGATCCTCCTAAAATGACGGCTCCTACCGCGGTGGATGACGCCAAGGAAGCAAAAAGAGAGGTCCAGGAGCTCCGAACTATGTTTCACGCTCAGAAAATCTCTCAAGACCTCAGAATACGGCAACCATACCCTGCTACATGGAGGGATGTCCCCTTCCCACCAAGATATAAGCCGTTCAACATCAATCCTTATGATGGCAAGACCTCCGCAAGTCGGTACATCTCTTACTTCGAGGTCACCACCGACCATCAGCCCTACGACGATGCCATCCTTACACGATTATTCATTGGGGCATTGGAAGTAGTCGCCTTCGACTGGTATCGTAACCTGCCAGACAACTGCATCCACTCCTTCGCCAGCTTCAAGTGCATGTTCTTGGAGAGATTCTACGAAGTAGGACAGGACATCACAATGTCCACCCTCATGGACGTTGTCCAAGGAGAGAAAGAGCTGACAAGGAACTATATTGAGCGGTTTTGTCAAACCGTAATAAAGCTGCCGTCTGGTAACCCGAATTCCTTCTTGATTGAAATTTGCCAAAAGAGATTGCTCCCAACAATCAGTCTCTGGATGGGTGAAAGTCAATTTAAGGACTAGAAGACGTTCATCATCTGTGCCACAAGCACCGAAGAACGGTTGATGAAGGCTTGCCAACTGGGATTACACATCTCGGAAGGAGAGAACAAGGGCAAGCGTCCTAATACCAACAACGACAATGGGGGTAGCCCCTCCAACAATCGGAACAATAGGGGTAAGCAGGCTATGGTGGCTGACACAGCCTAGAAACCTGAGTCGAAACCGGCAGACAAACAATGGCCGCAAATCACTTACTCTTTCGAAGACGGTCATGTCAAGCCCATCTTGGACATGCTCATACAAGGAGATAGAATTCAGCTCCCTCCACCAAGACGGGAACCTCGGCCTGCAGATATGGAGAACCTAAAGTACTGCCATTACCACCGCTACGTCCACCATGCTACACACGACTGCTACCAACTGAAGCGATACATCCAATATCTCATCGATTCGAACGCTTTGGCCATCAATTTCGAAGAGGTAACCGTGGCGGCCAACATGGTGTCCATACAATTCGACAGCTTCCCTCCAATAGAGACTCAAGACGGTGTGATACCTATCCCTCTGGCGACAATGGAGATTGCCAATCTTCTACTTCCTCGGGAGCAGGTTGCTGGTCTAGTGCCCCTCACCACATCACGGGGGGAGGTTATGTGGGTCCATCCGAACTTAGTACTTGAGGTGACGCAGCCCACACCACCTTCAATTCGCAAGAAGAAGAGTAGAAAATTCAGATCCTGCCACACAATCTCTGTTTGCCATGAAATATAAAAGAACATAACAATTATCGGAGGACCGGACTTTTACTTCACGTTACAAACTCGCTTGTACAAAGAAAGCCTAGGGACAAAAACCTAGGTACAGCAGTCTATGTACAATTGTTTATTTTAGATTCTGGAGGGTGACGATAGAGGCTCGGGAAGGCGACGGCAGCCCTGCCTTACTCCTTGGACGATCGGTATGCAGCCTTGGCTCCTTGTGAAAAGATGGTAGGCGTTGACGAAGAAATGCTCTTCTTGCTCCTCTGTTGCTCCTTTGGCTTCTCTTTCTGTATGTATTCTCTCTTTGACTATGGGGGGAAGTCTCTCTGTATATATGTATATTTTTTTCTCTCTGATATTGTATCTCTTCTCCTTCTCGCAAGGAAATGGCACCCTGCTATTTATAATAGTGGGATATGATCATTAGGGTTGCCAATGATTAGCTTTTGGAGATGGCGGCGGCTTGGAGATTGGTCCATCTTGGCCATTCGTTTTGATTATGATGGATCTGGGCCATTAGGTGTAGATTACACCAAATCCCCTGAGCAATTAATGCTGATTGGAATAAATCTTCCTTATACTGATCTGCTGATATCTATGAATAAATCAGATCTATTCTTCTACCACGTATCCCAGATTTATTGGGATCTGATCCAATCTTTAATGGCAGCAAATCTAAGGAATTAATCGGTTTAGGACACGTGTCCTAGGAGCTGCTGGGGGGAATCTGAACCACATGACTAGTGAGCTGTATATGAATGTGAGCCGCATATGAATGTGAGCCCATGTGTCAGGGCTGCGTGGGCAGTAGCCCTCACTTGAGTCCTCTAACCATAGAGGAGTAATCCTTGTGGGCCGCATAGGTATATCCGCCTGGGCCGCATGGATATGATCTTCTTTGAACCGTATGAGAAGTCCTCGCTCGAGCCGCATAAGGCTTTCATGGCCTGAGTCGCATAGGATGGATTCACTTTGGAGCCGCATGGGAAGTCCTTTGCTCGAGCCGCATGAGGCCCCTATGGCCTGAGCCGCATGGGATTTATTCTGAGCCGCATGAGAAGTCAGCCGCATACGAACGCCCACGTGGCAAGGCCACGTGGCATTTTTATGGCTCTCGGGAGATTTGTGTTAGAGATTTCTTTCCTCTTCCCTAGAGATTCATCATTATGGTAGAGCCATAATTACCTGCCTTTGGTGTCAGGGCTGTCAACTTTTCAGAGGGGTCAGCCGTCATAGCAATTAATGTAGCGTGGGTGGAGGGGAGCACTATCAGGCCACGTGTCTTCTGAGCCGCATGTTATGCCCTGGGCCGCATAGCTTCCTATGCCACATGACTCCCTGAGCCGCATGCGTTTTCTGAACCGCATAGATCTTTCCTGGCCTCATGAGTCATTTTCTTTAGTATTTTCCATGCTTCTACAATCTCGATAGATGTCAAAGAGGTCACGGCTATCGTTACCCGATCTGGGGCATAATCCCAACCCGTGGCTGAGAACTCAACTGAAGATTATCAGCTTGCTACTGCTGATGCCCTAGGACCTTCTCAGCCTCTGACGACCGACAAGCCTAGGCCGAAGGAGACTCGCTTTGACAAATCCCTCCGAAAAGAGACACCTCAGGGTTGGAGAGGCCCTACAACTTCGACATCTTGGTGTAGTTGGCCAACACACCGGCCAAATTGTCATTATACGAGCTCCTAAGGCTCTCAAAGGATGTTCGCGCGGCTTTGAGCGATGCACTCCAAAATGCCGACGCATATCTGGCTCAGGTCAACCTCACGGGAGAGAGCCCGCCTGTAGATCTCCAAGACAGTGCTTGCACAGGAGCGATGCCCAATATTATCTTTACTCCACAGGACATGCCCATCAAAACCAATCTGAACGATCGTCCGTTATACTACACCAGATACCTCGAGGACGTAAAGGTGGACCGGATGCACATTGATCCTGGTTCTTCCATAAGCATCATCCCAAAGGGTCTGCTACATCATCTCCGTATTCCTATGCATCGCCTGACGCCAACAAGCACTGCCATCAGCGGTTTCAATTCGGACAAGAGCTACCCGATCGGAAAAATTCGCTTGAAGTGCCAAATTGGCGATCTCCAGTCAGAAGTCACCTGTAACGTCATAGACGCGGACACTTCTTACAACATCCTTTTGGGGCGCCCTTGGATACACGATTATATGATCATGCCTTCCACGCTGCACCAGTGCTTCAAGTATGTCGACAAACACGGCTTTGTGAGGACAGAATTTGCCGACATCGATCCCTTCAAAGGAGTCGAATCCTACTACTCGGATTCTTGCCTATACGAGAAGTCGAAGAGGCACCTGGATGAAGATGTACAGGCTCGAACTGAGACGGCCTCAGGATCAGAAGAACCTCTGACGATCCACCTTCAAGCTCGTAAACCTGGCAAATTTATACCTCTTACGGCCGCTCTGCGTAAGGATGCGTTCAGCCTCTCGGCACAAGAGGGGCAAATGATAATCCGGTTGCCAAGGTCCGGCCAAGCGTCGAGACCCACAACGGAGCCACTGACAATCAGGCTACCGAGAGTTAGCCAGCCACAAGCAGAAAAGTTCAATCCCTCTGACAAGCCAATGATGATACGTCTTTCCAAGAAGAATCGTCACCCCGATGCAAAGTTTTGGACTTCTAGCGAACCAACAACTCTTCTCCCAACATTGAGTACCAAACTGGGGGTCGCTAGTTTGCCAACAACTCCACGTTTGGCTCCACCAACAGAACCCCTGACGATCAAGCTGTCCAGGTCATCCTCTTAGTCTTCATTTATACAAGGGGTGGCCGAAGAAGAACCGGAACTGGCCAAGTATGTGGCTGCCCACACTGATATTCCCTCTGCAGATGATGTAATCCCGCCAGAAAAGATACCTTACTTCATCAATAAAGGGCTATCTTTGAACTACCTCGAGCTTAATAAGCTTTGTACAATGTATGCTATGGAACACGGTATAGGCACCCACCTACACACACAGGTGACAAATGTTTACACCGCAAACCAGCTTATTCCAGTGGAAGACGCTTACCGCATAATCGAGGGAGGTGACCATCCAATCATCTTCGGCCGGAAGGACGACCCACAGCCCTTCACCATAAAGAAGGTCAATCTCAAATTAGATGTCGGGGGACTGCCTCTCTATCTTTATAGCCCCCAGTCCAAATACCTCATGCAAAAACAGGGATATGATCTTGAGACTACACCAGGGTTGAACTACGGCACCGGTCGACGATTACATTTGAAGTCACCAGTCCCAGCTGGCAAACCACGGGACTCCTACAGCAAGACCCGATATGGATTAGGGTATGTTACGCCCGCAACGACCCCTGAAAGTTCAGATGAGGAATGCGACTGGCATTCACATTCAACCGGGTCACCAACTTCTGATTCAGAGACGTATTCAGACAAATCCTGTCAGTCAATATGGCATTCGCCGACGCTTACGAAGAAGATGAAGACATTCCTGAAATCCTTGAGTTAGAGCCTTGGGCCCACCAGCTGGATACACAATAGGAAAAGCGGTTCGAACAGAGAGAACCTTCTACCGAAGTTGAGGTTATACAGGTCGACCTCGGCAGCGAATCTTCTCCAAAACCAATCTTCATCAGTAAAAGCCTAACAGGCGAGGAGCGAGAATCACAACTGGAACTTGTCATAGAATATATTGATGTGTTCGCCTGGAGCTACGAAGACATGCCAGGACTAAACCCCGAAGTTGCCCTTCACAAGCTCAACATTCGGCCAGACGCAAAGCCGGTCAAACAACAACAACGATGCTTCTGCCCGGGCATCATGAACGCGATCGAAGCTGAAGTCAACAAACTGATAGCCAGTGGCTTCATTCATGAGGAACAACATCCTGACTGGGTCGCCAACATAGTACCGATCCTCAAGAAGAATGGAAAGATTCGAATCTGCATCAACTTCCACAATCTGAACGAGGCATGTCCCAAAGATGAATTCCTCCTCCCTATCACAGACATCATGATTGACAACATATACGGCTTCGAACGCATGTCATTCATAGACGGTTTCTCAGGGTACAACCAAATCAAGATGTCTCATGACGACGAAAAGCATACACCATTTCGAACACCGATTGGCACATACTGCTACAAAGTCCTGCCTTTCGGTTTAAAGAATGCTGGCACCACATATCAAAGAGCCATGAGTATCATCTTCAGAGACCACTTGCACAAGACTGTGGAGTGCTATGTTGACGATATCGCCGTCAAGAGTCGCTATAAGGGAGACCACCTGCATGATCTGAGGACAGTGTTCGACCTGATGCGAGCACACAACCTGAAGATGAATCCCACAAAATCTTTCTTTGGCGTATCCAGTGGAAAATTCCTGGGTTTTATTATTACTGCCCAGGGAATTCATGTAGACCCAGAGAAGACGAAGGCAATTATGGAGAAGGTCCCCCAAGAAATCTCTGCGAACTCAGAGGCCTTCAGGGAAGGCTAGCTTACATCAGGAGGTTCATTTTTAACCTCTCCGGGTGATGTCGGCCATTCACCCATCTCATGAAAAAAGGCATCTCGTTCGTATGGGATGAAGAATGCCAACGTGCCTTCGACAGCCTCAAAGAATACTTGTCGAACCCTCTAGTCATGGTGGCCCCGGTTGCTGGAAAACTATTTTTGCTATATGTACAAGCAATAGAGCATTCCCTCGACGCTCTGCTAGCACAAAAAATGATGCAGGCCATAAACAAGCCATATGTTACCTCAGCCGAATGATGATCGGGCCAGAGCACAGATATACTGCTGTGGAGAAGGAATGCCTCGCCCTGGTGTTCGCCATTCAAAAGACGCGGTACTATGTCACAGGACAAACCATATATGTGATCTCACGAGTCAACCCCCTCTGGGTCCTCAGGACTAAACCAGGGGCACTCAGCTCCTGTCTCGCCACATGGGCAATAATGATGTCTCCTTATAATATGGTCTTCATCCCGCAAAAGGCTGTTACAGGTCAAGCTCTGGCAGACTTTTTAGCAGCCCACCGAGGCTCAGAGTCGTCTAGAATATATGAAGGAATCCCAAATGAGGTCACCGACTCATATGTGACCTCCTACGATGATATATGGCGAATGTTCTTCGACGGTGCTTCGAGAACTGGACCCAAGGGCAACATAGTCGTTGGAGTCGGGGTGGTGTTGATTTCTCCTTCCGGACTAGTGATCAATCGCACTTACTCCCTCACGAAACCTTGCTCTAACAATGTGGTCGAGTACAACGCTTTGGTCATCGGCCTCCAACTTGCAAGAGAGCTGGGGGTAGAATATCTTGAAGCATACGGCGATTCGCAGTTAATCGTCAATCAGATCCAGGGTTTATATGATGTTCGCCACGAAGACATGATCCTATATCACAAAATAACGATCAACATTATTTCATCAATTGAGGGATTCTTCATCAAACATGTTCCTAGACTCCAAAACATCGAAGCCGATGCCCTAGCAGGCCTTGCCGCTTCCCTAGCAGTTCTAAACCATACTCATCATTCGGTTGACGTGATAAGCCACTAACTGGTCAGTCCCAAGAACAACATTCAAATCGTGGCAAGTTATTCCGCTCAAACGATCGACGATGCGCCAGATTAGAGACAACCATTCATAGACTTCGAAGTCTACGACATCCTGCCCAAGAACCCAAAGGAAGCAACTTCCATCAGAAGGCGTTCTCTCAGATTCTTCTACGATACAGAGATGAAAATGCTGTATCGGCGATCTTACGATGGGTTATTGCTTCGGTGCCTGTCAAACGCAGAAGCCAAAGAAGCCGTATGCGAAGCTCATGACCGTATCTGCGGGGCCCATTAGCTTGGCCCTAAATTACAAGACCGTCTTTGTTGAATGGGCTACTACTGGACCACGATGGTTGCAGATGCGATAAACTATGCAAGAAAGTACAAAGCCTTCCAAGTCCAGGAGGACTTCCACCACCAACCATCCGAGTTTCTATATCCGACAGTGGCGTCCTGGCCATTCGAAGCATGGGGAATGGACATCATCGGTCCGATTACTCCATCTTTCTCCCGAGGACATCGCTTCATACTCGCGATCATGGATTACTTCTCTAAATGGGCGAAAGCTGTTCCACTCGCAGAAGTAAAGACTTCAAACATGATCAGCTTCCTCAAGCATTATGTCATCTATCGCTTTGGACTGCCCCGAAGGATCATCCACGATAATGGTCCACAGTTCGCAAGCCATGCCTTCTATCGGTTCTACGACAAACATCGCATCCGGAATATTGCTTCGATACCATACAATCCGGCAGCAAATGGGCTGGCAGCGGCATTCAACAAAACAATCATCAAACTTTTCAAAAAGTTTGTGTCTTTCAATAAACGTGACTGGAACGAGAAGCTTGGTGAATGCTTATGGGCATACCGTACTACAGTCCGAACAACCACTGGGAATACGCTTTTTTCTCTGGTGTACGGGAGTGAGGCAGTCCTCCTATTGGAGACTCAAATACCCTAACTCTGCATCGCCCTTACTTACCAATTGACGACGGACGATAACTACCGTCGCCGGCTACAAGAATTGGAGGCCTTGGATGAAAAGCGCCTCTTGGCTCAGTAACGAATCGAGCTATACCAAGCACGCATCTCGAGAGCCTTCAACAAGAAGTTTAAAATCAGAATATTCCAAGTAGTCGATCTCGTTCTGGCAGTCCGGAGGCCGATGGTCATGACTCACAAAACCGCCGACAAATTCCAGCCAAAATAGGAAGGTCCGTTTATTATTGAGGCCATATTCTCTAACGGTGCGTACCGCCTCACAAAACAAAACGGAGACTTGCTCATGTTGCCCGTCAACGGCAAGTTCCTGAAGAAATATTATGTCTAAACAACATTTTCCAGATCACTGAGTCATGTACCCGCTGGTACCGCTGAACACACATTTATCATTTTCCAGATCACCGAGTCATGTAATCGCTGGTACCGCTGAACTCACATTTATTATTTTCCAGATCACCGAGTCATGTACCCGCTGGTGCCGCTGAACTCATATTTATAATATCCTAGATTATCGAGTCATGTACCCGCTGGTGCAACTGAACTCATATCCGCAAAATCTCAAACTATCGAGTCATGTACCCGCTGGTACCGCTGAACTCACATTCACAAAAATTCCAGACTGCTGAGTCATGTACCCTCAGGTACAGATGTAGTCACGTCCGCCTTCCGCAAAATCTCAGACTATCGAGTCATGTACCCGCTGGTACCGTTGAACTCACATTCACAAAAATTCCAGACTACTGAGTCATGTACCCTCTGGTACAGTTGAACTTACGTCCTCCTTCCATAAAAATCCTAGATTATCGAGTCATGTACCCGCTGGTACCTCTGAACTTACACTTTGATTCCAAAATTCATAGATTGTCGAGTTATGTACCCGCTGCTACCCCTGAACTTCTATCCCGGTCACTCTTTTGGAGAGAAGGTCATGTATAACCGTACCTCTAACCTTTATTCCTGAAAGAGACCCTTCCTCATGATCCACTACCCGCACTCCCAGCTCACAAAAAGTGTAACAGATCCACAAATTTCTAAAACGACCATGTCGATGTTACCTCTGAGTCGTCTTAATTCTGCCAAAAATAAATCACCCCCTACATAGAACTTCCATGTCCTCATTACCTCTGAGTCGTCCTATGTACCCTCCTTCATTTAGCCCACTCCTGCCATGTCCTCATTACCTCTGAGTGGAAAGGCTCCGTCGAAGAAACCATCATGCTTGCCATGTCCTCGTTACCTCTGAGTAAGTATGTTAATTTCCTTTCGTCTTATTATCTGTACCCACAATCGGAGTACGCCAAGGATAGTAGGTCCACAAATATCCTCCGTTGAGTCCACTCCTGCCATGTCCTCATCACCTCTGAGTATGAAAATTTTACGGTAAGAAAACTCGCATGCTTGCCATGTCCTCATTACCTCTGAGTAAGTATGTCGGTTCTATTTTATCCTATTATCCGTACCCTAACCCAGGGTACGCCAAGGATAATAGGCCCATAAAACGTCCTGTGCCAAGTTTCTCAGCACAGGCCCATCATTTCTCATTATGCCCCGGAAGCCCAGCTGCTCCATGGCATTCTTTCTTCCGATACCCAGAACGTCCACGACAACATTACTGTGGAACCATTCTGGATATCTCCAATCAATCTTGTTATCCGTACCTAAAACCAAGGTATGCCAAGGGTAACAGGTCCACAGACAAGTCCCCCATGCGGGACAAACACCATAATACCACAGGCGTAACAAGTAGTACAGATAAAGGGTAGAATGGAAAATACATTATATTTGAAAGAAAAAAAGCATTACATGTTTTGGGGAGCACGTCCCTCCCAAAAAGAAAAGAAAAACAGAAACAAAAGGAAAAAAGGCCGACTATAGTTTGGCATCACACAACTCCAAGAGGCGGTTTCTCACCAAGGTAGTCCCCCGCTCAAGCCGCTGTCTAGCTTGGCGCTCAGCCTCTTGGGACAACTGCTCCGCATCATCCAAGTACATATATGCCCTCCAGTTGTCTTCCAGCTTCTTCAGGGCAATTTCTAGGTCAGCAGAAGCTTGTTTAACTCTGTCAGCCTCCTAGATAATTAGCCCCCTGTCGATACGAGCAGCCTCAAGCTCAGACTCAAAGAAAGCTAACTTCCTCTGAAGCTCAAGGATCTGCTCCCGTGTGTCAGTGATCCCACGGGAGGCAGTCGCTTTCCGAGCCGTAACATCTTCGCTCTCGTGGCTCAATTGATCATAGCGATCAGACAGATCACGGAGGTCCTTCAGTATGGCCGGCCTACTATTATCCCGAGTAGCCCTTTCCTTCTCTATAGCAGCTGTGAGAGAACCGTGCTCCTGATCTATAGCAGCAGGCATATCAGCCTGCCGCAGTAGCTGAAGCTGGGCCACCAGCTGATCAGTCTCCAGCAATTTTGCCTCCAGAAGTGCAGTCACCCCTGCCCCACCGGGAAGGGCCTTAAGGATATCAATTTGACCCTGGGCACATTGTCGGGCCAAGACGAAAGAGGTCCCTCTTTCCACAGCAGCCGCTATCCCCCTTTTCAAGTGACGATAAAAGCTGTCGACCACGTCCTGTAACGCTTCGTCCAGGACTTGTGTAGAGGACGACGTCAGAGGAATCGTGGCCGGCAACATCGAAGGAGTTGTGCTAGAACTTGCCACCAAGGGGATAAATTCTGAGCAGAACGATGCGCGGATAGCGGCTAACTCTTTCTCTGCCACCCGATGAGCCTGGACACTTGGCAGGGCAGAGAGGTCGACTCTCAGAGCCGCCCAAGCAGAGGAAGATGCAAGGACCATCGTCCCCTGCCCCGGTTGTCCTATCACCTGACTTGCCGAACTCGAGCCCACGGGAGGCCCATCAAGACGAGCCGAAAGGGGAGGGGGTATGCTCCTCTCCGCCAGTGCCCCTTCGGCAGAGTCTGTCTCAACAATATCCATCATCGACACCGGAGAGGCAGGACCTGCATGTCCATGACAACAATCAATCGACGTGACCCGAAGGATGTGATGATAGAGCAGATAGGCCTCCTTGCAAGTTAAGATTCGGCTTATCTTAATAGGGGAGGAGCATGGAGGCTGTAGCTCGTTCGCAGCTGGCATGGTCTCCTCACCAGCGATCTCTAAGTTAAATTCGGTTGGCTCTTCTGTCCCAGCCACCTCTGAGGGAGAGGCAACTCGATCAGCATTATCTTGATAGAATTCAATAATTTCAGTGACAGGCTCACCGGAGCCCCAGTCATCCCGAGTCATGACCTCGGCAACTTGAGATTCCTCTTCTTCTGACACCTACAAGAGGGAAGGAAGATGATTAAAATCAAAGCTAGAAGAAAGGAAGAACCGGTAGTGACTTGTTTACCTCTGATGCGGGGTAAACTTCCTCGCCTCTTTTCCTTATAGTTAGCTTGCGGTGTCTGGTCACAACCAATTTTCGGGAGCGAGAAATACCGCCAACAGGAAAAATTTTCCTGTTACGCTTTCATACAGGGCCTGTTGCAACGGGTGGCTGATCTGCCACCATCTCATCTGGCAAAATAGGCGGCTGATCCGCCCCAACATCTTCCAACGGAAGGGAAGAATCATCTGCATCATGCTCGTCGCCCTCATCAACCGCAGTAGTGGAGTCCGAATCTGGCACTTCGACTCTATTCTTCCTCTTCCTCGTCTTTGCTCCTTGGGACCTCCCCTCCAGGTCGGTACCAACAATAAAACTGGCACCCGAGTTAAAACCGATAGGGGGTTTGTTCGCCATGACATGGTACAGAGCCGCCATATACAAAATCTCTACCGGCGCCTTAGTAGCAGGGACCAAGAAAATGGTACGGGTATGGAATGTATCATAATAGTGCCAGGCCCTAATGCCGTCAAGAATGCTACCTTCAAAACCCAGACAAGAGCTGGGACTGTCTAAAAAAGCTGGCTATATCCAAACTATCGGGCAAACCTGCTGGGCAGATAAGTCTCCAAAAAGACAGTATTGCGGTTGCAATACACCAGATGAGCGAGGCGTATGTTACGCAGCCACAGGAGCATCTGGTCGTCCAGAAGCTGAGGGGGCCCAATACCATCGAGATGTACAGCCGTTATTTCCTCAACAGTAAAACGAGGGACAGATACGAAAATGTTGTACATATCCGCCCTCGCCAGCACCATTCGACAAGCGCGCATGGTCTCGCACTCCCAAGACTCATTACGATAACGGAAGATAAAAGCATCATCGTCAGTTACGCCATCTTCAGAGCCCGGTATCATCAAAGACGGATAATGCATTAGCAGCCACCCCATCTGATAATGATAGGGCAGCTCAGTCCGTTCAAAATATTTTGTTACATCGCGGGCGATGACCTTGGACGTGAAAGTACGAAGGCCACGGTGTATGCTGCACACCATGGCCGGAAAGAGAGCTAGCATGACTCGTAAAACTAATTTCACAGCCGGAAGGATAAAATTACGACTGATCCTTTCAATAGAACCAGCTCCTCTCGGGACTACACAATTTCGCAGCCATACCATCAAGAATCCCGCCAGGAGTGCCTTCTCTGACAGTTCTTGGGTATCCTGATAAAATAACCAAAAGAGTCGGTTTTACTCCCGAATCTGTCACTAGTGGTGGCCACCCTCTTGGCCGACGACACCAAGGTTTGAACCGCCTCCCGAGATTGAGGACGTCGGGAAGTAACTCGACCTGAGGCACCCATCGTGAAGAGCTAGCACACCCAGTCCTTGGTGTGGAGAGCATTCCCTTCCGAGATACTGTCCTTTTTGGCTATCTGCTGACATGTGTTATAGTGGCACAATATCTCTTGATAAATAGCCACGAAGCCTGGATACCGTCCCTTCAACTCTTTGAACTCCTCATTTGTGGGAGTGTACGCCTCAAAAGCTTCGTCCCCCGAAGGAAGCTTGGAGACCGCGTGCATTTCGTGGAGTGCAAGTCCCATTTCCCCTACGGTGCATAGAAGGTTCCCGTACGGCGGTTATACATCTCCAGCAGAGACATGAATAATCTCTTGTTTATGGGTAAGCCATGGCTGGTGCCCCGAATAGCATGATAAAGACCAATCTAATAAAGAAAGGCCTTATACTTTCGTAAGATCCACATAAATAGATTGGTCCATGAGGGAATGGGGTGTATCCAACTCGGGAGCGTCAACCGGCTAATGGGATAGGAGCCCTTCCGAGCAAGTTGGTTCATAAAAGTGTCGGCTGCAGAAAACGTGAAATAGGGACCCGGCACATTCAAGAAAGTACCCGAGGCCAATCTCATTACAGAACGGCTGGTGTGCACCTTGCCCGCACACTGACTTCATACTGTTGTTATAATGGATGTCTCCCATAAACATCCTACTTCCGGTAGGAGTTAAAGAATCCTCCATCTTTCGGTCCAGTGGGAGTATATTGAACCAAGATAGTGGGAAGTGATGCTCCATTTGGGGGATACGGATCGCCATCCCGTTAGAAACAAAACTCCAGTTCTCTGACACATCAAGAACCTAAATGTTTTTCACAGTCAAGGCATCTCCGAAGAAGAACGCAGGCTTCAAGTATTCCTCTTCTAATTTCCTCGAGTTCATCATAGCATTGAGAAAATAGAAAGGCTGGTTCTTGAGGGCATTCAATCTCGCCGGAGGCTCGTTACTAGGAAAGTGGTCTGCCACATGCCTAACTATATGGTCATACCTATAGCCCAGAGCAGCTTGGGCACGACCTACCAGGAATTCTCCAGCAGCATTAACCGATAAATTCACTGAGAAGAAGACAGAAGAAAATAAGTTAAAAAGACGAACAAAAAGAACTGATGGGTGTTTTTTGAGCTTATGCGGCTCCAACTTAACGAAGCCTCATGCGGCTCAAGCTCAGAAGAACACTTATGCGACTCCAACTTAACGAAGCCTCATGCGGATCAAGCTCAGAAGAACACCCATGCGGCTCCGTTCAGTGAAGGTTCATGCGATAGTGCTCTCATAGGGCCCTCAGAGTTTGGATAAGTTCGTGTAGACCACGTGACAGAGAAATTTGTGCGAATCTATGCGGCTCAGCGTAGCTTATGTGGCTTCGATTGATGAAGCGCATATACGGTCACAGTGGCGATTCTTATACGGCTCGCGGCTCGGCCATAGGACGAATATGCGGCTCACATGAAGATAAAGGCTCGCGCATAAAGAATGCGATGTAGCCATGGCAATTAGGGTTTAACTCACATAACGTCCTTACAAGCAATAGGGGGATGAACGTCAGGGTGAACACCGGGCACGTCGGCTGGCAGAGAAGCGGCCACAGTCGAAGTAGAAGCAGCCTTCTTGCCCTTCGCCGCCGCAGTCGACGAGGATGCCGCCTTCTTACCCTTTGCCGCAACGGTCTTCTTGGAAGCTATTGGTGATCGAAGAAGAGGATAACAATCGGGGTAGGGAAAGTTCAAAGTAGAGGAGAAAGTAAAGAAGTTTTCTCTCTTAAAATCCTCTTATTTATAGGAGGACAAAAGAGGGGGGACACGAAGACTAATAACCGCCTCGGAAAAGACGAAACTGAATCCTGGGATTTTGCCCCCTCTCTCATAAAGGAGATCCACCTAGGGCATAAAATCCAAAGATTTAATGAGCCGACCCTTGGGATTTTCTCTAATGACGGCACTAAAACGAATCAAAGGTAATTAAAGAAACGCACACGTGGCAAGGAGCTATGCGGCCAGAAAGTTCCTGCGGCTAACTGACCAATGTGGCTGAGGAGGCCATGCGGCTGAGACATCTATGTGGCCAGGACATCACATGCGGCCAGAAGAATTTATGCATAGCCATGCTTCTTGTTCAAAGTATTTCAATTTTGTAAATTGAAAACTTTGAAGGGGGTCTTGTTGAAGCATGAAAAAGAATAAAGAAAGATCAATACGGCTAAGGATCCCCATGCTGCTGAGAGAGCACATGCGGCTCAGGGATCCATGCGGCTCAGAGAGGAGCCACGTGGCCCGCAACAGCTCTTCCCTTTGTCCTTTACTACATTAAATGCCTTGATGGCCGACAGCTCTGACAAATGACAGCTCTGACGTACAATAATGACTCCGTCATAATGGCAGATTCCTAGGAAAATAAAGGAAATCTCTGACACAATGCCCTGAGGCCCAGAAAACTTCATGCGTCCTTGACACGTGGACAGTCGCATGCGGCTCAGACAGAGACCACCCCATGCGGCTCTGGCCGAAGCTATCCCATGCGTCTCACGAGAACTACCCTATGCGGCTCAAGCAGAGGCTATTCCATGCGGCTCACGAGGACTATCTCCATGCGACTCACGAAGAAAGCACCCATCATGCGGTCACCTACGCTCATGCGGCTCAGATCAACAATGGTGGTAATTCCTCCAGCAACCGAGGCAACAAGGGCAAGCAGGCTATGGTGGCCGACACAGCCCCAAAGCTCGAACCAAAGCCGGCAGAAAAGCAGTGGCCTCAGGTGACCTTTTCCTTCGAGGACGTCCATGTCAAGCCCATCTTAGACATGCTCATCCAAGAAGGACGAATTCAGATCCCTCCTCCCAGGCGTGAGCCCCATCCTACAGATATGGAGAGTCCCAAGTACTGCCATTATCATCGCTATGTTCACCATGCTACACAAGACTGCTATCAGCTGAAGTAATACATCCAATATCTCATCGACTCTAATGCCCTGGCCATTGATTTCGAATAAGTGACAGTGGCAGCCAATATGGTGTCAGTGTAATTTGGTAGCTTCCCTCCGACAAAGACTCAAGATGGAGTAGTACCCGTCCCTAGAGCAACGAGGGAAGTCTCTAACCTTCCACCTCCTCGAGACCAGGCAGCTGGTCTAGTGCCCCTTACTACATCACGAGAGAAGATCATGTGGGTCCATCCGGACTTGGTACCTGAGGTGACTCAGTCCGCACCTCCCGCCAACAGTAGCAAGAAGAATGAAAAAGTTAAATCATGCTGCACGATCTCAATAAAGGTCAAAGAAGCTACTGCTGTTGTTACCCGCTCTGGCACACAAACCCAACCTCCACCGGGTAACTCGGCTGAAGACCATCAGCCGACAGCCGCTGATGCTCCAGGACCTTCGCAGCCTTCGACGACCGACAAGCATAGGCCGAAGGAGACTCGCTTCGACAAACCGCTCCGAAGAGAGACGCCTCATGGGCTAGAGATGCCCTACAACTTCGACATCTTGGCCCAATTGGCCAACGCACCAGCCAAATTATCGCTGTACGAGCTCTTGAGGCTCTCCAAGGATGTTCGCGTAGCATTGAACGAAGCACTCCAGAATGCTGATGCATATCTGGCTCAGTCCAATCTCACCGGGGAGGACTCGTCGACAGATCTCTAGGATAGCACTTGCACGGGGTCAATGCCCAACATCATCTTCACTCCGCAGGATATGCTTATCAAGACCAACCTGCACGATCGCCTCCTGTATTATACTGGGTAGATTGGCGATATCAAGGTCAATCGGATATATATTGACCCCGGATCCTCCATAAGCATCATCCCGAAAAACTTGCTACATCATCTGCGCATCCCAATGCATCGCTTGACGCCGACGAGCACCGCCTGTCACGCCCCAGTTCCAAATAATCGGATCGGAAACACGTGGCATGCCAGCTGTACGATCAGACATAGTTAACCCAATTTAATGGACTATGACTAGTCGTAGTACGCTGAAGTAAAACTAATAATAATAACAACACAGGCAGGTAATATCTAGTCTCATCCATGAAATAAATAAAAGACAACTGCAAAGAGAGTCTCCAGAGTCACAATAAATGTCAAAAGAAAGACCAAACACTGCACAGTACATCTGGAATGAAATGAAATGGAATGTAGAAAATAACTGAATACAGGAAATGAACCCACATCAGAAGATAAAGCAAGCCTCCAAAGGATGAAGGCTGTGGCTCGACCTCAAGGTCGTCGTCTAATCCAGCTACTCCGTAATCAGTCGGGTAGGAATCCTCGTCAAGCTCTGGAAAAAATACCAGGTCCTCAGAGGGACATAACAAATACACAGGAAAAATGACATGCAAGATAATACTGAGCAGTAAAGTAAAAGTAACTAAATAAATATGTTACTAAGTAATTCCTTAACCAAACAAGGACAGGAAATACGTAGTACACAATTTAAGGTGTTCTAACCATCTAAGTGTAAATGCATTTTGAGACATCTCTAGTGGCACATGAGAGGGGGAGAAGAAGAAGAAATGTCCACCAAGCGTTCTACGGTTTGAGAACGAGGGGCTACGAGCATCCAGCGTACATTGGAAACAGAATTCTCATACACCACTAGTAGACTCTCCCCACCCAATGAATACCTGTACTGTATACACGGTACAAATAATATGCAAGACGGCAATATTCATATAATGTAACTAACCACTGCTACAACTCAAGATCACATGTTAATGGCCAATCAACACAAAATCTCTGCACTCAACTCACTCATTTGTGATGCGTGTCTGAGACATGTCAAGTTATACTAACTATTCACAGGGTAGTCATAAATGGTGACGAGTGCACACAACTGTAATAACTAGTCAAATGTAATACTGCATAGTAAAGTCAAGCAAGGTGTACTTGCCTGTGTCCAATAGCTGAAAATCAGAGTCTGGTATCGAGTCCAAGTTCCGAGAAATGAATAATCCTACAATAACATTAACCCTAATTCATTACTATTTACCCAAATTAACTATACATTTAATTGATAATTAATATCAAACCATTACTACTAACTAATCATTACTAATAAATATGAATAATATCATACAATAATAAGTATGAAGCACTTATTATTATACTTTATATTCTGAAATTATTAATACAATTAATAATTTAATAATTAATAAATTACTTATAACTAATTAGTTAAACAATTAGGAAACACATGCATTCACAAATTCCCATTAATGATAAATACTAGTTAATAAATAATGACAAGTATAAATTTGGTAAAAAAAATGCTTTTCCATGAAATTCTACTGTAAATAATATTTTTAATATTATTTACCTAATTTATAAGTAAATAAAACATTTAACTACTAATATATAAAAATCACTATTTTAGCTATTGCAATTAGAATTAAATGTTAAAAATTCACTAATAAATTGGGAAAAATCATAAATCACAGAAAATAACATTTCCAACAGTGACTTTACATTTATGAGCATTACCAATAATAATTTATATTTATTATAAATTAAAACTAGTATTGAACTAATTACATAATCAAATATATTTAACTCTGGTTTAATGCCAAATAAATACCGAACATAATTATTCTATTTTGAAAATTTTACAGTAAATATGTATAATTATTATCTCTCAGTTTTGTATAAAACTCATTAATTAATTCTTAATGAATTAATTAATAAAAATCCAAAACAGTGTAAATAAACAGTCATTTAGAATCAGTAATTCACAGTTTAAAATATAAATAAAATATCTAAACTATTTATTAAATCTTGAAAATTTAACAGTAATTAGATTACATAATTACCTACAATTTATGTATAGATCATAACGAGTGATTCCTAATGGATTAAATTCTAAAAATCAAAAACAGCATATATAATTTTGTGGAACTTTACACAAAAACTGCATTATTGACATCAGTTAAAATACTTAATAAATACGAATAATTTGTATAAAAATCAGATACAATTAATATAGAATCTATACTAATGTCTCTAATCAATAGGCTAATAATTTAGGTACAAATTACTATCAATTTCCTTACTTAATTAATTACACAGCCATAATCACACCAAATAATTACTTCACATTCACGAATTAATATGGATAAAATCATAATAATTCACAAAAATTTCTCTACAATTTATTTCTGATTCTACGCTAAATTAACAATCATTAAACATTAATAATACTAATTAAAATCATTATTTCTTCCTTACACAAATTATTAATCAATGACTATTTGCAGAAAAAGAGAATATAGAAATTAATGCTCTAGGTTTTGTAGGGGGATATCCTCGTGACAAAGCCACGTGGAGGCTCAAGATCGTACCTGCCGACTGCAGGGAGTCAGGGCTACACTACAGAGGCGATGGCGCTGCCGGAGATGGCCTGAACGCCGAGGACGAGGTGATCTCCTCGCTGAATGCACGCCGGCCGGGATAGGAGGGAAGGGGAGTTCTCGGGTAGCCGGAAAAATGGAGGGGGAAGAAGTTGTGGTGTGGCCGAAAAAATGGAAAGGAAGGAGAGGTTATCATTCGGTTTCATGAGATCCACACTTTGTGGTAACCGAAAATCAATGGGTAGGGAATGGGTTAAGGGTTGGTTAAGTAAATCAAGCATTATATATATAAAAACATGTGAATTTATTTCTTAATTAAAATAGAGACTAAAAATAGATTAGGGTTAGGACTAAACTTGGGTTAAAGGTTATGTTATCTAGAGTTTTAATTAGGTTTACACATTACCACACATCCACAGTTGAATATAGCCACACATTTATATACATATATATTTATATATATATGTTACTATATATCATCAACATTAATTAATTACTAGTTAAAATAACAATTTAATAAAAATAAAATAATAAAATAAAAAAAAACAAAAAATTAATTTGAGGGGTTTTACATTCTACCCAACTTATTAAAATTTTCTCCTCGAAATTAAAATAATTTGGAATCATAGAATGCTAGGGAATTGTTCTAACACACAACATTGGCACACAAAAACACAATTCTAAACCTAAGAAATTTTTACGGACTAAAATAAGCATATTCTAGAGAATGATTACTTGCAGAATTAAATCATACCAGACGCCTTACGAAGGTATGGAAAATGCTCCAGAATAGAATCCTCCCGCTCCCAAGTCGATTCGCCCGGAGAATGGTATTTCCACGCAACTCGGACTAGTCGAATGGTCTTCTCCTTCAACACCTTCTCTCTGCGGTCTAGGATCTCCACAGACTGCTCCTCGTAGGACAAGGTCGGTCCCACGGTGATCTTTGAATGATCTAGTATGTGGTTAGGGTCTGCCACATACTTCCTCAACTGGGAGACATAAAATACGTCATGGACGCCTTCCAATGACTGCGGAAGTGCCAATATGTATGCAACCTCGCCAACTTTCTCTAACACATCGAATGGTCCGATGTACCTTGGGCTGAGCTTTCCTCTGACTCCAAATCTGATTGTACCTCTAGTCGGAGAGATTCTCAAGAACACATGATCTCCTTCCTTGAACTCAAGAGGTCGCCTATGAGTGTCTGCCCACTGCTTCTGTCGGTCCTGTGCTGCTCGAAGATGTCCCTGAATCTTCTTGACTGTATCTACTGTACGAGTCACTAACTCGGGTCCCAATATCTGTCTTTCGCCTACATCACCCCAACATACTGGCGATCGACACTTCCTTCCGTACAATGCTTCAAAGGAAGCCATCTGGATACTTGCCTGGTAGCTATTGTTGTAAGAGAATTCTACCAAGTGCAAGTGATCCTCCCAGGATCTACCAAAATCTAACATGCAAGCTCTCAACATGTCCTCCAACGTCTGAATGGTACGCTCTGACTGCCCGTCCGTCTGAGGGTGATAAGCTGTGCTGAACTTCAGTCTTGTGCCCAGACTTTCCTGCATGCTCTTCCAGAAGTGCGATGTGAATCTTGTATCTCGATCAGAGACTATACTGACTGGTACTCCATGTAATCGCACTATCTCCTTCATATATAAGTCTGCCAATACCTCTGTAGATTGCCCCACTCGAAATGGTATGAAATGAGCAGACTTCGATAATCTGTCCACAATCACCCAAACTGCATCTCGTCCAGCTGGGCTCCTCGAAAATCTCGTAACGAAATCCATAGTGATGTGCTCCCACTTCCACTCAGGTATCTGAAGCGGTTGCAACAATCCTGCGGATCTCTGATGTTCAGCTTTGACTTGCTGACACACCAAACACTTCGCCATGAAACGTGCTATCTCACATTTCATTCTATGCCACCAGTAGTGCTGTCTCAGGTCCCTGTACATCTTCGTACCTCCTGGATGAATAGAATAAATCGAGCTATGGGCCTCTGCCATCAGCTCCTGCCTGATCTCACCATTAGGAACATAGAGGCGATCTCCACACCTCAAGGTCCCGTCTTCGTGAATCCTCAATCCAGTCTGCAGTCCCTGCTCTGTCCTCTGTCGAAGCTTCTGATATCTGGCATCTGTGGGCAAAGTCGCCTTGATCCTCTCTACTAATGAAGACTGAACCTGAATATTCATCATCTGCGTAACTCCTCCAGGTCTAACAACTTCAATGCCCATCTTCTCCAAATCGTATAGCAACTCCTTTTATGATGTCAAGAAGTGCGCCATAGGTTTCCGGCTCAATGCATCTGCTACTGAATTAGCCTTCCCTGGATGGTACTGTAACTCTATATCAAAATCTGCCATCAACTCAAGCCAACGCCTCTGCCTCAAATTTAAATCTTTCTGAGTAAAGACATACTTGAGGCTCTTATGATCTGTATATACCTCCACCGTTTCTCCATACAGATAATGTCTCCAAAGCTTCAGGGCAAACATCACCGCCGCAAGCTCTAAGTCGTGCGTGGGATAATTCTTCTCATGGGTCCTCAACTGCCGAGAACCATATGCCACTACCTTCCCATGTTGCATCAAGACGCATCCTAATCCCTTCCCGGATGCATCGCTATAGATGACAAAACCTCCTGGTCCTGATGGAATGGTCAAAACTGGTGCAGTAGTAAGGTGCCTCTTCAATTCATCAAAGGCAGCTTGGCATTCTTCTGTCCATTCGAACTTCTTATCCTTGCGGGTCAACTTGGTCATGGGCTCCGCAATCCTTGCAAAATTCTCTACGAACCTCCGGTAATATCCGGCAAGCCCCAGAAAACTTCGTATCTCTGAAACATCGGTTGGAGTTGGCCACGACTCCACCGCTGATATCTTCGTCGGATCCACTTCTATGCCTTTCCCTGAGATAACATGTCCAAGAAATGAAACATGATCTAGCAAAAATTCACACTTACTCAGCTTCGCATATAACTTCTGATGCCTCAAGACCTCCAGCACCTTCCTCAAGTGATCCTCATGATCTTCATGGTTCTTTGAATACACCAAAATGTCGTCGATAAATACTACGACAAATTTGTCAAGATATTCATGGAATACTCTGTTCATTAAATTCATGAACACAGCAGGTGCATTAGTCAAACCAAATGGCATTACTAAGAACTCGTAATGACCATACCGAGTCCTGAATGCCGTCTTCTGGATGTCTTCTTTCCGAACCTTCACTTGATGGTATCCCGACCTCAGATCAATCTTCGAGAATACTTGTGCTCCTGTCAGCTGGTCAAATAGATCATCAATTCTGGGCAGAGGATACTTGTTCTTGATTGTCATAGCATTAAGAGCCCTATAATCAATGTACATGCAAACTGTTCCATCTTTCTTTGGCACAAACAAGACTGGGGCTCCCCATGGTGATGCACTTGGTCTGATAAATCCTTTGTCTTGCAACTCCTGCAACTGTACCTTCATTTCATCCAGCTTCTTCTTCGCCAATCGATAGACATTTGAAGAGATTGGTGCCGCTCCTGGTATGAGCTCAATGGTGAACTCAACCTCTCTGTCGGGTGGTAGTCCCGGCAGATCATCAGGAAAGACATCAGAAAACTCATCAATGATCGGTGGCGGGGCCACCTCCATCGCCATGTAGGCTCTCTGATACTGAGAGACTCCCTTCTCAATGCTTCCTCTCTGAAATTCAAACTCCGGCTGGCCTGGCGGTCTAAATATAGCACAACCCTTGTGGCAGTCCAATATCGCATGATATTGACTAAGCCAATCCATACCCAGCACTACGTCATAAGTTGGCATAGGAAATACCAAAAGTCGAGCTCTCATCTCCCTGCCACAAATAACTACCGGACATGCTCTACATGAACTATTTACAGGTACTAAACCTCCACCAGTAATAATATTCCAACTCTTAGGCATAGTAGAAGTAGCTATCCTATGCACAGCTACAAATCTAGATGATATGAAAGACAGGGTAGCACCAGAATCAAATAATACTGTAGCAGGCAATGAACCTACTAAGATAGTACCTGTGATAGCCTCTCCTACTGCTTCTTCCTCTCCCTGAGTGAGAGCAAAGATCTGACCCTGCTTCTTGTTTCCTGCCTGCTGCTTGGCCTTCTCAAACTGTGCTGACTGGGAAGGGAGTATAGGTCCTCTCTGCTGACCTCCTGATGCTGGTGGCTTCTGTCCTCCTGCTGGCACAATAGCTCCCCGAACCGGGCAATCTCGAGCCTGATGCTGGCCCGATCCACAGGCTAAACAAGTACCCAGTCTCCTTCTGCACTCTCTCTCCAAGTGTCCCTTCTTGCCACAGTAATGGCAAGTTGGAAGCTCCTTCGACTGGTAGGGTCCAGTCCTCTGATGCTGCAGATGTCCCATAGGTCGCCGAATAGGACCTCCTTGCTGCGTCTTCTGCTGTACTTGCTGGCTCCTCTGCTAGTGCTGCCTTCCCTTGACAATTGACTCTTGGATTCTGGCCTCCGTCAGCACCTCAGAATAAGAGACTCGGGACTGAGTGCTGGTAAATTGTTGTAACTCTTGTCTCAGTCCGTTGTGGAACCTCTTAGCTTTCTCCAGATTGGTGGGGATCAGCACCTCCCCATATTTGCTGAGACGACTAAACTCCGAGTCGTACTCATCCACTGTCTTGTTTCCCTGCTCCAGGTGCAGGAACTGGTTGTATAAAGCATTCTTCATAGTAGTAGGAAAGTACTTCTTATCGAAGAACTCCAGAAACTGTTCCCACGACTGACGGGTACCCAAATGACGCTCCATAGAATCCCACCAGTGATGGGCATTCCCCTCCAGCTGAGTTCTTATGCCAGTCATCCATAAATGTTCTGGCAACTGAGATGTCTGCAATTTCTTCTTGGTGCTGGCGATCCAATTAGTGGTCTCCTCCGGAGTCTCATTCCCTTTGTAAGGTTTGGGGTCCATCTGCACGTAGTCCTTCACTGAACCTACCCGCGCTGGTCTCGCGGGAGCTTGTGTCGGAGCTGGTGCAGGTGCTGGTGCTATCATCCTCTCCATAGCTGCCAGGAATTGCTGCCTCATCTCAGCAGCTTCCCGCCTCTGCTCAGCTGCTTTTTGCCTCTGTTCTTGCATCATCATGTGCATGAACTGAAACATCTGTGCCTGACTGTCTTGTGGCACAGCCGGGGGCACTCCAAATGGTATCTGAGGGTCTGCGGGGGAGGAGGTGGTACCCCAGTCGGTTGTGCACCAACTGGCTGAGACGTCTGCCCTGGAAGCAAAGGGTTAGTTGGAACTACCCTTGCGGACTGTTCATCCGTACCAGATGACTGGTTGTCTCCACCGGCAGCGGTACGTCCACTCCTCAAATTCATGATTCTGCAGAGATAAGATAGAAGGAATTGAGAATAGGACGGAAACAAACGAGATGCAAAGGATTTTGTTCAAGGATAATCAAGAATGATATAATCAAGTATGGATGAGACCCTATATTCTAAACCTAATTTGCAGGCTTGTCTGGTACAGTAACGTAACCAAACAAATTTGGAGACTTGCATGGGCCACCACTAAAACATGTCACGCCCCAGTTCCAAATAATCGGATCGGGAACACGTGGCATGCTAGCTGTAAGATCAGACATAGTTAACCCAATTTAATGGACTATGACTAGTCGTAGTACGCTGAAGTAAAACTAATAATAATAACAACACAGGCAGGTAATATCTAGTCTCATCCATGAAACAAATAATAGACAACTGCAAAGAGAGTCTCCAGAGTCACAATAAATGTCAAAAGAAAGACCAAACACTGCACAATACATCTGGAATGAAATGAAATAGAATGTAGAAAATAACTGAATACAGGAAATAAACCCACATCAGAAGATAAAGCTAGCCTCCAAAGGATCAAGGCTGTGGCTCCACCTCAAGGTCATCGTCTAATCCAGCTACTCCGTAATCAGTCGGGTAGGAATCCTCGTCAAGCTCTGGAAAAAATACCAGGTCCTCAAAGGGACATAACAAATACACAGAAAAAATGACATGCAAGATAATACTGAGCGGTAAAGTAAAAGTAACTAAATAAATATGTTACTAAGTAATTCCTTAACCAAACAAGGACAGGAAATACGTAGTACACAATTTAAGGTGTTCTAACCATCTAAGTGTAAATGCATTTTGAGACATCTCTAGTGGCACATGAGAGGGGGAGAAGAAGAAGAAACGTCCACCAAGCGTTCTACGGTTTGAGAACGAGGGGCTACGAGCATCCAGCGTACATTGGAAACAGAATTCTCATACACCACTAGTAGACTCTCCCCACCCAATGAATACCTGTACCGTATACACGGTACAAATAATATGCAAGACGACAATATTCATATAATGTAACTAACCACTGCTACAACTCAAGATCACATGTTAATGGCCAATCAACACAAAATCTCTGCACTCAACTCACTCATTTGTGATGCGTGTCTGAGACGTGTCAAGTTATACTAACTATTCACAGGGTAGTCATAAATGGTGACGAGTGCACACAACTATAATAACTGGTCAAATATAATACTGCATAGTAAAGTCAAGCAAGGTGTACTTGCCTGTGTCCAATAGCTGAAAATCCGAGTCTGGTATCGAGTCCAAGTTCCGAGAAATGAATAATCCTACAATAACATTAACCCTAATTCATTACTATTTACCCAAATTAACTATACATTTAATTGATAATTAATATCAAACCATTACTACTAACTAATCATTACTAATAAATATGAATAATATCATACAATAATAAGTATGAAGCACTTATTATTATACTTTATATTCTGAAATTATTAATACAATTAATAATTTAATAATTAATAAATTACTTATAACTAATTAGTTAAACAATTAGGAAACACATGCATTAACAAATTCCCATTAATGATAAATACTAGTTAATAAATAATGACCAGTCTAAATTTGGTAAAAAAAAAATGCTTTTCCATGAAATTCTACTGTAAATAATATTTTTAATATTATTTACCTAATTTATAAGTAAATAAAACATTTAACTACTAATATATAAAAATCACTATTTTAGCTATTGCAATTAGAATTAAATGTTAAAAATTCACTAATAAATTGGGAAAAATCATAAATCACAGAAAATAACATTTCCAACAGTGACTTTACATTTATGAGCATTACCAATAATAATTTATATTTATTATAAATTAAAACTAGTATTGAACTAATTACATAATCAAATATATTTAACTCTGGTTTAATGCCAAATAAATACCGAACATAATTATTCTATTTTGAAAATTTTACAGTAAATAGGTATAATTATTATCTCTCCGTTTTGTATAAAACTCATTAATTAATTCTTAATGAATTAATTAATAAAAATCCAAAACAGTGTAAATAAACAGTCATTTAGAATCAGTAATTCACAGTTTAAAATATAAATAAAATATCTAAACTATTTATTAAATCTTGAAAATTTAACAGTAATTAGATTACATAATTACCTACAATTTATGTGTAGATCATAACGAGTGATTCCTAATGGATTAAATTCTAAAAATCAAAAACAGCATATATAATTCTGTGGAACTTTACACAAAAACTGCATTATTGACATCAGTTAAAATACTTAATAAATACGAATAATTTGTATAAAAATCTGATACAATTAATATAGAATCTATACTAATGTCTCCAATCAATAGGCTAATAATTTAGGTACAAATTACTATCAATTTCCTTACTTAATTAATTACACAGCCATAATCACACCAAATAATTACTTCACATTCACGAATTAATATGGATAAAATCATAATAATTCACAACAATTTCTCTACAATTTATTTCTGATTCTACGCTAAATTAACAATCATTAAACATTAATAATACTAATTAAAATCATTATTTCTTCCTTACACAAATTATTAATCAATGACTATTTGCAGGAAAAGAGAATATAGAAATTAATGCTCTAGGTTTTGTAGGGGGATATCCTCGTGACAAAGCCACGTGGAGGCTCGAGATCGTACCTGCCGACTGCAGGGAGTCGGGGCTACACTACGGAGGCGATGGCGCTGCCGGAGATGGCCTGAACGCCGAGGACGAGGTGATCTCCTCGCTGAATGCACGCCGGCCGGGATAGGAGGGAAGGGGAGTTCTCGGGTAGCCGGAAAAATGGAGGGGGAAGTAGTTGTGGTGTGGCCGAAAAAATGGAAGGGAAGGAGAGGTTATCATTCGGTTTCATGAGATCCACACTTTGTGGTAACCGAAAATCAATGGGTAGGGAATGGGTTAAGGGTTGGTTAAGTAAATCAAGCATTATATATATATAAACATGTGAATTTATTTCTTAATTAAAATAGAGACTAAAAATAGATTAGGGTTAGGACTAAACTTGGGATAAAGGTTAAGTTATCTAGAGTTTTAATTAGGTTTACACATTACCACACATCCACAGTTGAATATAGCCACATATTTATATACATATATATTTATATATATATGTTACTATATATCATCAACATTAATTAATTACTAGTTAAAATAATAATTTAATAAAAATAAAATAATAAAATAAAAAAAACAAAAATTTAATTTGAGGGGTTTTACACCGCCATCAGCGGTTTCAATTCGGGCAGGAGCTACCCGATCGAAAGATTCGCCTAAAGTGCCAAATCGGCGACCTTCAGTCAGAAGTAACCTGTTATGTCATAGATGCGGATACGTCCTACAATATTCTCCTGTGGCGTCCATGGATACACGATTACATGATCGTGCCTTCCATACTACACCAGTGCTTCAAGTACGTCAAAAAGCATGGCCTTGTGAGGACAGAATTTGCCGACATCGATCCTTTAAAAGTGATTGAATCCTACTACTCAGATTCATGCTTGTACGAGAAATCGATGAAGCATCTTGCCGAAGGAGATACTCAAGCTCAAACTGAGGCAGTAACGGGATCAGAAGAGCCTCTGACGATCCACCTCTAAGCCCGCAAGCCTGGCATAACCGCGCCCCTTATAGCCACTCTGCGTAAGGATGCAATTAGCCTCTCTGCACAGGAGGAACAGTTGATAATCCGACTGCCAAGGTCGGGCCAAGTGACGAAACCCACAACAGATCCACTAACAATCAGGCTGCCTAAAGCTAACTAGCGACAAACAGGAGAGCTCAATCCCCTTATCAAACCGATGATAATTCGTCTTCCCAGAAAGAATCAGCAACCGAGCACTAAGCCAGGGACTGCTAGCCAGCCAACGACTCCCCACTCAGCACCGAGCACCAAGCTGGGGGTGGCTAGTGTGCCAACAACTCCACGTTCTGTCCCACCCATGGAGCCCCTGATAATCAAGTTGCCCAAATTATCCTCTCAGTCTGTATTTACACAGGGGTGGATGAAGAAGAATCAGAGCTAGCCAAGTATGTCGCTACTTACACCGATGTTCCATCCACAGATGATGTAATCCCACTGAAAAAGATACCTTACTTCATCAATAAAGGGTTATCTTTGAATTATCTCGAGCTTAATAAGCTCTGTATAATGTATGCTATGGAACACGGTATAGGCACTCACCTGCACACACAAGTGACAAATGTCTACACCGCGAACCAACTTACTCCAGTAGAAGACGCTTACCGCATAATCGAGGGAGACGATCACCCAATCATCTTCGGCCGGAAGGACGATCCGCGGCCCTTCAAGATAGAAAAAGTTGAGCCTAAACCCGACGCTGGGAGATTACCCATTTATCTGTATAGTTCCCAGTCCAAGTACCTTATGCAAAAATATGGATATGATATGGAAACTACACCAGGCCTAAACTACGGCACTGGACGCCGGTTGCCCTTACCGTCGCCGGCTCCAGCTTGGAAACCACGAAATTATTGCAGCAAAACCAGATGTGGGCTCTGTTATATCATACCTGCGACGACACCTGAAAGCTCAGACGAAGAATGTGACTGGAATTCATACTCAACCGGATCACCCACTTTCGATTCGGATGTCAGCATCGGTGACATACTCAGGACAGTCTGGTCCGTCAATATGACGTTTGCCGATGCCTACGAAGAAGATGAAGACATTCTGGAACTTCTTGAGTTAGAGCCGTGGGCACAACAACTAGATGCACAGTGAGGATGAGGTCGTACAAGTAGATGCCTACGAAGAAGATGAAGACATTCGGATGTCAGCATCGGTTCAAATAAAGGAAGCCTCCCACCGAGGATGAGGTCGTACAAGTCAATCTCGATGATGAGTCCTCTCCAAAGCCCATCTTCGTCAGCAAGAATTCTGACAGACGAAGAGCGAAAATCACTACTACAACTCGTTAGAGAATATATCTACGTGTTCGCCTGGAGCTACGAAGATATGTTAGGATTGAACCCCGAGATTGTACTTTACAAGCTCAACATTCGTCCGGACGCAAAGTCGGTCAAGCAACAACAACGTCGGTTCTGTCCTGACGTCATAAATGCCATTGAAGCCGAAGTAAACAAACTGATAGCCGGCGGCTTCATCCGTGAAGAGCAGCATCATGACTGGGTCGCCAATATAGTACCAGTCCTCAAGAAGAATGGAAAGATTCGAATCGGTATTGACTTTCGCAATCTGAATGAGGCATGCCCTAAGGATGAATTCTCTCTCCCCATCACAGACATCATGATCGATAACACCTGCGGCTTTAAGCAGATGTCATTCATGGATGGTTTTTTGGGGTACAACCAAATCAAGATGTTCCCTAACGACGAAAAGCATACATCATTCCGTACACCAGTTGGAACATACGGCTACACAGTTATGCCTTTTGGCCTAAAGAATGCTGGTGCCACCTATCAAAGAGCCATGATCGTTGTCTTTAGAGACCATCTGCGCAAGACAGTGGAATGCTACGTCGACGATATTGCCATCAAAAGCCGTTCTAAGGAAGATTATCTTCCTGATCTGAGAACAGTGTTCGACCTGATGCGAGCGCACAACTTGAAAATAAATCCCACAAAATCCTTCTTGGGCGTATCCAGTACGAAGTTCTTGGGTTTCATCATTATCTCCCAGGATATCCACATAGACCCTGAGAAAATGAAGGAAATCATGGAGATGGGGCCCCCGAGAAATCTCCGCGAACTCAGAGGCCTTCAAGGGAGGCTGGCCTATATCAGGAGATTTATCTCTAACCTCTCCAGACGATATCAGCCATTCACTCAAATCATAAAGAAGGGCACCTCGTTAGTATGGGATGAAGAATGCAGCGCGCCTTCGACAGCATCAAAGAATATCTGACGAACCCTCCAGTCCTGGTAGCCCCGATCGCTGGAAGACCATTCTTGCTCTATGTACGAGCGATAGAATATTCTCTCGGTGCTCTATTAGCATAAAACAACGAGGCAGGCCACGAACAAGCCATATATTATCTCAGCAGAATGATGATGGGGCCGAAGCACCGATATACTGCCATAGAGAAAGAGTGCCTTGCTTTGGTTTTTGCCATTCAGAAAACACGACACTACGTCACGGGATATACCATCTATGTCATATCAAGAGTTAACCCCCTCAGGGTACTCATGACTAAACTAGGTTCACTCAGCTCTCGCCTCGCTACTTGGGCGATATTACTATCCTCCTACCACATGATCTTCGTACCACAAAAGGCTGTTAAAGGTCAAGCTCTGGCAGACTTTTTAGCAGCTCACCCGGGTTCGGAGTCAACCAAAATAGATGAAGAAATTCCAGATGAGGCCGCTAACTCAAATATGGCCTCCCATGATACCATATGGCGAATGTTCTTCGACGACGATTCTAGAACCGGGCCCAAGGGCAACATCGTCGCTGGAGTCGGAATAGTACTGGTTTCTCCCACCGGGTTGGTGATCAATCGCATGTATTCCCTCACGAAGTACTACTCGAACAATGTGGCCGAGTACAACACTCTGGTCATTGGCCTCCGTCTTACAAAAGAGCTGGAGGTAGAACACCTCGAAGCATACGGCGATTCGCAGTTAATCGTCAACCAGATCTGGTGCTCATACGAAGTCCGCAATGAAGACATGATCCCGTACCACCAAATAGCAATCGATATCATCTCGTCCCTGGAGTGGTTCTTCATAGAGCACGTTCCCAGGCTCCAAAATATTGAAGCCGATGCTCTAGCAGGTCTTGCCGCTTCCTTAGCAGTATCGAATCATGCTCATCATCTGGTTGATATCATAGGCCATGAGCTGGTCTGTCCCAGGAATAATGTTCGGTGTGCCGAGAGTCACTCCGCTCTGACAGTTGACGAAGCACCAGACTGGAGACAACCGTTCATTGACTTTGTAGTCTACGACATTCTGCTAGAGAATCCGAAGGAAGCCACCTCTATTAGAAGACGTTCCCTCATATTCTTCTACGATACAGAGACAAAAATGCTATATAGGTGATCATACAATGGATTACTACTTCGATGCCTGTCAAATACAGAAGCCAAAGAAGCCATGCGTGAAGCCCACGATGGCATCTGTGGAGCCTATCAGCCTGGCCCAAAACTACAAGATCGCCTTCGCCAAATGGGCTACTACTGGCCCACGATGGTTGCAGACGTGATAGACTATGCACGAAAATGCAAAGCCTGTCAAGTCCATGCAGATTTTATCCACCAGCCCTCCGAGTTTCTACATCCGACAGTGGCATCTTGGCCATTCGAAGCATAGGGAATGGACATCATTGGTCCGATCACTCTGTCTTCCTCTCGAGGATACCGCTTCATACTCGCAATCACAGATTACATCTCCAAATGGACGGAGGCTATTCCGCTAGCAAAAGTGAAGACTTCAAACGTGATCAGCTTCCTCAAGCATCACGTTATCTACCGCTTTGGACTGCCCCGAAGGATCATCCACGACAGTGTTCCGCAGTTTACAAGCCATGCCTTCTATCGATTTTACGAAAAACATCGCATCCAGAATATTGTTTCAACACCATACAACCCAGCGGCTAATGGTCTGGCTGAAGCATTCAACAAAATAATCATCAAGCTTCTCAAGAAATTCATGTCATCAAACAAATACGACTAGAATAAAAAGTTCGGTGAATGCTTATGGGCGTACCGTGCCACAATACGGACTGCCACCAAAAACATACCATTTTTTTGGTATACGGGAGTGAGGCAGTTCTCCCACTGGAGACTCAAATACCTTCACTCCGTGTCGCTCTCACCTATCGGTTGACGACAGATGATAATCACCATCGCCGACTACTAGAGTTAGAGGCCCTAGATGAGAAGCGTCTGTTAGCTCAATAACAAATCGAGCTATCCCAGGCACGTATTTTCGGAGCCTTCAACAAGAAGGTTAAAATCAGAACATTCCAAGTGGGGGACCTCGTTCTGGCAGTTCGGAGGCTGATGGTTATGACCAACAAAATTGTCGGCATGTTCCAGCCAAATTGGGAAGGCCCGTTCATCATCGACGCTGTATTCTCCAATGGAGCTTACCGTCTCACAAAACAAAATGGAGACTTGCTCATGTTGCCCATCAACAGCAAGTTCCTAAAGCAATATTACGTCTGAAATGACAAATCTTCTAGAATGATGAGTTACGTACCCACTGGTACCGTTGAACTCACATCCCGACTACAAATCTTCCAGAATGATGAGTTATGTACCCCACAGTACTGCTAAACTCACATCCCAACTACAAATCTGCCAAAGCAATGAGTTATGTACCCTCCTGTACCACTGAACTCACATGCCGACTCCAAATCCCCTAGATTGTCGAGTTATGTACCCGCAGGTACCGCTGAACTTATATCCTGGTCACTACAGATAAATCTATATCGCATCTCCTTAGTTAGTAAGTCATGTATGATTATACCTCTGAATTTTATTTCTAAGAGGAGCTTCCTCCTTATGATCCACTACCCGCACTCTCAGTGCACAAAAAAGGGTAACGGATCCACAAATTTCCAAAACGACCACGTCGATGTTACCTCTGAGTCGTTTCACTTCCGCAAAAAACAAATCACCCCTCTACATAGAACTTTCATGTCTTCATTACCTCTGAATCGTTCTATGTACCCCTTCATGGAACCCACTCATGTCATGTCCTCATTACCTCTGAGTGGGAAGGCTCTATCGAAGAAACCCTCATATTTGTTATGTCCTCATTACCTCTGACTAAATATGTTGGTTCCCTCTCGACTTATTATTTGTACCAAAAAAACCCAGGGTACGCCAAGGATAATAGGTCCACAAATGTCCTCTGTTGACCACAAATATCCTCCGATTGAGTCCACTCCTGCCATGTCCTTATTACCTCTGAGAAGGAAAACTTCGCAGCAAAACCCACATACTTGCTATGTCCTCATTACCTCTGAGTAAGTATGATTGGTTTTCTCTCGTCCTATTATCCGTATCCTGAACCAGGGCACGCCAAGGATAATAGGCCCACAAATGTCCGATGTTAACTACAAATGTTGTACTAAGTTCCCTAGTACATGCACACCATTCCTCATCATGCCCGGGAGTGCAGCTGCTCCATAGCATTCTTTCTCCCGATACCGGGAACTTCCATGGCCAACTCACTATGGACATTTTCTAAATATCCTCATCAACTTGTTATCTATACCTAAAACCAAGGTATACCCAGGGTAACAGGTCCACAAATAGTCCCCCAGTGGGACAAATACCACAACACTACAAACACAACAAGCAGTACAATGGAAGGGTAGAATAAAGTATACTCTTTTATTTGAAAGACAAAAGGTACTACAGGCTCTGGGGACTATGTCCCACTAAAGAAAGGAAAGCAATAAAAAACAAAAAGAAGGAAAAAGCCGACTATTGTTCGGCGATACATAATGCCCTGAGACGGTCCCTCAAAAAGGCAGTCTACCACTTAAATCGCTGTCTGGCCCAACGTTCGGCCTCCTGAGTCTGCAGCACTGCTTCTTCCAGTGACACATGAGCCTGCCAGCCCTCCTCAAACTTCCTCAGAGCGCGTTCCAGATTGACAGAAGCTTTGGAAACCCTTTCAGCATCCTTAATAATCAGCTCCTTGTCCGCACGGAAAGCTTCAAGCTCAGACTCCAAGAAGGCCAGCTTCTTCTGAAGCTCGAGAATCTGCTCCCTGGTAGTAATTAACCCCTGGGAGGCGGTCGCCTTTCGAGCCCTGCAAACTTCGCTTCGGTGGCTCAGCTGGTCGTATAGGAGAGACAGGTCGCCAAGGTCCTTTGCTATAGCCGTCTTAGATGTATCTCGCACGAGCCTTATCTTCTCCAGGGCGGTGGTGAGGAACTCCCGCTCCTGATCAGTTGCTGTAGACAAATCAGCTTGTCGCTGCACTTAAAACTGGGCCACCAGCTGATCAGCCTCTAACAGCTTGGGCTCCAGGAGCGCAGCTATCCCTTCCCCGCCAGGAAGGGTTTTAAGAGTATTAATCTAGCCTTGGGCGCATTGTCGGGCCAAGGCGAAAGGAGTCCCCCGCTCCATAGCAGCGTCTACTCCTCTCTTCAAATGGCGATAGAAACTATCAACCACGTCATGTGATACCTCATCTAAAACTTCGGTAGAGGACGGTGTCAGAGGAAGTGTGGCCGCCAGTGTCGAAGAAGACGCAATAGAACTTGCCACCCCGACCACAAAGGAAATAAATTCTGAGCGGAAGGATGCTTGAACAGCGGCCAATTCCTCCTCCGCGGCCCGAATAATATGGATACTCGGTAAAGCTGAGAGGTCCACCCCCAAATAAGTTCTTGGGTTTCATCATTACCTCCCAGGATATCCTACAACTTCGACATCTTGGCCCAATTGGCCAACGCACCGGCCAAATTATCGATGTACGAGCTCTTGAGGCTCTCCAAGGATGTCCGCGTAGCATTGAACGAAGCACTCCAGAATGCTGACGTATATCTGGCTCAGTCCAATCTCACCGGAGAGGACTCGTCGGCAGATCTCTAGGATAGCGCTTGCACGGGGTCAATGTCCAACATCGTCTTCACTCCGCAGGATATGCTTATTAAGACCAACCTGCACGATCGTCTCCTGTATTATACTGGGTAGATTAGCGATATCAAGGTCAATCGTATACATATTGACCCCGGATCCTCCATAAGCATCATCCCGAATAACCTGCTACATCATCTGCACATCCCAATGCATCACTTGACGCCGACGAGCACCCCCATCAGCGGTTTCAATTCGGGCAGGAGCTACCCGATCGAAAGATTCGCCTAAAGTGCCAAATCGGCGACCTTCAGTCAGAAGTAACCTGTTATGTCATAGATGCGGATACTTCCTACAATATTCTCCTGGGGCATCCATGGATACACAACTACATGATCGTGCCTTCCACACTACACCAGTGCTTCAAGTACGTCGACAAGCACTGCCTTGTGAAGACAGAATTTGCCGACATCGATCCTTTCAAAGTGATTGAATCCTACTACTCAGATTCATGCTTGTACGAGAAATCGATGAAGCATCTTGCCGAAGGAGGTACTCAAGCTCAAACTGAGGCAGTAACGGGATCAGAAGAGCCTCTGACGATCCACCTCTAAGCCCGCAAGCCTGGCATAACTGCGCCCCTTACAGCCACTCTGCGTAAGGACACAATTAGCCTCTCTGCACAGGAGAAACAGTTGATAATCCGACTGCCAAGGTCGGGCCAAGTGACGGAACCCACAACAGAGCCACTAACAATTAGGCTGCCTAAAGCTAACCAGCGACAAACAGGGGAGCTCAATCCCCTTGTCAAACTGATGATAATTCGTCTTCCCAGAATGAATCAGCAACCGAGCACTAAGCCAGGGACTGCTAGCCAGCCAACGACTCCCCACTCAGCACCGAGCACCAAGCTTGGGGTGGCTAGTGCGCCAACAACTCCACGTTCTGCCCCACCCATGGAGCCCCTGATAATCAAGTTTCCCAAATCATCCTCTCAGTCTGCATTTACACAGGGTGGCTGAAGAAGAATCAGAGCTGGCCAAGTATGTGGCTTCTTACACCGATGTTCCATCCGCAGATGATGTAATCCCACTGGAAAAGATACCTTACTTCATCAATAAAGGGTTATCTTTGAATTATCTCGAGCTTAATAAGCTCTGTATAATGTATGCTATGGAACACGATATAGGCACTCACCTGCACACACAAGTGACAAATGTCTACACCGTGAACCAACTTACTCCAGGAAGATGCTTACCGCATAATCGAGGGAGACGATCACCCAATCATCTTCGGCCGGAAGGATGATCCACGGCCCTTCAAGATAGAAAAAGTTGAGCCTAAACCCGACGCCGGGAGATTACCCCTTTATCTGTATAGTTCCCAGTCCAAGTACCTTATGCAAAAATAAGGATATGATCTGGAAACTACACCAGGCCTAAACTACGGCACCGGACGCCGGTTGCCCTTACAGTCGCCGGCTCCAGCTGGGAAACTTCGAAATTATTACAGCAAAACCAGATGTGGGATATGTTATATCACACCTGCGACGACACCTGAAAGCTCAGACGAAAAATATGACTGGAATTCACACTCAACCGGATCACCCACTTCCGATTCGGATGTCAGCATCGGTGACATGCTCAGGACAGTCTGGTCCGTCAATATGACGTTTGTCGATGCCTACGAAGAAGATGAAGACATTCCGGAACTTTTTGAGTTAGAGCCGTGGGCACAACAACTAGATGCACAGTAGGAGAATTGGTTCGAATAAAGGAAGCCTTCCACCGAGGATGAGGTTGTACAAGTCGATATCGATGATGAGTCCTCTCCAAAGCCCATCTTCGTCAGCAAAAATTCTGGCAGACGAAGAGCAAAAATCACTACTACAACTTGTCAGAGAATATATCCACGTGTTCGCCTGGAGCTACGAAGATATGTCAGGACTGAACCCCGAGATTGTACTTCACAAGCTCAACATCCGTCCGGACGCAAAGCCGGTCAAGCAACAACAACGTCGGTTCCGTCTTGACGTCATGAATGCCATTGACGCCGAAGTAAACAAACTAATAGCCGGCGGCTTCATCCGTGAAGAGCAGCATCCTGACTGGGTCGCCAACATAGTACCAGTCCTCAAGAAGAATGGAAAGATTTGAATCTGCATTGACTTTCGCAATCTGAATGAGGCATGCCCTAAGGATGAATTCCCTCTCCCCATCACAGACATCATGATCGATAACACCTGCGGCTTTGAGCAGATATCATTCATGGATGGTTTTTTGGGGTACAACCAAATCAAGATGTTCCCTAACGACGAAAAGCATACATCATTCCGAACACCAATTGGAACATACAGCTACACAGTTATGTCTTTTGGTCTGAAGAATGGTGGCGCCACCTATCAAAGAGCCATGATCGTTATCTTTAGAGACCATCTGCACAAGACAGTGGAATGCTACGTCGACGACATCGCCTTCAAAAGCCGCTCTAAGGAAGATCATCTTCCTGATCTGAGAACAGTGTTCGACCTGATGCGAGCGCACAACTTAAAAATAAATCCCATAAAATCCTTCTTGGGCGTATCCAGTGGGAAGTTCTTGGGTTTCATCATTACCTCCCAGGATATCCACGTAGACCCTGAGAAAACGAAGGAAATCATGGAGATGGGCCCCCCGAGAAATCTCTACGAACTCAGAGGCCTTCAAGGGAGGCTGGCCTATATCAGGAGATTTATCTCTAACCTCTCCAGACAATATCAGCCATTCACTCAAATCATGAAGAAGGGCATCTCATTCATATGGGATGAAGAATGCCAGCGCGCCTTCGACAACATCAAAGAATATCTGACGAACGCTCCAGTCCTGGTAGCCCCGATCGCTGGAAGACCATTCTTACTCTATATACGAGCGATGGAATATTCTCTCGGTGCTCTGCTAGCATAAAATAACGAGGCAGGCCACGAACAAGCCATATATTATCTCAGCATAATGATGATGGGGCCGAAGCACCGATATACTGTCGTAGAGAAAGAGTGCCTTGCTTTGGTTTTTGCCATTCAGAAAACACGATACTACGTCACGGGATAGACCATCTATGTCATATCAAGAGTTAACCCCCTCAGGGTACTCATGACTAAACTAGGTGCACTCAGCTCTCGCCTCGCTACTTGGGCGATATTACTATCCACCGACCACATGATCTTCGTACCACAAAAGGCTGTTAAAGGTCAAGCTCTGGCAGACTTTTTAGCAGCTCACCCGGGTTCGGAGTCAACCAAAATAGACAAAGAAATTCCAGACGAGGTCGCTAACTCAAATATGGCCTCCCATGATACCATATGGCGAATGTTCTTCGATGGCGCTTCTAGAACCGGGCCCAAGGGCAACTTCGTCGCTGGAGTCAGAATAGTACTGGTTTCTCCCACTGGGTTGGTGATCAATCGCACGTATTCCCTCACGAAGTCCTACTCGAACAATGTGGCCGAGTACAACGCTCTAGTCATTGGCCTCCGGCTTGTTAAAGAGCTGGAGGTAGAACACCTCGAAGCATACGGCGATTCGCAGTTAATCGTCAACCAGATCCGGTGCTCATACGAAGTCCGCCATGAAGACATGATCCCCTACCACCAAATAGTAATCGACATCGTCTCGTCCCTGGAGTGGTTCTTCATAGAGCACGTTCCCAGGCTCCAGAATATTGAAGTCGATGCTCTAGCAGGTCTTGCCGCTTCCTTAGCAGTATCGAATCATGCTCATCATCTGGTTGATATCATAGGCCGTGAGCTGGTCTGTCCCAGGAATAATGTTCGATGTGCCGAGAGTCACTCTGCTCTGACAGTTGACGAAGCACCAGACTGGAGACAACCGTTCATTGACTTCATAGTCTACGACATTTTGCCAGAGAATCCGAAGGAAGCTACCTCTATTAGAAGACGTTCCCTCAGATTCTTCTACGATACAGAGACAAAAATGCTATATAGGTGATCATACGATAGATTACTACTTCGATGCCTGTCAAATATAGAAGCTAAAGAAGCCATACATGAAGCCCACGATGGCATCTGTGGAGCCTATCAGCCTGGCCCAAAACTATAAGATCGCCTTCGCCAAATGGGCTACTACTGGCCCACGATGGTTGCAGACGTGATAGACTATGCACGAAAATGCAAAGACTGTCAAGTCCATGCAGATTTCATCTACCAGCCCTCCGAGTTTCTACATCTGACAGTGGTATCTTGGCCATTCGAAGCATGGGGAATGGACATCATTGGCCCGATCACTCCGCCTTCCTCTCGAGGATACCGCTTCATACTCGCAATCACAGATTACTTCTCTAAATAGGTGGAGGCTATTCCGCTAGCAAAAGTGAAGACTTCAAACGTGATCAGCTTCCTCAAGCATCACGTTATCTACCGCTTTGGACTGCCGTAAAGGATCATCCTCAACAATGGTCCGTAGTTCGCAAGCCATGCCTTCTATCGGTTTTGCGACAAACATCGCATCCAGAATATTTTTTCAATACCATACAACCCAGCGGCTAATGGTCTGGCTGAAGCATTCAACAAAATAATCATCAAGCTTCTCAAGAAATTCGTATCATCAAACAAATACGACTGGAATAAAAAGCTCGGTGAATGCTTATGGGCGTACCGTGCCACAATACGGACTGCCACCGAAAACACACCCTTTTTTCTGGTATACGGGAGTGAGGCAGTTCTCCCACTGGAGACTCAAATACCTTCACTCCGTGTCGCTCTCACCTATCGGTTGACGACAGATGATAATCACCATCGCCGACTACTAGAGTTAGAGGCCCTAGATGAGATGCATCTGTTAGCTCAATAACAAATCAAGCTATCCCAGGCACGTATTTCCGGAGCCTTCAACAAGAAGGTTAAAATCAGAACATTCCAAGTGGGCGACCTCCTTCTGGCTGTTCGGAGGCCGATGGTTATGACCAACAAAATTGCCGGCAAGTTCCAGCCAAATTGGGAAGGCCCGTTCATCATCGATGCTGTATTCTCCAATGGAGCTTACCGTCTCGTAAAACAAAATAGAGACTTGCTCATGTTGCCTATCAACAGCAAGTTCCTAAAGCAATATTACGTCTGAAACGACAAATCTTCCAGAATGATGAGTTATGTACCCGCTGGTACCGTTGAACTCACATCCCGACTACAAATCTTCCAGAATGATGAGTTATGTACCCCGCGGTACCGCTAAACTCACATCCCAACTACAAATCTGCCAAAGCAATGAGTCATGTACCCTTCTGTACCACTTAACTCACATGCCGACTCCAAATCCCCTAGATTGTCGAGTTATATACCCGTAGGTACCGCTGAACTTACATCCTGGTCACTACAGATAAATCTATATTGCATCTCCTTAGTTAGTAAGTCATGTATGATTATACCTCTGAATTTTATTTCTAATAGGAGCTTCCTCCTTATGATCCACTACCCGCACTCTCAGTGCATAAAAAAGGGTAACGGATCCACAAATTTTCAAAACGACCACGTCGATGTTACCTCTGAGTCGTTTCACTTCCGCCAAAAACAAATCACCCCACTATATAGAACTTCCATGTCTTCATTACCTCTGAATCGTTCTATGTATCCCTTCATGGAACCCACTCATGTCATGTCCTCATTACCTCTGAGTGGGAAGGCTCTATCGAAGAAACCCTCATATTTGCCATGTCCTCATTACCTCTGACTAAATATGTTGGTTCCCTCTCGACTTATTATCTGTACCAAAAAACCCAGGGTACGTTAAGGATAATAGGTCCATAAATGTCCTTTATTGACCACAAATATCCTTCTATTGAGTCCACTCCTGCCATGTCCTCATTACCTCTGAGTAGGAAAACTTCGCAGCAAAACCCCCATACTTGCCATGTCCTCATTACCTCTGAGTAAGTATGATTAGTTTTCTCTCGTCCTATTATCCGTATCCTGAACTAGGACACGCCAAGGATAATAGACCCACAAATGTCCGCTGTCAACTACAAATGTTGTACTAAGTTCCCTAGTATATGCACACCATTCCTCATCATGCCCGGGAGCCCAGCTGCTCTATGGCATTCTTTCTCCCAATACCGGGAACTTCCATGGCCAACTCACTATGGAAATTTTCCAACTATCCTTATCAACTTGTTATCTATACCTAAAACCAAGGTATACCCAGGGTAACAGGTCCACAAATAGTCCCCCAGTGGGACAAATACCACAACACTACAAACACAACAAGCAATACAATGGAAGGGTAGAATAAAGTATACTCTTTTATGTGAAAGACAAAAGGTACTAAAGGCTCTGGGGACTACGACCCACTCAAGAAAGGAAAGCAATAAAAAACAAAAAAAAAGAAAAAAGCCGACTATTGTTCGACGATACATAATGCCCTGAGACGGTCCCTCAAAAAGGTAGTCTACCACTCAAATCGCTGTCTGGCCCGACGTTCGGCCTCCTGAGTCAGCAATACTGCATCTTCCAGAGACGCATGAGCCTGCCAGCCCTCCTCAAACATCGTCAGTGCGCGTTCCAGATTGACAGAAGCTTTGGAAACCCTTTCGGCATCCTGAATAATCAGCTCCTTGTCCGTACGGAAAGCTTCAAGCTCAGACTCCAAGAAGGCTAGCTTCTTCTGAAGCTCGAGAATATGCTCCCTGGTAGCAATTAACCCCTGGGAGGCGGCCGCCTCCCGAGCCATGCAAACTTCGCTTCGGTGGCTTAGCTGGTCGTATAGGGGAGACAGGTCGCCAAGGTCCTTTGCTATGGCCGTCTTAGATGTATCTCGCACGAGCCTTATCTTCTCCAGGGCGGTGGTGAGGAACTCCCGCTCCTGATCAATTGCTGTAGACAAATCAGCTTGTCGCTGCACTTGAAACTGGGCCACCAGCTGATCAGCCTCCAACAGCTTGGGCTCCAGGAGCGCAGCTATCCCTTCCCCGCCAGGAAGGGTTTTGAGAGTGTTAATCTAGCCTTGGGCACATTGTCGGGCCAAGAGGAAAGGAGTCCCCTGCTCCACAGTAGCGTCTACTCCTTTCTTCAAATGGCGATAGAAACTATCAACCACATCATGTGATACCTCATCCAAAACTTCGGTAGAGGACAGTATCAGAGGAAGTGTGGCCGACAGTGTCGAAGAAGACGCAATAGAACTTGCCACCCCGGCCACAAGGGAAATAAATTCTGAGCGAAAGGATGCTTGAACAGTGGCCAATTCCTCCTCCGCGGCCCGAATAATATGGATACTCGGTAAAGCTGAGAGGTCCACCCCCAAAGTCATACGTACAGAGGAAGATACAGGGACCATTGCCCCCTGTTTGGGATGTGCCACCATATGACTTCCCGAACTCAAGCCAGCAAGAGGCCCCTCAAGACAAGCCGAAAGAGAAGGAGACACACCTCCTTCCACCAGATCCCTTCTGGCAGAGCCAACCATAACAATGTCCGTCATCGGCACTGAAAGGGCAGGACCTGTATGCCCAGAGCAACCATCAATCAGTCTAACCCGAAGGATGTGATGATAGAGTGAATAGGCCTCCTCATTAGTCAAAATTTGGCTTATCTTACCAAGGAAGGATCGCGAAGGCTGAGGCTCGTTCACAACCACTATAGTCCCCTCACAAGTACCCTCCAAAACGAATTCGGCTGGCACTCCTGCCCCAGCCACCCCGAAGGGAGGTACGATCTGATCAGCGTCATCTTGATAGGATTCAGTAGTTTCGAAGACAGGTTCATCGGAGCCCCCGTGGTCTCGAGTCACGACCTCAGCACCCCGAGATTCCTCTTCTTCTGACACCTACGAGAGGGAAGGAAAATAATTAAGATCAAATCTAGAATAAAGGAAGAACTAAATAAGGATGGTAGTGACTCATTTTACCTCTGAAGCGGGGTCAACCTCCTCGCCTCTCTCCCTTATAGTTAGCTTGCGATTTCTGGTTGCAGCCAGTTTCCGGGAGTGAGGAATACCACCAAAAGGGGAGATTTTCCTGCTACGCTTCCGTACAGGACCAGGTACAACAGGTGGCTGATCCGCCACCACCTCATCTGACAAAACAGGCGGCTGATCCGCCCTAATATCTTCTACCGGGAGGAAAGAGTTATCTTCGCCATGCTCGTCGTCCTCATCACCCGTACTGGTGGAGTCTGAGTCTGGCACTTCGACTATATTCTTCTTCCTCTTCCTCTTCCTCGTCTTGGCCCCGTAGGGCTTCTCGTCCAGGCCAGTATCAACAATAAAACTGGCACCCGGGTTAAAGCCGACGGGGAGCTTGTTTGCCATAACATGGTATAGGGTCGCCATATACAAAATCTCTACCGGTGCCTCAATATCATGAACCGAGAAAGTGGTACGGGTGTGGAACGTATCATAGTAGTGCCACGCCCTGATCAAGGCGGCTACCTTCAAAACCCAGACAAGAGCTGGGACTATCCAGAAAAAGCTGGCTGTACCCAAACTGTCGGGCAAACCTGCTGGACAGGTAAGGCTCCAGGAAGACAGTATTGCGGTTGCGGTATACCAAGTAGGCGAGGCAGGTGTTACGCAACCACAGAAGCATCTGACCGTCTAGAAGCTGAGGAGGCCCAATACCGTCGAGATGTACGTCCGCTATTTCCTCAGTAGTGAAACGAATGACGGATACAAAAAAGTCGTACCTATCTGCTCTCGCCAGCGCCATCCAGCAGGCGCGCATGGTCTCATACTCCCAAGACTCATTGCGATAACGGAAGATAAAAGCGTCATCAGTAGTCACGCCATCTTCGGAACCCGATCTCATCAAAGACGGACAGTGCATCAGCAGCCATCCCATCAGATAATGATACGGAAGCTCAGTCCGTTCAAAGTCTTTTGTCACATCGTGGGCTATGACCTTGGACATAAATGTATGGAGGCTACGGTGTAGGCTGTACACCATGGCCGGGAGAAGAGCTAGTTTGACTCCAAAAACTAGCTTCACAGCCGGAAGGATAAATTACGGCTGATCCACTCAATAGAACCTGTCCCTCCCGAGATTACGCAATTCCGCAGCCATACCATCAAGAATCCTGCCAGGAGCACCTTCTCTGACAGCTCTTGGGTATCCTGATAAAAATAACCAAAAGAGTCGGTTTGACTCCCAAACCTGTCATTGGTGGTGGCCACCCTCTTGGTCGACGACACCAAGGCTTAAACCGCCTCCGGGGATTGAGAACTTCGGGAAGTAACCCGGCCCGAGGCACCCGTCGAGAAGAGATAGCTTACCCAGGCCTTAGTGTTGGGAGCATTCCCTTCCGAGCTGCTATCCTTCTTGGCTATCTGTTGGCACACACTATGGTGGCACAATATCTCCTGATAAATAGCCACAAAGCCCGAATATCGTTCCTCCAGCTCCTCGAACTCCTCATTCGTAGGAGTGTACACCTCAAAAGCTGTATCCCCCAAAGAAGCTTGGAGACCACGTGCACCTCATGGAGTGCAAGCCCCATTTCCCATATAGGTGTATAGAATGTTCTCGTACGGTGGTTGTACATCTCCAGCAGAGCCATGAATAATTTCTTGTTTGTGGACAAGCCGTGGCTGGTGCCCCGAATAGCATGATAAAAACCAATCTTACGCAGAAGAGTCTCGTACTTTTGCGAGATCCACATAGACAGATTTATCCATGAGGGAATGGGGTGTATCCAACTCGGGAGCGCCAACCGGCCGATTGGATAGGAGCCTTTCCGAGCAAGCTGGTTTAGGAAAGTGTCGGCCGCAGAGAACGTAAAATTGGGACCCGATACGTTCAAGAAAGTACCCAGGGCCAATCCCATTACATAGCGGCTGGCATGCACCTTGCCGGCACACACTGACTTCATGCTATTGTTATAATGAATGTCGCCCACAAACATCCCATTCCGGGTCGGGGTCAAAGTCTCTTCCATCTTCCTGTCCAGCGGGAGCATATTAAACCAAGATAGTGGAAAGTGACGCTCCATTTGAGGGATGCGGATCGCCATCCAGTTAGAAATGAAGCTCCAATTCTCCGATACATCCAGAACTTGACTGTTCTTCACAGTCAAAGCATCTTCGAAGAAGAACGCAGGCTTCAGAGTACATACGGCTCTGATTAAACGAGTCCTTATGCGGCTAGGTTTTTTACAAAGCACATGCGGCTCGGGTTAGACAAGTCCTCATGTGGCTATATTTAGATGGGTTTGTATACGGTTTTGATTCATGGAACGCTATGCGTCTCAGTCCATTAGGAACTCATGCAATTCTGTTCTGAGGGACTGCATGCGGTTCAGTTCTAAAGGTACCTATGCGGCTCAGTCGTTCTCGTGCGGCTCGGACGTAGAGCATACCCCATGCGGCTCGGATATGAGACATACATACGGCACACATGAAGATGAAGGCTAGCGCATAGAGCATGCGACGTAGCCACAATAGTTAGGGTTTCAAGCTCACGCAGCATCCTTACCAGCAATGGTAGGGTGGACGTCGGGATGGACAACGGGCATGACGGCTGGCGGAGGAGCTGCCACATTATCATTCATCGCCATGGTCAAAGTAGAAGCAGCTTTCTTACCCTTCGCCACCGCAACCGACGAAGATGCCGCCTTCTTACCCTTCGCCGCAACAGTCTTCTTGGGAGCTATCGGTGATCGAAGAAGAGGATGACAATCAGGACAGGAAAGGTTTGAATTGAAGGAGAGAGTAAAGAAGTTTCTTCTCTTAATTCCACTTATTTATAGGAGGACAAAAGAGGGGGAGCACGTAGATCAATAACTGCTTCGGGTCGTTGCTGCAGGCAAAACAAAATTAACTCCTCGGATTTTGCCCCCTCTCTCATAAAGGAGATTCACCCAGGGCATAAAATCCAAAGATTTAATGAACCGACCCTTTGGATTCTCCCAAAAGATAGATCTAAAATGAATTAAAGGCAATTAATGATACACACACGTGGCAGAGAGGAGAGTATGCGGCCAGGTCAGTTCATGTGGTTAGAACAATCCATACGGCCAGGAAGTCCATGCGGCCAGAAAGTCCAATGCGGCCAGAAGAATATCCTATGAACATAGCCATGCTTCTTATTCAAAGTATTTCAATTTTACAAATTGAAAACATTGAAGAGGGACTTGTAGAAGCATGAAAAAGAACATGATTACCCAGGCGGCTCAGATCAGAAAAACCCATGCGGCTCAAATGTCACCAACTTGGACATGCGGCTCAAGCAATACCAGGTGGCCTTCTGCTGCTCGCTTCTACAATTGGCCATTAAGCAACAGCCCTATTTAATGCTCTGACATAAAGGAGAACTGACAGCTCTGACATAAAGCTGCAATAATGACTCTATCAGAATGGTAGACTCCTAGGAAAACGAAGGAAATCTCTGACACAATCCATCAAACCCCAAAATCCTTCATACGGCCTTGACACATGGACAGTCGTATGCGGCTCAGGCAGAGGCTGCCCCATGCGGCTAAGGCAGAGGCCACCTCATACGGCTCAAGCAGAGGCTACCCTATACGGCTCACTGAGAAGCCACCCATCATGCGGTCGCCTACGCTCATACGGCTCAGATCATCTCCATGCGGTTCAAATTTTCAAAGGTCACGTCCAAGCAGCCTTGACACGTGGCCAACCTTATGCGGCTCATTAGGGAACAATCCTTATGCGACTTGGATTTCCTAAGTGGCTCGCGGTTAAGACAAGTGGCTGAAGATTAGTTTTTTCCCCGTTCCTACAGCTAGCAGCATAATAATAGTGGGACACGTGGCATCAAATCGATCAAGATTTATCAACAAATTCCAACAACCAGGTTTAGTGCCATCCTCATAATTACTGGGATCAAATCAGATCATTTGCAATCATGCTAATTAAACACGTGGCAGGAGATCCGAGGCATAACAAATCATGAGGATTTATGGCAATCATCATTAATTGCCCATAGAGATTTGATGCAATCCACATTAATCGCTTAGATTTGCTACAATCAGAATTAATGGCCCAGATTAATTAATCTTTAACTGTCGACTTCTCAAGGAGGCAATCATTTTGTAAACCCTAATGATCACACCCCACTCCTATAAATAGCAAGGTGCCATTCCTTTGCAGGCAGGCATAAAAGAAAGCGACAAAGAGAGAAAAGGCTGGCAAAAAAAAGAGAGAGAGCACTACAAAGACATCCAGAGATCTAGCAACAGAGGGCGCAAGGGAGTCTCCCCACAAGTCCAAGAGCATTTCTTCATCAGAGCCAAGGCTATGTCTGATTGTCCAAGGAGTAAGGCAGAGCGGCCGTCGCTTTCCCGAGCCTCTATCGTCACCCCCAAGAATCTAAACTAAAAATCGTACTTAGATTATTGTACCTAGGTTTCGTTCCTAGGCTTTCTTTGTATGAGCGAGTTTGTATTGTGAAGTAAAAGTCCAGTCCTCCGATATAATTGTTCTATTATTTTATAATCAATGGCAAACAATCCCCATATTTATACAAAAATATACACTACCAAAATAACCAACTTTAGCGACGGCCACATCCGTCGCTCATCCGTCGGTAACATAAATTACCGACGGCATAGCGACGGATATTTGATGAAAATGGCCGTCGGGAAATACGTCGTCGCTAAAATTTGTCCGTCGCTAAGCCGTCGGACAAATGATTAACCGACGAACTAGCGACTGATTACCGACGGTTGCCTTTCAACGGATTAGCGACGGATTAGCGACTTGTTCCCGTCGGTTTACATGGCATATAATATTAAAATATCCGTCGCTAAGCCGTCGTAAATAGGTCGGTAAAAGCGTATCAGAGAGGTTCCTGATACGCAAAATCGGTCGCTATTCCGTCGCCATCCCGTCGTTAACCTCAACGTTATAGCGACGGATTAGCGACGGCAAATCCGTCGACATGGTTCTGGAAAGCTTCCATAATTCCAGAACCATGTTGACGGATAATGGGTCGCTAAGCCGTCGCTAGTCCGTCGTCATCCTCGACAGATTAGCGACGGATTAGCGACCCATTATCCGTCGCTAAGTCTCTGGAAACCTACCATATTTCCAGAACCATGTCGACGGATTTGCCGTCGCTAGGTAGTCGACATTCCGTCGCTAATATTAATTGTACCCAGTTAGCGACGGAAGTTCCGTCGCTAGTTGGTCGCTAGCTGCAAATTTATTTCGTCGCTACCTGCAAATTTATTTCAACCAGTTAGCGACGGATTGTCCGTCGCTCGTCCGTCGGTAACTGCAAATATTTATATAACCCAGTTAGCGACGGATTTTCCGTCGCTAGTAAGTCGCTCATCGGTCGCTAAAAAGATATATCCGTCGCTAATTAGTCGCTAGTCCGTCGCTAAATGCAACATTAATAAAAAAAAATTACAGAAACATTCTATTTCCTTTTCGTAAATATTACACATATTCATAATATCCAATATCCAAACATCCATGTACGATCAACAAATATCCAAATATCCAAATTCATAATATCTAATATCAAACAGAAATATCCAAACATCTATGTACAAATATCCAAACACAAATACACAAATTCATAATATCCAAACATTCATGTACGCTTCCAAAATATCCAGAATTCAAAATCCAAAAACAGTACAAATATCCAAAAACAGTACAAATATCATTGAGATGGATCGCGTCGTCGTTCGGCTCTGCGGATGTACTCTTCCACCATGTACGCCGGCACCTGGGACAACACATGCTCTGGAAGCGTGCGGAGCTGCTCTGGCGACATCAAGTCCATGAGCCCAATGAGCGCAGTATCCGGTACCAGGCGGACCTCGGCAGAACGGTCAAATGAATAACGTCCAGGGTCGGAAGGACCGGCAACCGCACTAGACGGACCGGGAGCAGACGGATCTGGACCGGAAGCAGAAGAAGGACGCGGAAGGCGCTCCAGCACATCCGACATTAGACTCCATATTTCCGACATATCGGAGGTGAGAGTCGCAAGCTGCGTCCTCATATCGTCCGACGGGGGCGCGGGAGGAGGCGGGGGCGGTGGATATCTCGGAGTCGCGCCCTGCAACGACGCCGCCAGGGAACCTACGCCGTAGACGCGCCCTTTATTAAAGCCGCCGACAGACTCTACGAACACGTCGTCGTAGTGAGCGGCCATAGAAGAGGGCGTCTGGGTGGGCGTCGTTTCGCCGACAACCTCGGCAGGGGGCTCAATCTGACTAAGGGCCTCACGATATGCAGCCTATCCAATGAATGTGTTTATACTATAAGTTTTCCTAAGTTATAATCTAAATCCTATGTTTCCCTAAGTTATAATTTGAATCCTACGTTCACCTAATTAAGTTAACAATAATTATATTTCTAATATAAATCTCATAAACGTAATTACTTACATCAGTCGCCTGGGCCCTCGCGTCGACGAAGCTCCCGTCTGCCCGCCTCTTGTGTGTATGCAGGAATACATCGTAGGCGGTGACCGACTCCGGCTCTCTCCCCTCCTTTACCGCCCATTGTGCCTGCATACGAAATATACGTCGAATTTAATTAACTACGTATATTAATAGTACCGAATTTAATAGTGAAATGAATTTGCGGTATCTCACCAAATCTGCACGCGTCGCTGCGTGGGGCCTTGAACCTCCCGTATGCAGACCAGCGGCCTGTCTGCTCGCCTTCGCTTTCTCTGATTTCTCCCTGTACTGAGCAGTATTCATCTTATCCAACATCTGCTCGTAGTACTCCTCCCGGAGCCACTTCTTCCTCGAATGCGCCGTACGAACGTCGTACACCGCATCCCGTATCTTCTTCCCGGCGGCGGCTTTGTAGGCCTTGCGAATCAACTCCTCGCGATGGGGGGGCCACCAGAACGTCGTCTGACATACAAATTAAATTATCACGTAATTAAAAAATTAGTGGATTAAAGAATAATTAATAATTAACCAAAAGATATATATATACCTTCATCTCCTCGAGCCAGACGAACTGCATGTTCTGAGGCACCTCAGAAAAATTGAGGTAGGGGCCATGGTAGTTTTCCCGGATAATTTGCCCGAGTATCCGGGCAGCATCATACGGGAAAAACCTACAAAGAAGCAAAGAATGGATTAGTAACTTGAATAAATGAAACAAATTTAATAAATTAACTTAAATTTACTTACGTATCACCCGCGGGCCATAGCTCTCGTCGGTTCTCGCCTATCGGCCTCTCTGGAGGCGTCGGAGGATCCGCGGGTCCGCGGATGTACTCACCGGTAGCAGGATGAAGCTGAATCTGGGGGTACTCCGGAGCCCACCCTGCAGTAACTGATGGTGTACCCGCTGGTGCATCCGGGGGCGGAACGGATCCGCTAGCGGATGGAGTCTCAGGCCTCGATGAAGATGAAGGTCCATGCGCAGAGATAGATCGACGGCGGGAAGAGTCTGTGGCCGGGCTCTCCAGGTCGGGATCGGAGGACTCTATATCCGGGGAATGTGGAAGGCGACTACGACCGCTACCACCACGACCGCTACCATCACGTCCACGGCCAGTGCCGCTACCACCACGACCGCTACCATCACGTCCACGGCCGCCGCTACCACCATGCCCACCACGGCCAGTACCGCCACCACCAGCACCACTACCATCACGTCCACGGCCACTGCCAGCAGCACGAGTGGTAGTGACAATGACCTGTAAATAGAACACATAAATATAATTAACAATATAGAAGTATAAATGAATATAAAACTGAACTAAAATATATATACCAGCAGCAGGGCGGCGAGTGCCGTCAAGACAATGAGAACTAAGAGTGCCATCTGTAAAAAAAAAATCATACAATAAGTAGATGATCGAACGACAAAAACATAAACTGAAATAAGAATGTGTCCGTCTAAACTGAATTCACTAAGTTAGTTGTAAGTGCTTCTAATATATACCGATATTTAATCTAATCATCGTTATCGTCCTCGTCCTCGTCCTCATCGTCATCGTCATCGTTCTCATCCTCATTCTCATCGTCGACTTCATCTATATCATCATCCTCATCGTCGACTTCATCTGTATCATCATCCTCATCCTCATCCTCATCCTCTTCTTCTTCTTCTTCTTCTTCTTTTTCTTCTTCTTCAGGCTCAATACTTGGGACAAGACGCCTCTTTCTTCCCTGGTTGACAGCTAAGTCTTGTATATCAACCTCTTCCTCCCCTCTATTTTCCTCAGCATGAGGTATATCGACATCTTCCACGTCCATGGTATCCGACTGTTGTCCCATGTATTGGGGCTTCTCGATCTGGTCCTCTTGGTATGCTGGGTCTCCAACATTGAATGTATTTCTAGATTTAATCTTGCATACTGCCCACCAGTCAAATCGATCTTTATGACGCCTTGGGTAGCTTGTATAGTAGACTTGAACAGCCTGACTTGCTATCGCAAACGTGTCGGACCCTCTATACCTCCTGCGATGATTTATATCGACGAATCCAAATTGTTTATCGATTCTCCAACCGATATTTGGTCTCGTATCGAACCACTCACATTTAAACATCACAATATGCATATCATATGGGGCACTATATTGTAAATCTATAATCTCCCGAAGCACTCCATAATAGTCAAAGTCCGGCTCGTCGTCATAGATGGTGCCTCTTATGCAAACACCAGAATTCTTGGTATCGAAGCCGCCATTGAGAAATTCGGCATTTATAGCATACTGAGTTGACTTAAACTTGAAGCCATTAACGACATAGCCTGACAAAGTCTTTGCATGCTTCTTCGGTCCCAATGCCAAATAACGAATGCTCTCATTTATGAGTGTTGTTTCAGGCAATAAAACCTGTAAACATGTATTGATAATTTAAATATTTTAGCTGCATATATTTTAATGGTAGCCGCATAACATATTATCTCAGTTACTTACGTATTTACAAAACCAGGACGGAAAGGTACAATCAACCTCTCTTTGAAGTCCCTCATCTGTAATATATGGTGTCCTCATTTTGACTTCACCTCTAAATACACTGTTAGAGAGAATAAAAATAAGTGTAGTCACTTAATTCACCAAATTAGAGATTATAACGAGGCGTAGTCACTTACTTCTCCAAATCTCTCACTTCTTGTATGTCACAATTTAACAAGACATATCGGTGAGCGGTATCATACTCATCGTCGGTCAACCACCATTTCTTACTAGCCCCAATAGGCTTGCCCCTTAAATTGAATATACCTCCATCCTCAACGTCTTCTTCATTCCTTTGAGGTCTATTTCGATTTGTCTCGACATGAGTATCGAAATAAATGGAGCAGAAATTTGACACCTCCTCGATAAGATATGATTCGCATATCGAAGCCTCTATATGAGCCTTGTTGCCAACTTTCTTCTTTAGATGGTGTAGGTACCTAAAGAGACAAATTATCTTGAGAATTAACAATGAATTATAAAATCCACTTAAATTTCACTTAAATTATATCGATTTTTATTTACCTTTCAAAGGGGTACATCCATCGATAATGAACAGATGCACCGACACGGGCTTCGTATGCTAGATGAATCGGTAGATGCTCCATGCTGTCGAAAAAGCCCGGTGGAAATATTTTCTCTAACTTGCAGATTGTTAAGACAATCTTCTCCTCAAGTTGTACCATATGTTGCACCGTCAGCTTAGTTGAACAGATATCCCTGAAGAATGTAGACAGCTCGGCCAACGGAACCCATACAGCAGAAGGCAACAACTCTCTCAAAGCAATGGGCAGTAATCTTTCCATAAACACGTGGCAGTCGTGACTCTTCATTCCCGTTAGCTTGCGTTCATTGAGATCAACGCATCTAGACAAATTCGAAACATAGCCGTCGGGAAATCTTAAATTAGATATCCACTTGCAGATTATTAATCTATCTTCCTTGCTCAATGTGTATGGCGCTATAGGCTTACTTAATTGTCCACCAGCACCCCTTTGTATCAAGTTCAGATGAGGACGCTTGCATATCTCGGCTATGTCTTGTCTTGCTTTTGGATTGTCCTTCGTCTTTCCTTTAATATCCATGACGGTATTGAAGACATTATCGAACACGTTCTTTTCGATATGCATGACATCAAGATTATGCCTTATAAGATTATCTTTCCAATAAGGCAAGTCCCAGAAGATACTCCGTTTGGTCCAGTTATGGCTTTGTCCGAACCCCTCGACACGATGGTTCGATGGATCATCCATTGCGGTGGGCAATTCCTTTACAGCTTCCCAAATATCGTATCCCGAAAATCTGGCAGGAGGTTGAGAAAATTCTTGTTTTCCATATCTGAACGCGTCCTTATTCTTTCTCCAAGGATGGGTCGCGGGCAGAAATTGACGGTGACAGTCAAAGAAAGAAGTTTTTCCTCCATGCCTAAGGCGGAACGCCTTACTATTTTCCATGCATATCGGACAAGACATGTTGCCGTGCGTACTCCATCCCGACAGCATACCGTATGCTGGAAAATCATTGATTGTCCACATGAGTGAAGCTCTCATCTGAAAGTTCTGTTTCCTGGAAATATCATAGGTCGTGACGCCGATCTCCCACAGCTGTTTCAGCTCATCCACCAACGGTTGTAAATATATATCGATGTTCTTCGTCGGATTTTTAGGACCGGGTATGATAGCTGTCAGAAACATATAAGGAGTCTTCATACACATCCATGGTGGCAGATTGTAAGGGGTAAGAATGACCGGCCAGCATGAGTATTGAGATCCCGACTGTCCGAAAGGGGCGAAGCCATCAGCACATAGCGCCAGGCGTACATTTCTAGGCTCTGCAGCAAAATCTGGATGACACAAATCAAAATGTTTCCACGCCTCTCCATCCGAAGGATGTGACAATTCTCCTTCGTCCTTTATGCGTTCTTCGCTGTGCCACGTCATGTGTTCTGCTGTATTTAGAGACATATACATCCTCTGCAAGCGCTTCGTGATCGACAAGTAATGCATATACTTGTAAGGACGTCATTTTCTAGTCGACTTTCCTTTTCCCTGTACTGGCTTGTAACGATCCGCATTACAGAAGCTGCAACTTTCTGATACGCAATTCTCTTTATAGTACAACATGCATCCGTTGCGACAACAATCTATCTTCTCGTACCCCAGTCCCAGTTGTCGGACCATCATCTTTGACTTGTAGAAGTTTTTTGGAAGCTCTTTTGATTCCTTCGGTAACACCTCCTTGATTACTTCTGTGATCCGATTATAGCAAGCTTGTGGCAAGTTAAAATCAGACTTTATGTTCAACAACCGCATCGTCACTGACAGTGCGGAATGAGTCTCACAACCAGGATATAGAGAAGTATCTGCATCCTGAAACATGTCATAGAACTCCTTCGCCTCGGGATTAGGATCCTTCGGATCAAAATTAGGCCCTGCCGCATCATACACCATATCTCGTGCAAGGTTCTGCAGATCTCCATAATCAACCGAGCATCCGTGGTCTTCGATGACATCCGTTGCAGCATTATCATCAAAAGCATAAGTAGCAGCTTCCGCAGCCTGTCTTTCCGAATATAGTTCACCTTGCGATGACCACAGGCCGTAATTACGTACGAAACCCTTACGGGTCAAATGATCTCTCACAGTCACCACTTCTTCGTAACGTCTATTGTGACATTTAACACATGGACACTTAATTTTGTTACCGTCCATGTACTGAGCTTTGCTCATTGCATAATTAAGAAATACTTCCACGCCTGCCTGAAAATCGTCACTCACACCAATTCTACTCTCGTGTTGCCGTTTGTACATCCATGTACGATCAACAAAATAACGACTCATCCTCAATTTGGATGTGAAAATCTGTATCGTAAGACAAACTAAACATAAGAATAGCCCGATACCGATACTCATAAATTTGGATTAGGGTTAGGATGTTAGATATAAGTGAACTAGGTGATGTAGAGTACAATATAGGGAACTGTGAATGGACTGAAAGTTGCACATGAGAAGGTTCAATGAAGGGCCCATAAATGGGTTCACATGATAAGTTAGTAAGAATCCACATCACTATACATACTCCCCCGTCTCAGGAGTGTGTCTGGCTCCTATTTAGAACAGCACAGGTCACAACATGTCCAGAATAGCAAAACAGAGCTCTACAATGTATATCGGTATCGGACTATTCCTACGAGTATTGGTATCGGCGATATCAATACTCGTGTGAATAGGAGATTACAATATAAGTCTAAGCTATCTAGCTAACATGTATACTTGCATTTACATTGTATCATAACTTGTATCTAGTTACCTTGCTAATCATGTATATACTCTTAACATATATGTGAAGACACTATACTAACATGTATTTAAATCAAGGTTCAAAGTATCGGTATCGGAATCGGTATCGGACTATATATTCCTACGAGTATTGGCATCGGCGATATCAATACTCGTGTGAATAGGAGATTGCAATATAAGTCTAAGCTATCTAGCTAACAAGTATACTTGCATTTACATTGTATCATAACTTGTATCTAGTTACCTTGCTAATCATGTATATACTCTTAACATATATGTGAAGACACTATACTAACATGTATTTAAATCAAGGTTCAAAGTATCGGTATCGGAATCGGTATCGGACTATATATTCCTACGAGTATTGGCATCGGCGATATCAATACTCGTGTGAATAGGAGATTGCAATATAAGTCTAAGCTATCTAGCTAACATGTATACTTGCATTTACATTGTATCATAACTTGTATCTAGTTACCTTGCTAATCATGTATATACTCTTAACATATATGTGAAGACACTATACTAACATGTATTTAAATCAAGGTTCAAAGTATCGGTATCGGAATCGGTATCGGACTATATATTCCTACGAGTATTGGCATCGGCGATATCAATACTCGTGTGAATAGGAGATTGCAATATAAGTCTAACTTATGCTAAAATTATTGCCTAGGTTGATTGAATGATCAATACCTTACAAATATCTCGAACTATAGATATTCATTTACATATGGTATATATATTGGTTTATTTTACTATTTAATAGTTTGGTGTTATTCTTAGAACTCTTTGTTTCTAACTTTTATCTCATTGGTTTGAAAGGATTAGCGTATAATGCTACTGATATCTGCTAAGGTAGAATAGCTGAGGTAAGAAGAATCATCTCTTCTTATTGTTGTTGCATTCTTTATATACTATATCTAATTGCGTGAGTCCGATGTTTAGTTGTTCTACTGAAGGGGTTACCCAAGGAAATTCTATGGAGAGTTGCTTAGGGTCGATTATATAATTGTTTTTGGAGCTCAAAATACAAAGCATACTCTGTTGTAAATTCGAAGAATTTCGGAAAAGATAACCTAATTTTGAAACCCAATGCTATACTATCGTATTAAACCCTAACCTAGATATTTGTCTATAAACTAGAAGCATACAAGCAAAACGATGATAATACAATTCTTGTCATATCGAAATATCTTGATGTCTAGTACTTTTATATTTGCGTAATACTTATAGTACACGAGTCGATTTATGTCATAGTTGTCTTTTCCTAATGGATATGAATTTTCTTGTTGAATAGAACTCTCGTATTTGTGTAATACATAAGGTACATGAAACGAGAAACATAGCTTGATAGGAAAGGATAACCTGATAAGATAGTAGATTTAGAGTTGTATGTTATTATAGATTGCATTATGGGCGGGGGAGAATAATTTCGATCACATCATAAAACATTATTGCAATTTAAATATCGCTCAAAGCTGATCAGTTTTCTAGCTCAATCTACAAGGCCTTACGACCCCACCCCCCCGACCCCCCTGCCCTCTCCACCCCCCACCCCCCGCCCCCCGACCCCCCTGCCCCCATTCCCGACCCCCCCCCCCGACCCCCCTGCCCCCATTCAACACCCCCCCCGACCCCCCTGCCCTCTCCACCCCCCACCCCCCGACCCCCCTGCCCCCATTCCCCACCCCTCCGACCCCCCGACCCTCATTCCCCACCCCCCACCCCCTGCCCCCATTCCCCACACCCCCCCGACCCCCTGACCCCATTCACCACCCCCCCCCGCCCTCTCCACCCCCCGCGAAGCCGACAACCCCCCCCCCACTCCCCCCCCCCGGCCCCAAAACCCAAAATTAGAGAAAGAGAGAGAGAGAGAGAGAGAGAGAGAGAGATACCTGGTAGAGAGAGAGAGAGAGCCGCGCGAGAGAGAGAGAGAGCCGCGCGCGAGAGAGAGAGCCGCGAGAGAGAGAGAGAGTTTTGGGGGGAATGAAAAATTCCCCCCCGTCGGTTCAATTTAAGTTAGGGCACAGAACCTAGCGACGGAATAGCGACGGAATAAATTAGTCGCTAAACCGTCGCCAATTAAAAGGTGTTTTCCGACGGATATATCCGTCGCCAGTTAGTCGCTAAAGTTCCCGCCAATGTTTTAAAGATTTTGCCGCCAACATTTGCGACGAATAAGCGACGAAAAAAAATCCGTCGCTAACGTTCGTCGACTTAGCGACGGAAACCCGACAAATTTTTATATTTAAAATTGGAAAAAATTATGTTATGTTGTCCGTCACTAATCCGTCGCTAAGATGTCGGAAACTGGTCGCTATTAGCGACGAAATCCTTCCGTCGCTAAACTTCCGTCGCTAAACTTCCGTCGGTAAAGTGGGGTATTTTAGTAGTGATAGAAGCATGAGCAATATATAAATGAAAATGAATTATTCATGTATCATTAATAAGCATAAAAAAACAATTATCACAAGATCAAAAATATGCATAAATAAACTTTATCAGACAAAGATGTAATTGATTCATAAGAAATTAATCAAAATAAAATATGAGAATCAATAATGAATATATTATGCAAGCACAAGGTTAACATAAAAAAATATATGTATATACTTTTCAAGTAAATAGAAGCTTGTGCTAAATATACATACTCACAAAATACCGATCAAAGTAAAGATGACATGCTAAAGACAAATGGATAAGAAGTGACCATTAAAAAATATTAAAGACGAAGAGTCAAAAGTATATTCACCAAAACAAAATTAAGCTCCTATTCATGCTTTAAGAATAAAGATTAAAAGTAAAGATCATACATGGATAAATGTGTCACACTAGTAGAAAATTATATACTATATAGTGTGAACTAATCATTTAAGCTAAACATCTAGTCAAGCTAAGATTATGTCTCATATTGATTCAAACAATAAATAAATTAAAAGATATCAATGAAGGCTAATAGTAAGAAATCAGTAAGAACATGCTAGATATTAAGAACTATTTAGAAAGCATGTTACCGAAGTGGTTATAGTGACCACACTTATGTTGGTGCAATTGCATGTAAGATGACCTTTGTAGCTTTGCAATCACCAACATGTTCCATGGTTCTATTTGATATGAGAAGATTCACCTGCAATATTAGGTGAAGACTTTGGTATCCAATACTTGGATCCACATTTGTTAGCTTTGGGAACTCATTTGCACAAGTTCATATCAACAAGTTTTCTAATCTGACAATGATTAGAAACATGTCCATTCAAACCGCAATAATGACAGAAAGTATTAACAGTGTTATGTGCAGCAGTATGAGAACGTGCAGTAGGTTGACATGATGTGCGTGGATACTTCTAATAGAAAGCATGGTTGTGTGAAGCTTTAGCTTTGCTTGCTTCCTTTCTAGATGATCTATCGTGTGTGACTTTGTGATGTGCTAAGTGTCTTGTGTTAGACTGAGTCATAGATTGTACTACCTACTTTTCCAGTCTAATCTCTAACTTTTTAGAGTTAGCACAGATCTCATCATACTTAGCAGAAAGAGCATCAATTCTATATGAAGCAATAGAATACTTCTAATTTTCTAATTCTAGTTTCTCCTTAAGTTTAGCATTTTCTTGGGTGCTTTTCTCAATGCAATCAAGTGTCTCATACAATCTAAACTTCAGTGTAGAAATCTCAGTAGAATTATCAGAAGAAGAACTATTTTTAGCATCATTCAATAAGCAAGTAAGCTTTTCATTCTCAAGCTTATAGGATAGAATATCCTTTCTAGCTTGCTTATACTTATCTAATACTTTCTTATGTTCTTCCAATAGATCACTGAAAGCATCAGATAAATTATCATATGAAAATTCATTCTCTTCAAGAAGGAGATTATTCTGTACCTCGTTAGATAATGCTATTGAGCATAAATTTGCAGCTTGATAAGGTTTTTCTTCTTCTTCAGAATCTGTTGCTTCGCTTTTACACCATATGCTCGTGGTAGTGTACTTGTGAGACGATGATCTTTCTTCATTTGATTGTTCGTAATGACTCTCCTTTCTGGGTAGTAGTTCAATCTTCTTGGATGTGGTCTATCTTCTTGTAATTGTCACATATAAGCTCTTCTTCGTATAGGGGATTGTGTTGTACCTTAAATTCTAATTCCATCATGTATATATTTACATCATTGTGAAGACTATCCTTCCCTCTGGAGTTGCTAGGTTTACTTTTATATCTGCACTCATAAGTAGCTTCAAGAACTTTCCAAATTTTATGAGATGTTGTGCAAGTATTAATAAGATTAAATATATTTGTGTCTACAACACAATAAAATATATGCATACCTTTTGCATCAAGGCTAGCTAGCTTCTTCTCTTCCTCCATGTAAATATAATAGGGCTTGTTGATTATAGAGGATGTGAGAATAGAAGTGATAGTAGGCTTTTTGTAGCCATTGACAATGTCACGCCCCAGAACTAGAATACTGGAGAGCGGGGGCAGACATAGCCAGCTACGTATATTGAAATGGATTCCATCTCGCTATATGGTCACGGCTGTCTAGATACATGAGGGTTTATCTATAAGCCAGCAGTCTCTTAAGGTCATGAACAAGCCTATTGTCTCAATCACAAACAAGTAAGTAAATGTTACAAGATGTATGATCATTAAATATACAATAATAAGACGTCCCAAATATTACATATTTAGCTGATCATGAAACTAGTCGTTACAAAATGTGAGGACTAGCAAGAGTTTAGTCATACATGATCAACCCTAGGATCTGTCAATCATGTTACAGCCCGTAGGCAGACAGTAAGTAAATACAATCGAGCTAAACAGGTGCTCGTCGGCTAAACGCCTCAAAAGAATATTTCTACAATAAAGTGGGAGAGCAAAAATAAACCCACTCGTAGCCTGGGTTACGTCTGGTGTTCACCATCGGGCTGGAAAAGCGCTGGATCCTCTGGAGCCGCTCCGAAATCTGGCCATACAAAACCAGCTGGGTCAGATCCCAGAAAGAGCAAGCGCCACAAAGGAAGCTTCACTTAGGAACTAAAACCAGCAATCAGCACAAGATATAAATAAAAGTAAGAACTGGAAATTAAGGAAATACATCAAGATGATATACGACGAGATATTCATGGGACTATTCAGATAACCAGGTTACAACCCGTAAACCAAACAAGGACCGGGGTTGTAACCGTTCGTCTGAACGGAACTTGGTTTCTCACCATTTATCGGTAAAATAAATACAAGCATTCTGGTCATTCAATAATCTGGAACAGGATCAGGACAAGACTAGACTGGTTAGACTCCATCCAATCATTTTACGGCCAAGCAAGAACTACGGCTTGATACTTTAACTAACTAGGGTTGTCACAAGCCTAATTACTAACAAGATGCAGTGAGATTATTCCACAGCCACAAGCCCTGCAGACCATCTAGGTTACCCAGGTCGAAAATAGGGGTTGAATTCGGGTGGGTACACCATCCAGGAAATACGTGTACCCTTAGGTAGCTTGAAGGGTGCAACACATGACAGTGTGCTGGAAATGTGCCCTACTCGACGGCAGGCTACAGATCCCAAGCGCGCCCAGGTAACGGGATTGCCTGTAGCTGGGAGATCTCTTCATGACTACTGTATTAATCTAGTTATTAGCCTTAGTCCATTTTAGTAGGTACTCCTGACCGTGGTACTCAGGAGTCCCCTCCTAGACATGATGCAAGACAGGACTGGATTATTTGTACAAGCACAATCGCCCACGGTGTCCAGGATGTTCATTCTTGTCAGGTCATGTCATGTCAGGTAGCCGTCGCAACAGCTGTTCAAGATAAATCATGTCAGGTGTACTTGTCAGGAGTGCGCCACGACGGGCCACTATCATGTCAGGTTGGTCATGTCAGGAGTGCACCACTACGGGTCACTGTCAGGTCGTGCTCAATTATCAGTTCCAAACATACTTAATAAAGGAGTTACGAAACATGGGCAAATAATGATAAATAACAGTACACAGGACCATGAGAAAGTCATGCGGTTAAGTCATATGCGTTCAGGAAAGGGTAGACTCATGCGGCCCAATTAGAAGAGCGCATGCGGCCAGGGTCACTCGATCCCATGCGGCTAAGACAAAGGGGCGCATGCGGTCAGGAAGATAGAAAACTCATGCGGCTGTGGGAATGGGTCTTATGCGGCTAGCTGGCCAATCAAGTTCATGCGGCCGGGGGACGGAAAGTGTGGTTCCATGCGGCTCGAGAAGAAGCAACCCATGCGGCTGCGGGAATGGGAACCATATGTGGCTCAGAAGGGAAGAGTACTCATGCGGTTGCGGGGAGCAATGCCTATGCGGCTGGGAGCAAGTGTACATATGCGGCTCGCGAGTGTTGAGTTCATGCGGCTCAGGGTGAAGTCCTCATGCGGCTGGGTCAAGCAAGTCTCATGCGGCCAGCAGGAATGGCGCATGCGGCTGCAGAGTTCAGAACTTATACGGCTGCGAATTGAGCGAGTTATGCGGCTAAGTGAGTCCGACTCTCATATGGCTCAAGAACTTCCAGTCATGCGGCTGGATAGAACACTTGCCGCGTGAATATTCATGCGGTCAAGTCAAGCACTGTTCATCTTCTCCAAAATTTTAGAGAAGAAGAACACCATGAGAGCCAAGTCCTTAAGCTCCATAACTCCATCATCCGGAGCCTAAATCCGAACTTCCATAGGTCAAAATGGGGTAGAACGAAATTATCTACAACATGGAACCATCAAAACTCGAAAATAATAAGATTTAGTAGATCAAAACCCACGAAATCCGAAAATAATGCAAACTTAGATCTACAAGAATCTAGCCATGGAAATTAGAAAAGCCAAGTACTAAAGTGTTTTATAATGTAGTAAAGACGAGAATGGAGCAATAAAATCAGAGTTCCTCCATGAAGCAAGTTGCACTTGCCTAGACCTCTCTCTTCTCTCTCTGGTAGGTAATAAAGTAATGGGGAAGAAGAAGTTGATTAATGAAGAGAGAGAATAGAGAGAATGGATTAATAAATACAATGGTGGTGGTAGGTAGGGGTTCACATTGGTTCATATTGAACCAAAGAAAACCGAGCCAAGCCGAACTAAGCCAAGAAATAACCAAGCCAAGATGCAAGCTAAACAAGGAATCATGCAATACAGAATAAAATACGTACACGTATTCTAGAAATATGTAATACGGACCACAGGCATTACAACTCTACCCACCTTAAAAGAATTCCGTCCTCGGAATTTAAATCAAGAGGCTAGAGGAGCAATGTCAAGCTACATTAATAACAAGCAAGCTATACTAGACAATCAATCAATCATGCAAGCAAGGAATCGAAGGCATGAGGCATAAGAAAGACATTATACCTCACGAGTCAAACAAGTCGGGATATCGCGATCGGATATCATCCTCACGCTCCCACGTTGACTCCCCCAAAGAGTGATGACCCCAAGCAACTCGGACTAACTTGATAGTCTTGTTCTTGAGGATCTTCTCTCTCCGGTCCAATATAGACATGGGCCTCTCCTCATACGAAAGGTTGGTACCAACAACCAATTCCGAATGATCTAGGATATGGCTCGGGTCTGGGATATACCGTCGTAATTGGGATACATAGAACACGTCATGCACCTCGCTTAGCGACGGCGGAAGAGCGAGATGATAGGATACATCTCCTACTCGTTCCAGAATGTCGAACGGTCCTATATACCTAGGACTAAGCTTTCCCCGGACGCCGAAACGAATGACGCCACGGTTAGGCGAAATCCTCAGGAATACATGATCGCCGACCGAAAACTCGAGAGGACGCCGATGAGAATTGGCCCAATGGCGCTGGCGATCTTGGGCAACTCGAAGATGATGTCGAACTCTTCTGACCACTTCAACTGTCTGAGCGATCATTTCCGGACCGAGCATCTGTCTCTCTCCGACATCGTCCCAAGCTAGCGGGGATCTGCACTTCCTACCATACAGTGCCTCGAACGGTGCCATCTGGATACTGGCCTGGAAACTGTTGTTGTACGAGAATTCCACCAGGTGGAAGTAATCTTCCCATGAACCACCGAAGTCAAGTGTGCAAGACCGCAACATGTCTTCAAGGGTCTGGATCGTACGCTCCGACTGACCATCTGTCTGCGGGTGATATGCTGAACTGAACTGGAGACGAGTCCCCAAACTCTCTTGTAAACTATGCCAAAAGTGCGACATAAATCTTGAATCTCGGTCCGAGGTGATACTGACTGGCACACCGTGCAATCTGACAATCTGCCTGAGGTACATTTCTGCTAGCTGAGCCGTCGACTGACCAACTCTGAATGGAAGAAAGTGAGCTACCTTAGTGAGCCGATCAACTATAACCCAAATAGCATCTCTACCAGCTGGGGATCTAGGTAATCCAGTCACGAAATCCATGGTCACATGCTCCCACTTCCATTCTGGAATCGGCAGGGGCTGAAGAAGTCCAGCCGGTCTCTGATGTTCGGCTTTAACTTGTTGGCAAACCAAACACCGAGAGACAAACCGAGCTATCTCTCGCTTCATGCCATTCCACCAGAAGTGCTGACGGATATCTCGGTACATCTTCGTACTGCCAGGATGGATGGAATACTGAGAACTGTGCGCCTCGGACATGATCTCCTGCCTGATATCTCCACTAGGTACACAAAGACGCTTACTATATCGAAGTGTACCATCCTCATGAATGCATAACTCTGGTCTTCGTTCTGTCTCACACTCTGCTCTGAGTCGCTGAAGCTTGGAATCTGCTGACTGCGCCATCCGGATCCTCTCGACTATAGTGGATTGAACTTGTATGCTGGCCATCAATGCTACACTGGAAGGGAGAACAACTTCAATACCCATCTTTTGAAGATCTGCTAACAGCTCTGGTTGCGCTGTTAGGATATAAACTCCAGCTCTCCTGCTCAATGCATCCACAACAACATTGGCCTTCCCAGGATGATACTGCAGGTTGACATCATAATCCATAAGAAGCTCCAGCCACCTTCTCTGACGCATGTTAAGATCCTTCTGGGTGAAAACATACTTCAGGCTCTTGTGGTCGGTGAAAATCTCCACCCTATCTCCATACAAATAGTGCCTCCATAACTTAAGTGCAAACACCACTGCTGCCAGCTCCAAGTCATGGGTTGGGTAATTCCTCTCATGATCACGAAGTTGTCGTGACGCATAAGCTATTACCTTCCCATGCTGCATCAGAACACATCCTAAACCTCTGCCTGAAGCATCATAATATACTGAGAATCCTCCGGTCCCATCTGGAAGCGTGAGAATAGGAGCTGTTATCAGGCCTCGCTTCAACTGCTCAAAAGAACTCTGACACTCTGCTGTCCAAGCAAACTGTGCATCCTTGCGGGTCAACTAGGTCAACGATGCTGATATCCGAGCAAAATCTGATACAAACCGCCGGTAATAGCCGGCCAATCCAAGGAAACTGCGAACTTTTGCAACTGTGCTGGGCACTGGCCATGACTCAATGGCCACAATCTTCTGGGGATCCACTTCCACTCCTCCTCTGGTGATGATATGACCCAAGTACGAAATGCGATCGAGCCAGAACGCACATTTACTGAACTTGGCATACAACTGGTGCTCTCTGAGAATCTGAAGAACAACTCTGAGATGCTGCTCATGCTCTGCCTCACTCTTGCTGTAGACCAGGATGTCATCCAAGAACACAATCACAAACTGATCCAAGTAAGGCATGAAAATGCGATTCATGAGGTCCATGAATACTGTCGGCGCATTGGTTGCTCCAAAAGGCATAACAAGGAACTCCTAATGCCCATATCTTGATCTAAAAGCTGTCTTCGGGATGTCCTGCTCTCTGACTCTGATCTGATGATAACCTGAGCGCAAATCAATCTTCGAGAATACTGAAGCCCCCTTGAGTTGATCAAACAAGTCATCTATCCTCGGAAGAGGATATCTGTTCTTGATTGTCACGGAGTTCAAGGTATGATAATCAACACATAACCTGGACGTACCATCCTTCTTTTTCACAAGAAGCATCGGGGCTCCCCAAGGCGATCCACTAGCACGAATGAATCCCTTGGCTCGAAGTTCTTCAATCATCTTGTATAATATCTCCAATTCTGACGGTGCCATCCTGTAGACTCTCTCTGACACTGGGGCTGTCCCGGGAATTAAGTCAATAGTAAACTCGATCTCCCGCTCTGGCGGCATACCTAGTAGCTCTTCTGGGAAAACATCTGGGAACTCATCCACTATTCTGGGCAACTGCACTGCTGCTACTGCTATCCGTAATACTGGAGGAGAAGGCTCAACTGCTCCTCGAGAGAAGGAAAATTCTGGCTCACCTGGAATGCTAAAAACAACCCTGCCGATATGGCAGTCGATTCTAGCATACTGGTTTCTCAACCAATCCATCCCTAAGACCACATCATAATCGGCCATCGGGAATTCTATCAATCTAGCGGGGAACTCTCTACCGCTAACTACGATCCGACACGAGGAAAACACTCTATCTACTCCCACAAGTCTGTTACCAGTAAGTATATTGAGCCTTACTGATAATGACTCGGGCTCCAATCCTACCCGTGTCGCAAATCGTGCAGACATAAAAGAATGCGATGCACCAGAATCAAATAAAGCTGAAGCTGGAAAGGAGTTGACAAGAATAGTACCTGCCACTACCTCTCCTGGTGCCAATCCTTCCTCTGCGGTCATCACCATAGCATGACCATGCCCTCGGGGTGCTGGTCCCCTCTGCTGGAATCCTCGCTGCCTACTCTGACTCAAGGCTTGGGCTTTAACATGCTGCTGGGGGTTCTGCTGCTGGAACATCTGGGACTGAGGCGGCAAGGGCCTCGACAATGGGTACTGCTGCTGCTGGACCGGTGCTGGTCCTCTCACCGAAGAGCTAGAAAGGTTGGATGATGATGAACTACCCCTATTCGGACAGGATCCAACCCTATGGTCTGGTGCTCCACAGGCCAGACACAATCCTTGAGTCCTGCGACATTCTGCCACTACATGGCCTGGCTTCCCGTAATGAGAACATCCCGCTGCGGAAGACTGCTTCTGCTTCTGCTGCTGCTGAGGGTGCGTCGGAGTTGAATGCTGAACCGACGTCACGGAGGCCGCTTGCCTTGGAGCTCCAATAGTCAAAGCCCTGGCTGCCGGGGCTGGGGCTGAAGACTGATTCATCTGGCCGTGAGATCTCTTCCGACCTCCGACCCTATCCACAATCCTCTGGGAGGTATACTCATGCCTCCGGGCTGCTCTCAAGACTGCATCAAAAGTCTGATGCTTAAACTGTTCGACTGCCAACAAGATCTCCAAGTGAAGCCCCTGCTGGAACCGCTGGGCTCTATCATACTCGGTTGCCACCAAGGTGGGAGCAAACCGACTGAGTCTGGAAAACTCGACCGCATATCCATCGACCGTCCTTCCTCCTTGCTTCAAGTTGGTGAATCGGGTCTGCAGATCATACCGAGCTACAGCATCAAAATACTTGGTCTGGAATCTCTCTCTGAACATCGCCCAAGCAATAGGTGCTGCTAATCCAACGGCCTGAGCTGTCCACCAGCTGCGGGCAAGATCTAACAACTGCAGGCGCACAACTGCCACCTTCTCGTTCTCTGGAGTCTGGGCTGCTTCTAGAACCACCTCTGTGTCCTGAAGCCATGCATCTGCCGTAATAGCATCTTCACTACCGTCGAAGAATGGAGGGTTCAAACGCTTGAAGCTGTTGGCCGTACTGTTACCCTGATGACCTCCTCTGGTCAAAGCATCCGTCACTGCCTGTTGCAAGGCATCTCCATGACGATCTTGAGAAGCTATCAAGGTCCTGACGAGTCCTACTAATGTGCCATCATCAGGTTCGGCAGGCTGAACTGGCTGAACTGGGGGCTCTTCTCCAATAGGCTCAATTCTGGAGGCTACTCCGGAGTGCTGGACTTGATCTCCGGGTTGCTGCTGGTCCGCGGGAGGTGCTCCGCCTTGCTGGCCGGCAGGTCCAGGAACAATGCCGCTGAAGAAGACGACATAGGGAACAATAAGGAAGGACCAGGACAGATCAACGATTACAAGCCAATGTGATCAGGACAAGAATCCAGGGATTCAGAAGATACGAGCAGAGATCAAGGACGAATACTGATTGAGACATCTATTCGGTAAACCCTCACATATCTTGATTTACAAGACCTGCATGGGCCACCACTTAAACCATGTCACGCCCCAGAACCAGAATACTGGAGAGCGGGGGGCAGACATAGCCAGCTACGTATATTAAAATGGATTCCATCTCGCTATACGGTCACGGCTGTCTAGATACATGAGGGTTTATCTATAAGCCAGCAGTCTCTTAAGGTCATGAACAAGCCTATTGTCTCAATCACAAGCAAGTAAGTAAATGTTACAAGATGTATGATCATTAAATATACAATAATAAGGCGTCCCAAATATTACATATTCAGCTGATCATGAAGCTAGTCGTTACAAAATGTGAGGACTAGCAAGAGTTTAGTCATACATGATCAACCCTAGGATCTGTCAATCATGTTACAGCCCGTAGGCAGACAGTAAGTAAATACAATCGAGCTAAACAGGTGCTCGTCGGCTAAACGCCTCAAAAGAATATTTCTACAATAAAGTGGGAGAGCAAAAATAAACCCACTTGTAGCCCGGGTTACGTCTGGTGTTCACCATCGGGCTGGAAAAGCGCTGGATCCTCTGGAGCCGCTCCGAAATCTGGCCATACAAAACCAGCTGGGTCAGATCCCAGAAAGAGCAAGCGCCACAAAGGAAGCTTCACTTAGGAACTAAAACCAGCAATCAGCACAAGATATAAATAAAAGTAAGAACTGGAAATTAAGGAAATACATCAAGATGATATACGACGAGATATTCATGGGACTATTCAGATAACCAGGTTACAACCCGTAAACCAAACAAGGACCGGGGTTGTAACCCTTCGTCTGAACGGAACTTGGTTTCTCACCATTTATCGGTAAAATAAATACAAGCATTCTGGTCATTCAATAATCTGGAATAGGATCAGGACAAGACTAGACTGGTTAGACTCCATCCAATCATTTCACGGCCAAGCAAGAACTACGGCTTGATACTTTAACTAACTAGAGTTGTCACAAGCCTAATTACTAACAAGATACAGTGAGATTATTCCACAGCCACAAGCCCTGCAGACCATCCAGGTTATCCAGGTCGAAATTAGGGGTTGAATTCGGGTGGGTACACCGTCCAGGAAACACGTGTACCCTTAGGTAGCTTGAAGGGTGCAACACATGACAGTGTGCTGGAAATGTGCCCTACTCGACGGCAGGCTACAGATCCCAAGCGCGCCCAGGTAACGGGATTGCCTGTAGTTGGAAGATCTCTTCATGACTACTGTATTAATCTAGTTATTAGCCTTAGTCCATTTTAGTAGGTACTCCTGACCGTGGTACTCAGGAGTCCCCTTCTAGACATGATGCAAGACAGGACTGGATTATTTGTACAAGCACAATCGCCCACGGTATCCAGGATATTCATTTTTGTCAGGTCATGTCATGTCAGGTAGCCGTCGCAACAGCTGTTCAAGATAAATCATGTCAGGTGTACTTGTCAGGAGTGCGCCACGACGGGCCACTATCATGTCAGGTTGGTCATGTCAGGAGTGCACCACTACGGGTCACTGTCAGGTCGTGCTCAATTATCAGTTCCAAATAATGATAAATAACTGTACACAGGACCATGAGAAAGTCATGCGGTTAAGTCATATGCGGTCAGGAAAGGGTAGACTCATGCGGCCCAATTAGAAGAGCACATGCGGCCAGGGTCACTGGATCCCATACGGCTAAGACAAGGGGGCGCATGCGGTCAGGAAGATAGAAAACTCATGCGGCTGGGAAAATGGGTCTTATGCGGCTAGCTGGCCAATCAGGTTCATGCGGCCGGAGGAGGGAAAGTGTGGTTCCATGCGGCTCGAGAAGAAGCAACCCATGCGGCTGCGGGAATGGAAACCATATGCGGCTCAGAAGGGAAGAGTACTCATACGGTTGCGGGGAGCAATGCCTATGCAGCTGGGAGCAAGTGTACATATGCGGCTCGCGAGTGTTGAGTTCATGCAGCTCAGGGTGAAGTCCTCATGCGGCTGGGTCAAGCAAGTCTCAGGCGGCCAGCAGGAATGGCGCATGCGGCTGCAGAGTCCAGAACTTATGCGGCTGCAAATTGAGCGAGTTATGCGGCTAAGTGAGTCCGACTCTCATATGGCTCAAGAACTTCCAGTCATACGGCTGGATAGAACACTTGCCGCGTAAATATTCATGCGGTCAAGTCAAGCACTGTTCATCTTCTCCAAAATTTCAGAGAAGAAGAACACCATAAGAGCCAAGTCCTCAAGCTCCATAACTCCATCATCCGGAGCCTAAATCCGAACTTTCATAGGTCAAAATGGGGTAGAACGAAATTATCTACAACATGGAACCATCAAAACTCGAAAATAACAAGATTTAGTGGATCAAAACCCACAAAATCCAAAAATAATGCAAACTTAGATCTACAATAATCTAGCCATGAAAATTAGAAAAGCCAAGTACTAAAGTGTTTTATAATGTAGTAAAGAAGAGAATGGAGCAATAAAATCAGAGTTCCTCCATGAAGCAAGTTGCACTTGCCTAGACCTCTCTCTTCTCTCTCTGGTAGGTAATGAAGTAATGGGGAAGAAGAAGTTGATTAATGAAGAGAGAGAATAGAGAGAATGGATTAATAAATACAATGGTGGTGGTAGGTAGGGGTTCACATTGGTTCATATTGAACCAAAGAAAACCGAGCCAAGCCGAACCAAGCCAAGAAATAGCCAAGCCAAGATGCAAGCTAAACAAGGAATCATGCAATATAGAATAAAATACGTACACGTATTCCAGAAATATGTAATACGGACCACAGGCATTACAAACAATAATTGACCATAAGTCAAAATCTAGAGACTTCAAGTAGAAGCTCATTCGTGTCTTCCAATAACTATAGTTTGTTCCATCAAATAGTGGGAGTCTATTTGAGGATTGCTCTTCAGTTGTGAAGTACATACTTGCCATATGTGATATAGTGATCTATGTAATAACAGTTATATAATAACAATATTACCTCGCTTTACCTATATAACCCGCTCTGATAGTGAGGATCTGCTCCAAGGATGTTAAGCCAAATAATAGAGTCCTTGCTAGGATACCAATTAAAGCAGCAATTAGTGTAAGCAATAGTATCTCTATAAGAAGCACCTGTAATAATATCTCTAGAAGGAGCATTTGCTCTGATACCAATTGTAGGAGCAATTGGTATGAGCAGCAATATCTATATACCAAGCACCCGCTCTCTAGTTGTAGCACTGGCTCTGATACCAATTATAGGAACAATTAGGATCAGAATATAATACCTCTAGTTGTAGTACTGGCTTTGATAGCTCTATAGAGCGCACCTGCTCTGATACCAATTGTAGGACCGATTATAGGAACGAGTTGTAAAGCGCAATACTCTAGATGGGGATGAATAGAGTAGGCAGCAAAAATTAACTATTTAAAAAATGTTAGTAACAAGATCACATAATATATATCACAGATATATAAATAAAAAGTAGAGAGTAGAGAGCAAATACAAACACAAGGATGTATACGGGTTTTTCTCTTATGAGGACTAGTCCAGTCGGAAGAACTCTAGCTTCCAGTTGAATCCACTATGAAAAATCATCACAAGTTTTCATCCGAAGTTCTTGCAACTTCTACAACGCGAGCTTTGATCCGAAGTACTCGACCAACTTCAATTTTGAAGAGTCTTTCTTCAATCAAGCCTCTGATTACAATCACTCTAAAACTTCTAGACCGTACCGCACTGGCAAATCGACTAGAGGATTGTAACTGGCTTGGGATTTTAAAATGAATAGCTCAGAATACTTTGGAAGAAGTAGTAGGCTTATAGAGAAGAGATATGAATGTGTATGAGTGAATTAAAATGATCGAAATCTTTCTCTATTTATAGTTTTTACAAAGGCAGAATTCTGACAGAATTCGGGCAGAATTCGGAAAGAACTCTATGAGAAAATCCCGTTGGGGTCCATAACTGCAGGAAGACGAAGTTCAAAAAGCAACGTTCACTAACCGAACTCTGGCCGAACTCTGGCCGAATTCGGCCGAGTTCTGCTAGGGTGTTAGGGTTTTGCAAATCAGTTTTTGGGCTTTTTGAAAAGTCAAACAGTTAGGAAGTAGTTTGGGCTTTTGTAAGTGGGCTTTGTTTTCAAAATGAAAGGGTATTTTAAAAATGTTTCTTGGGTAGCCTATTTGCCAGTACGATGCAGTGTACATCGTATTCCTAAACTCAATAAACATAAAAAATACATTGATGAAATAGGAAAACCAAGAGCCCTTTGATGACGCCTTTCTTCAATTATTTGAGCAGACTTGAAGACGCCTTTTTCACCTGACGACGGTCGTCCAAAGATAAATAGATCTGGAAATCTGAATACCTTTTGGGGACTTCGCCTCCGAACCCCTGATGGGGGCGCTGCCTCCTCAACCCCTGTCCGCTGATCGGGCAGCGGAACCCCCGATACGAGGCCCCGGATAGGTCGTTAGGCGGTTCAGAGAAAGCTTCTTATATGACGCCGTCGTTGACCCATCAATAATACTCTATTGCATATGTCCTGGATTGATAAAGCTTGATCATGCTTATTGCATGTCTATAAGAATATGTTAGACAAACAGAATAATATGATACAAGCATAGCAATATGATATATAATATTTAGGGCAATGATGACATTAGGACAATGCTATGTTTAAGTAGCAACATGATAGTGATTACATGAATATTAGTGATGTCGTTATGGTAAACTTAATTGATTAGCCATATTCAAAAACATGATATAATCATTGGGCTAACAAAGGCATGATTATTCCGTGGCTAGGTTCGATTGTTGCATTACGCTATGTAAGACCTACAACCTAATCGCACGGGCATCATTGTAGAGTTGTGCATATCGTACTCTGTACGAAAGTACTCATTCTGAATGACCATGATCCACGACATAAGATTTCAATCAACATAGGGATTATTAAGCTAAATAAAATAATGATTGCATGGAGAGAATAGATTTTCAAGTTCTTACATGGCAGCCATCTTGGGATAATTAATGCCCCGACATGCCGGCTGGTTTCCACAGATACTACAAATCTGTCACACGGGCAGGAAGTGGTATATTCTTATATTATTATTATATACACTGACAATGGGCGTCCCCCTGGGACTCGTCTAATTCATGATTGGCGTAATTGATTATTGGATAGACTAGCATTGCTTGTACATTGTAAGAACTGAGGTATCCCTTATTTGTATATTTCCAAGACAACTTAGAACTTACAGTAGCAAGCCGTAGTAGTTGTAAGGCCGTTTAAATTAATTTACTTGTATACTATACCTACTCTGTTAACTACTGAGACGAGCATAATGTCAGGACATGACAGGTCGACTTTTGTCCTTGTTTGGTTGGAAAGTTGGCTCGAAGTGTCGTGATATTGTGCGAACCCAGTAGAAAACAGAGATCTATTTATCATATTCTTAACTCTTACCACTGGTTCTAATTTCTCATATCGTGCTTTCTTGCGGTACTTGCTATTAGAGTTCTAACCTCTCTGGTTTTGCATGGCCAGATTTAGAGCCGGTCCCCGAGGACTCAGCTTACTTCCACCTCCAGGATGGTCAATACTAGAGGGATAGTCGTAGGAGGACACGAGTGGGTTCCTTGCTTCCCTGCTTATTTTGTTATTTACTATACTTATTGTCGTTTGGCACGGACATGTTAGTCGGACTATCTTGTATTTACCTTTACATAATTATAACTAAGTTAGACTGCAGCTGATAACAATTGTGCATACCTTGATATATCATCTGGATATGTTTTGTACAGCCAGATCTTGAAAAGATTTTGACTGAGCGTTTGGGACGCCTTACTGCTTTTATCTTATATGTTCTATATTTCTGCTTCTTGTTTGAATGATTGAGACAATAGATGTTGAGTAACCCTAGTGAGACTTTCATGTAGTATGCACCCCCTCGTCTTTTAGACAGCATTGATCATATTATACGGTATTCATCTACCCGTAATACGTAGCTGGCTGAGTCACTCCCTCGCTCTTCGGTATTCTGGTTCTGGGGCGTGACAAGGTTTTAGTGGTGGCCTATGCAGGTCTGATTTTAGACTTATGGGGTGTTTAATTTATAGGATGTCTCAATCGCACATGGTTCCCCCATGATCTCATGATTTGTTGTTCTCAATCCTAACTTTGACATTCCAATATTCTTTGACTTTATTGATCTTTTTTGTCTGATCGTTTGATGGTTCTCTTGTCCCTTTTCTTAGGGGCACTTCGTTTGCGTCTGTCAGAGCTGGACGGCAGCAGCAGGGGCAACATGAACAACCTGACCATGTTGGTCAGCAATAAGGGCCAGTACTACCTCAGGAAACCATCTAGGAAGAGGTGATAGTAGAAGCAGCTGCTGGATCGCAGTATCCGGAGGTTCCACCACCACCAACAGTTCTACCTACCCTCGTGGAAGTAGACACACCGGCCCTTCTGAAAATCATGAGAGGGATGATAGCTACTCAGCAACATCAGATGTTGGCCCAGCAACGCATGCCCGTTCAGTTACAAGAGCAGAATGTATTGCTCAACCAAGGGTTGCAGACGGCTTTAGATAGAGGAGTAAGAACGAATTTAGGAGCATCAACCAAGTTTTGCAAGTACAACCCCCGTCGTTTCGAGGGCACAAAAGATGCCATTTCAGCAGATGCATGGCTTAAGGATATCGAGGCTATTCTGACAGTAGCTAAGGTACCGACGGAAGAACATGTGGATCTAGTGAAGCTGTTGCTTCCGGACCTTACACGTGATTGGTGGAAGTCAGAAGAATTGGGCATCAGATGTCATGTTGCTTGGGACGATTTTACCGCAAGATTCATGACGAAGTACTATGAAGTAGTGGCGCAGTTTGAGCTACAACAGAAGTTTATCAACCTTAAGCAGGCTGGCAAGACAGTGGATGGTTATGCAGCGGAGTTATGCAGATTGAGTAGGTTCACCCCGGAGATGGTAGCAACAGAGAGCCAGAGAGCTATGAGGTTTCAACAAGGGTTTCATCTTGAACTCTTGCAATTGATTGAGGGGTACAACTACCAGACTTTCGATGAGGTACTGACGGTAACCCGGAGGCATGAGATCACCATCCAGAGGATCGCATCGAGGACTGGAGGTCAGAAGAGATCTCACAATCAGATTGAAGGAGGAGGGGTGTAGCGCCCAGAGTTACAGCAACCCCTGGCATTCGCATTCACGATATGGCAATACGAGGGCCAGCACCACCAGCAAGACAGCAACAGCAGCAGAGGAAAAACCAGCAACCCCTAACTTGCTGCACCTATTGTGGGAATACAGGGCACACTAGAGGAGTGTGTCCGGCATTGAATGGATAGTGTTGATATGTGGAAGTCCATATTATCGAATTTTCACCTGTCCTATAAATTCGAGGTCAGGAGGACCAGTTCAGCAATTTCATGCTCTACCCGCATCAGGGGCAGGCAAGTACCAAGGACCAGCGGTAGCAGTGAGACCGTTGGCGCAACATTCGTTAATATCACAGGCTCAGATATTTCGGCAGCAGGGACCGTCGATGCAGCAACAACATAGACCACCCCAGCATCACCAAGGCAGGGGCTAGCAGCAACACCATGCTAGGCCGCAGTATAGAAACCAACAAGGAGGCCGAGGACAGGCATTCAACCTGTCCTTAGAAGAGGTATTGGCATCGAGATATGTTGTGGCAGGTAACATTCTCATCGCCTCATATCCCGCAGTAGCATTATTTGATTCGGGGGCATCACACTCATTTATATCTGTACAATTTACTACATGACTTGGAATGAAATTCAAGGCATTGCCAAGGAGGTTGAATATACTCACTGGTAATGGGCTCATAGGAGTTAGTAGAATATTCTGGCATTTAGTGTTGTAGTGTGCGGGCATTCCTTACCCGCCAGGTTGATTGAATTTTCTGTTAGAAATTTTGACGTTATCTTAGGCATGGACTGACTGAAAGACAGTCATGCAACAATAGATTGTCATAGAGGGAGTGTGCCTTTTAATATTCTAGGCATGGAGCGATTTACCTTAGTCAGATCTGTGGCAACTCAACAAGAAAAAGGAGTAGTCGCGGCAATGGAAGAAGTTTAAATACCGAAGGAAGTTGAAGAGTTTCTTGATGTATTTCTCGAAGAACTTCCAGGTTTACCCCTGGTTAGGGATATTGAGTTCAGTATAGAATTGGTACCTGGAACTAAACCGATATTGGATCGAGTTTACAGAATGGCAAATTCAGAGCAGGCCAAGGTGTATCTGCACGTAGAGGAACTGAAGGAGAAGAAGTTTATTCGAGACAGCATATCACCATGGGTAGCACCAGTGGTACTTGTGGGAAAGAAGGATGGGTCATCAGGATTGTGTGTTAACTACATAAAGCTTAACGAAGCAACAGTAAAGAACAAGTATCCACTACCAAGGATTGACGACTTGTTTGCTCAGTTGAGCAGAGCTAGAGTTTTCTCCAAGATAGATCTTCAGTCAGGGTATCATCAAGTTAGAGTTCGAGAAGAGGATATTCCCAGGACAGCATTCAGGTCGAAGTACGGGCATTACGAATTCCTAGTTATGCCATTCGGTTTGACCAATGCTCCAGCAATATTTATGGATTTGATGAACCGTATCTTTATGCCATACTTAGATCAATTTGTCGTTGTGTTCCTCGATGACATTCTCGTATATTCAGCGAGTAAGGAGGAGCATGAAAATTACCTCAGGAAAGTGTTGTAGGTTATGAGAGAGAACCAGTTGTATGCCAAGCTCAGCAAGTGTGAGTTTTGGTCAGACCGTATTTCATTCTTAGGGCAAATCATATCAAGAGCTGGAGTTGTAGTGGATCCCAAGAAGGTAGAAGCAGTAGAGAGTTCGCCAATGCCTAAGACTGTAGCAGACGTGCGTAGTTTTTTGGGATTGGCAGGATATTACAGAAGGTTCATATCAGACTTTGCAAGAATTTCAGCACCCATGACCCGCTTGACATGGAAGGATGTGCCATTTATTTGGTCGACGGAGTGCCAGGCATCATTTGTGACTTTGAAGCAGAAGTTGATCACGGCACCTATTCTTACCTTGCCGGTTGGACCCAGAGGTTTTACGGTATATTGTGACTCGTCAGGAAAGGGACTTGGGTGTGTCCTAATACAACATGGGAAGGTGATAGCATACACATCTAGGCAACTTTGAGACTACGAGAAGAATTATCCAACTCATGACTTGGAGTTGGTGGCAGTAGTATTTGCTTTGAAGCTATGGAGGTACTACTTGTATGGTGATCGAGTGGACATGTACACAGACCACAAAAGTCTGAAGTACATCTTTACTCAGAAGGAACTGAATATGAGACAGAGAAGATGGTTAGAGTTGATCAAGGATTACGACGTGGAGCTTCAGTATCATTCAGACAAGGCTAACGTTGTAGCAGATGTACTTAGCAGGAGAGACGGTACATTTATGTTGACATCATAGAAGCATATTTTAGAAGATCTTCAGGATATGGACATCGAGGTTATACTTCCTAGTGATATAGGAATTCTGGAAAGTCTGCGAGTTCAATCCGACTTAGTATACAGGATCAAGGCAGCTCAGGCACAGGACCCAAGGATTCAGAAGCTTAGGAAAGAATGTGAGTCGGGACTCAGGAAAGAGATAAAAATTTACGAAGATGGTACACTTAGATTTGGATTACGTCTATGTGTGCCAAGTGGAGATATTAGGCAAAGATTATGGCAGAAGCCCACATTTCTCAGTATTCTGTACACCCTGGAGAAACCAAAATGTACCAAGATATCAAGCAACACTTCTGGTGGAACGAAATAAAGAGGGAGATAGCTAGATTCGTTTCACATTGCTTAACATGTCAGCAAGTGAAGGCAGAACAACAGAGGCCAGCTGGATTATTACAATCGCTTCTTATCACGAAATAGAAGTGGGAGCACATCAGAATAGACTTTGTGACTGGTTTACCGAGATCATCAAGTGGTAGGGATGTTATTTGGGTGATCATAGATCGGCTTACGAAGGTGGCACACTTTCTTCCTTTTAGAGTAGCTCAATCTACAGAAAAGTTGGCAGAGTTGTATATGCAGCAGATCGTCAGGCAACATGGGGTCCCAGTCAGTATTGTGTTCGATAGAGATACTCGTTTTACATCATATTTCAGAAAAAGTTTATATCATAGCTTGGGTACCAAGTTAAGATTTAATACGGCTTACCACCCACAGACGGACGGACAATCAGAAAGAATAATTTAGACTTTAGAAGATTTGTTGCGGGCTTGCACCCTGGATTTTGGAGGGTCTTGGGAGAGTCACCTGCACTTGGTCGAATTTTCGTACAACAACAGTTATCAAGCCAGTATCCAGATGGCGCCATTCGAAGCACTATATGGTAAGAAGTACAGATTGCCACTGGCATGGGATGATATAGGAGAGAGGAAGATGTTAGGCCCAGAATTGATCATTCAAACGGTTGAAGTGGTTAAGGGGATTAGAGAGCGACTTCGAGTTACGCAAGATCAGCATCGCTATTGGGCAGACCAGAATCGTAGACCGTTAGAATTTTCTGTTGGGGTCCTTGTGTTCTTACGAATCTCACCTACCCGTAGGGTCATTAGATTTGGCATTCGTAGGAAGTTGAGTCCACGATACGTAGGCCCATTTGTTATCCTCGATAGGGTAGGCAATGTTGCTTATCGTCTATCCCTTACACCATCGTTGCATGAGGTACACGATGTATTTCATGTATCTCAGTTGCGAAGGTATGTATCGGACCCAAGCCATATCTTCGATCATTCTGAGCTGGTTGTTGGTACCAACCTATCTTACGAGAAGCAGTCTGTGTCCATTTTGGACCGAAGAGAGAAGATACTCAAGAACCGAACAATTAACCTTGTCCGAGTTGCTTGGGGTTATCACTCCTTGGGAGAGTCAACATGGAAACGTGAGGATGATATCCGATCGCGATATCTGCACCTATTTGACTCACAAGGTATATATCTTTCCGTATACCTTGATTTTCTTGATTCCTCATGCTTATCACCCTATGAGTAGAAATTACTTGATGTCGTCAATTGATAAATATAGATGTATTACTTGTTAGTTGATATTGTAAAATGACTATTTGTTCGATAAAATTGCTGTACTTAGATTAGTTTGGCCCTGATATTTCTATCATGCTTGGATTTGAAATTCCGAGGACAGAATTTTGCTAAGGAGGGTAGAGATGTCACTCCCCGTTCCCATAATACGTATCTTAATACGTGTATGACTTGAATATATTTATTTAATATTTATCATGCATTTGTTCTGTATTTAATTCTCTTAATTATTCGCTATTTATTTTTCTATATTTTACTTTTTGTACTTGTCTTGCTTTTAGTTTATTCAGGCTTGGGTTGATTTATTTCAGTTTTTGGCGATTCATCTTGAACCCGACCAACCCCTACCTACCACATCTTCATTTAAAGCCCCAAACCCATTCTCTCTCTCTCCATTACTCTTCTTCTTATTAACTCTTTCTTCATCCTCCATTACTCCTTCCCACCTACCCAGCCGCATAGGCAAGTACCAACTTGCTTCACGATGGATCCCCAGTATTATTGTTCCATCATCTTCCTTACTTGATCTTAAGTCTCTTTATTATTTAGTATTTACAATTTTTATGGCTCATTTTATGTAGATCTAAGTTTAATAAATTTTTGGATTTCTAGGGTTTTGATCTAGTAACTTTGTTATTTTCAAGTTTTGATGGTTTCATATTGTAGAGAATTTTGTTCTACCCTATTTTGACCTATGGAAGTCCAGATTTAGGCTTGCAATGAAGGATTTATGGAGCTTGGAAGTAATGGCTTCCACGGTTCTGTTCTCAAAATTTTTGAGAAGAAGAACAGTGCTTGACTGCATGAGTTTTCATGCGGCAAGTCTTCCGAGCTGTATAAGCGCATGAGCTTTTCTGGCCGCATGAGCTTCTCTGGCCGTATGAGCTTTCTGGCCGCATGAGCATTCCTGGCCGCATGAGCTATCCTGCCCGCATGAGCTTCCTGGCCGCATGAGCTTTCCTGGCAGTATGAGCTTTCCTGGCCGCATGAGCATTCCTGGTCGCATGATCTTTCCTAGCCGTATGAGCTTTCCTGGCCGCATGAGCATTCCTGGCCGCATGAGCATTCCTGGCCGCATGAGCTTTCCTGGCCGCATGAGCTTGTAAATTCCTAGCCGCATGAACCAATTATTTCTCGACCGCATGAGCTTGTTATGGGGTCCTTACCCAACATAGCCGCATAGATGGGCATCCATCTACTGCCATTTATAGTGCCTTTTTACTGTTTCTTGTCCCAAATTGATATTGATTGTTACCTTGACTAATGATTGATCATGCATTCCTAGTTTGAACTAGAGACTGGCTAATCGTCTTATTGAATTAAATAAGACACGTTCATGTATGAACCATGAACCATCGTGATCGACTAGCCAATCCTAACATTGGTATATGGACACATGTTGACTTCTCTTTTTCTGCGAAAGCAGCGTGTGCATCTCACAGTCAAGACATGATTATTCCGTAGCTAGGTTCGATTGTTGTATTACGCTATGTAAGACCTACAACCTAACCGCACGGGCATCGTTGTAAAGTTGTGCATATCGTACTCTGTATGGAAGTACTCATTCTGAATGACCATGATCCACGGCATGAGATATCAATCAACATAGGGATTATTAAACTAAATAAAATAATGATTGCATGGATATAATAGATTCCCTAGTTCTTTTATGGCAGCCATCTTGGGATAATTAATGCTCCGACAAGCCGGCTGGTTCCCACAGATACTGCAAATCTGCCACACGGGCAGGGAGTGGTATCTGCTTATATTATTATATACACTGACAACGGGCGTCCCGCTGGGACTCGTCTATTTCATGATTGGCGCAATTGATTATTGGATAGACTAGCCTTGCTTGTACATTGTAATAACTGAGGAATCCCTTATTTGCATATTTCCATGACAACTTGGAACTTACAGTAGCAAGACGTAGTAGTTGCATGACGGTTTAAATTTATTTGCTTGTAAACTGTACCTACTCAGTCAACTACTGAGACGAGCATAATGTCAGGACATGACGGGTCAACTTTTGTCCTTGTTTGGTTGGAAAGTTGGCTCGAAGTGTCGTGATATTATGCGAACCCCAGTAGCAAGCAGAGATCTATTTATCATATTCTTAACTCTTACCACCGGTTCTAATTTCTCATATCGTGCTTCATTGCGGTACTTGCTATTGGAGGTCTAACCTCTCTGGTTTTGCATAGCCAGAGTTAGAGCCGGTCCCCGAGGACTCAGCTTACTTCAGCCTCCAGGATGGTCAATACTAGAGGGATGGTCGCAGGAGGACACGAGTGGGTTCCTTGCTTCCCTGCTCATTTTGTTATTTACTGTACTTATTGTCGTTTGGCACTGACATGTTAGTCGGACTGTCTTGTATTTACCATTACATAATTGTAACTAAGTCAGACTGCAGCTGATAACAATTGTGTATACCTTGATATATCATCTGGCTATATTTTGTACAGCCAGATCTTGAGAACATTTTGACTGAGCGTTTGGGACGCCTTACTGCTTTTATCTTATATGTTCTATATTTCTGCTTCTTCTTTGAATGATTGAGATAATAGATGTTGAGTAACCCGAGTGAGACTTTCATGTAGTATGCACCCCCTCGTCTTTTAGACAGCATTGATCGTATTATACGGTATTCATCTACCCGTAATACGTAGCTGGCTGAGTCACTCCCCCGCTCTTCGGTATTCTGGTTCTGGGGCGTGACAGTTACTCTCGGGCATCCACTAGGAGGGTAATAAGGAGTGAAACCAGGTTGTAGCGCCAATCTTTGTAAATTTCTACTCAAAGATTCAGCTGCGATCACAAATAACATAGGAGATAAGGGATCACCTTGACGAAGCCCCTTGAAAGCCTGGAAATATCCTGAAATATTGCCATTTATTATAGTCGAGAACCATACATTGTTGACCAGATGTAGGATCATGTTAATCCATGTTTCATTGAACCCAAGTTTACGGAGTGTTGAGAATAAGAATCTCCAATTAACCCGATAATAACCTTGCTCATATTAAGTTTTATTGCTCATTGCGTCCCCAATTGTCATGACCGAGCATACTGAACATTTCCTGTACAAGTATAATGTTATCAACAATCTCCTTGCCCTTAATAAATCTACTTTGCTCCGGAGAAATGATCCTAGTCATCAAAGAAGAGTGCCTATTCGCCAGGAGCTTTGAAAAAATCTTATTCATAAAATTGCAAGGACTGATTGGCCGATACTCAGATATAGATGTTGGATTCTTAATATTGGGGATCAAGATAAGGAGGATACTAGTAATGACTTTCGGTAAGGAGAAACCATCAAAAAACATATGAACCGCAGCCAGGATATCATCTTTGATAATATGCCAACATTTGATGAAGAAGATCCCAGTAAAGCCATCTGGGCCAGGGGCACTATGGCGATCAATAGATTTTACAGTAATATAGAGTTCCTCCATGGTTGGCTTATGAGTCAGAGCTGCACTTTCCTCTTCGCTCAGTATTTTAGGAAGTACTGACATGAAGTCTTCATAAGCAATTACCGGTTCAGGAAGGAACACCTTCTCGTAATGATCATTTACAATCTGTTGAATACCCTCTAGCTCAGTAGTAGTAGTAGCTCCATCCTCACCCCTGAGATGATGTATATGCAGACGACGACGCTTATTAGATACACAGGAATGAAAATAGCTCGAATTTCGATCCCTTTGTAAGTCCCATTTGAGCCTAGACTTTTGTTTCTAATAGGCCTCTTCGATCTGGATTCTTTGCTTGAGGTGAGCCAGAGCTTCCTGGAGATTTGGGCACAATGAAGGATCATTTTCATAAGCAACCTCAACAGCCACCACCCTATCTTCGGCGAGTTTAACAGCAAGGAAAATATTACCGAATGTAGCATGACTCCATGATGATAATGTCTTTCTAGTAGCTGATAGCCGTAGACCCAAATTGATAATGTGGTGATGATGATGAACCGAAGTGCATGCTTGCCATACTGTCGTAAGAAATGAGGGATGAGCGGGCCAAAAAGACAGGAACCGAAATAGCTTCTTCAGAACAGAAGCTCAAGCAGGAAACTGAACGAGAATTGGAGCATGGTCCGACTCCGTGCGATTAAGGTAATCACAAGTCGTAAGAGGAGCCGAGTCCCACCAGCTCAAATGAGGGATGAGCGGGCCAAAAAGACAGGAACCGAAATGGCTTCTTCAGAACAGAAGCTCAAGCAGGAAGCTGATCGAGAATTGGAGCATGGTCTGACTCCGTACGATTAAGGTGATCACTAGTCGTAAGAGGAGCCCAGTCCCACCAGCTCATGTCCATTAACACCCTGTCAAGCCTAGATCCCTGTCTTTCTGGGCCTTCGTCTGTCTTGACCCAAGTAAAGCAACTGCCAGAGAATGGAGCTTCCACAACGCCCGTAGCCAAGTAAAATCCCCTGAACTCCCGCATGGATGCCTCATTGGGAGGCAGGCCCCCGAATTTCTCGTTCGTCCATGTGATTGCATTTAAGTCACCTTCAATCAGCCATGGGTAGGGAAAGAAAGTCTGGAGACGTAGCAGTGATTCCCACAGCTCGCGGTGACCCTTCTTCGTGTTGCTGCCATGGACAACAGAGATTAGAGCAGTAGAAGGTATAAGCGGGTGTGAGAATAGGACCGAGAGAGATTGGTCCGTAGTATCGGCCAGAGTAATTTGTCCTTCCTTGCTGCAAAAAATACAGATATTCCCTTTGTCGTTTGTGATGGCCATAGGAAAGTCGAGCTTGACTTGATAAAAATGCAGTTGGTCAGGAGTAACTTTAGGTTCAATAATAGCTAGGAATTGGACCTATTGAATGCGACATAGAGTTTTCATTCTTTTAAGAGTCATATGATTGGCTATTCCCCGAACATTCCAAAAAAGTATGTCAAACATTAGAGGTTGATGAAGTGGATGGGGTTGGAGGGAGCTTAGTTGCAGATCGAAGGACTCGAGAAGACGGCGGCGGCAGCATCTTCTTAGGTCTGGGCTCGAATGGGCGACCAACTTCAGGCGCTGGTGGGACTGTACGAGCTTCTTCTTCCTCTACTTGGAGAGCCCATGACCCCGTATGTGTGTTGAGCTCACCTTCCTCGAGCAGGTCATCAAGAGGAGCGTCGTCTTGGACCAAAGGTTGTAATGGAATCACGTAGGGAAGTGAAGGAGGATTGATGGCAGTGTCGAGGGCTTCAGATGATGTGGGCATGGCAGTAGTGTCTGTCACTGTCACAATGGGGATAGCCGCAGCGGGGAGAGAGTTGGAGTGATTATCGCAGCTGTCATCCGGAGTTGATAGGATTGGTGGAGCGTCGGGATTGGCTTACACCTGGAGATTGGATGAGGTATGTTGCAGTTCGGGATTGGGTTGATCATGGAGAGTTGTGGAGAGATTCACGTAGAGAGGAAGAGTATTTAATGCCTCCTTTGGGATCCGTTGGTTAGAGTTGGTCATTCATGGAGGGGGGAGCCTGGTCATTAATAAGACCTCCTATTGTAGGAGCTTGTATTGATACTTCACCAACAGTCAGTTTATTTTTGTCCCTAGCATCTAGATCACATGCACGTTGCAGAGGGGGCTCCTTCATTGGTTGTTTATCCATCTGGATGGCTTTGCATGAATTGCGAACATGGCCTTGGTGCTTACAGAAAGAGCACAACATAGGAGAGGACTCATATTCCACTCTCTGAGAGATCCTTCTACCATTGGATAGCTGGATCGTAAGGAGGGGGTGGGGTTTACTAGCGTCAAGTTCAACGAGGATGTGGGCGACACATGGATGCGTCAAATCTTATGTAGCACGATACAGACGCAGCGGGTTACCTATTCCCGTGGCGAGAGAGAACAAAGCATTTTTGTTAAAAAATTAAACAGGCAGTCCTGGGAGAGAAACCCATACTGGAGCTAGAGGTGATTCTTTCGTAGGAGAGAATTCTTTATGCCACCTGAACAATCGCATAGGAGCCCTTGTAATAAACCATAGATCTTTAGAGCGGAGGCGGAGGAAATCCACCTCCTCCTGAGGCCTGATAAGGATGTGTTTGGGGTCTATAGAACCTACTTGAACAGGTCCAGCGAACTTGAAGTTAATGAAGGCCTTCCTAATCACATCCATAGATGGACGTGAATATAAAAACTTTCTAATGAGGGCGTAGCAGAAAGGATCCGCAAGGGTGGTTTCCTCCTCCTCAGAGAAAGTGATCACCGGGATCCCTCTAGAGAAGGAAGGAGCTCTGATCGGAATCGAGGGGGTCGAAACAGGTTGGACCCCCGCCACCGCCTCGACAAACGTCTTAGCCATAAGTAGGAGGGTAGCCGATGGAGCGAGTGTCTCCACAGGCAAAGGGACGTCGGCCTGGCCAGAGGCCAAGCTGGAGTCATGGACAAAGGAGATGCGGCCAGAGTTTTGGGCGATCACCAAGGCGACGTGATCCTATATGATATCTTTTCATATATATATATATATATATATATATATATATATAAATATATATATATATATATATATATAGCGAAAGAAGCTAATATCATCAAGGTATGGTCCTAGAATTCGGCAAAGCCTAGTATGACCTAGATTGACCCTAGAAATAAGGAATTGACCTAGTTTGACTTTCATGACCTAAAATTGACCTAGAAATCGCATTCATCCTAGATAGCTTTGAATATCATTCTGAAACACCAATTAATCTTGATATTTCATAATCAGGTCATTGTGACTCTGTTTTAGACATTGATCCTCACACATTGCTCAGAACCACGGGCGAGTACATTCTCTGATAATTTTTTGTTCATGATATCTTCTATGTTTCTTGAATCTAGTATAGATATCTTTGATTTTTTGACACATTGTGACATTAATTGGTATTTTTCGATCCCATCATGAGAGTACTAGTGTCATAGATAAGGGTACAAGAAAATTTGGTATCAGGATACCTAAGTGTGCCCACATAGATAATAGAGTTTGGCTCAAAGCCTAGGCATTAATGTAGGTGTCACGACCCGCTACCCAAATTGTTAGGCTGTGCCGAGCCATGTCCAGCCTACGCTTGGTTAAAGCGTAGTAAGCTATTCTAAGAAAAGGCAATAAAGGATCTAAGCTGCTAACAGTTCTAATATCACATTTAATAGGTTCATCACGACACAGCATCTATAAACGAAAGTAAAATAAGTACGGACTTAATAATATACTTCCAAAGTATCTAATTGGAGACAAAGTCTAGTAACTACAAGATATAGTCTAAACAGTTCAATAACTAAGCCAAAAATAATCTAAGCAAGACTACCAAGCGAGGTTCCCTGTGGGGACTTCCTCGGGAGCTAAAGCCTGGTCCTCTGTAGTGGGTCCATAGACAAGATCATATAGCAAATCTTCCTCCGAAAGTATTCCTACAACGTTATCCTGTCAGGACGGGAGCAAGTAATGATTCTACAAACTAAACATACTTAGCATGGAATGAAAAGAGTGTAGGAACGAAATCGTAAAGCAGAATACTCTAGAGGGGGGGTGAATAGAGTAGGCAGCGGAATATTGCTAATTAAAACTTATTAGCAGTTAGATCACAGATATAATAATAATCACAAGAAGTAAATGACAGAATTTAAAAGTGATCAGAAGGCAAACGCAAACACCAAGATTTATACTAGTTTTCCTCTGGTGAGGACTAGTCCAGTCGGAAGAACTCTAGCTTCCAGTTGAATCCACTATTGGAAAATCTCGCAAGTTTTCATACGAAGTCCTTGCAACTTCTACAGATGCGAGCTTTGATACGAAGAACTCGTCCAACTTCAATTTTGAAGAGTTGAATCTTCTATCAAGCCTCTGATTACAATCCCTCTGAAACTTCTAGACCGTACCGCACTAGCAAATCGACTAGAGGATTGTAACTGGCTTGGGATTTGAAAATAAAAGTTTTTTAAGAACTCTTTGGAAGACTGTAAGCTTTAAGAAGAGAAGATTTAAAGTGAATTGGTGTATTAAAATGATCGAAATGCTTCTATATTTATAGCTTTTCCAAAGACAGAACTCTGATAGAATTCGGCCAGAATTCGGACAGAACTCTTTGTAACAACCCGTAACTGAAGGATGACCAAGTTCAAAAATCCAACGTTCACTAACGTTCCAAATGGCCGAACTCTGGCCGAACTCGGGCCGAGTTCTCCTGAGGTTCTACCAGTTTATTTTTGGAGAAAATGAATTTTGGCTTTTTGAACAATCCTTCAAGGGCTTTTTGTAAAAAAAATATTTTCAAAAATATGGGTCATTTGTAAAAGAATAGGATGATTTTGAAAAACATTTTCGGATATCCTATTTGCCAGTGCGACTCAGTGTACAATGTATTCCTAGACTCAAATAAAATGAAAATTACATTGCTTAGCAGGAAGTACATTCTGAATGGCAAACGGCTTCAGTCTTGAACATTGTTGATATCTATTGTTGAGAAGTGTCCAAAATGTCCTAGGTAAACATCTGAGTAGACTTGCATTTTTATCGAGACAGAGTTTGATCAATTATTAAAATCAGGTTCGACCATGACCAATGGGCCAACTGTCTCTCCCATTTGGATAATTGACAAACCTTGTCGATATAACATCTAGGCTTGGAATCAATTCAAAAAAAAAGTAATCAAAAGAAATTATTCATAACTTGTATTTCACTTGAACAAAAAAATATTAGATCATTATTTCTCCCCCGTTGTCACTTAGCAAAATATTGCACAAGAGAAGGCTCCCCCGCAATCAATGCATAAGTAACTAAAAGTGAAAAAACACAAGAAAAAATAATCATGAAGTAGAAATAGAATAACATCACAGGCATGTATTTATCTCAGGCAGTATGTAATGAATGAAGCAACATAAAGAGATAGTGTTACTATAAACTGAAATAAATAGAGTGCTGAATAATAGACTAAGATGCCAAAAACTGAGGCATAATAAAAAACAACCATGTCCATGAATAAAAGTACTGATAAAAACACTGATAAAATCTTAGAATGTCGGAGCATTTCCAAGTAAACATAAGACAAAAAGTAACAATCTCAATAATCTAACATATCAAAACTCATCATCATCAACATCATCATCATCAGCTGCAGCTCCAGCATGTCTAGATGGACCAGCTCTAGAAGTACCAGTGCCAGAAGTGTGAGGAGTAGCGCCAGTGGTACGATACCAAACATATGCATTCTCGGCTGGAACAGAGAGTGTACCGCCTCGTCGTCAATGCGGTAGCCAGAAACAGAAGGGTCTCAAGGCAGAGAGCTAGCAGAATGTCCCATCTGCGTAAACCTCAGATCGGCAAAGGAGTTGGCAATCGCTTGGAACCGAGTCACATCATGGAACTCGTGTTCCCTAGAGGTCTCAATATAAAAAGACTGCAGATCTGATAAGTGCTTATGGATACCCTCAAATGTTATAGGGTAAGAATGAGGAGGAACAGGTACTGCAGGATCAGTGGGAGTAGGTGTAGGAGGAGTAGGTACAGTAGGTGGAGGAACAGATATAATGCTGCGACGAGAGAGTTTGAGAAACTTGGGCTCGGGGTCGACAGCACAAGTAGATAAATCAATATCAAATCTCTGAAAAATACGAGGAATGAGCATCGCATAAGATAGGTTGCGGTCTCTCCCGCGACATCTACCCATCATTTGAATGATAGTCTTAGGGGCAGAAAAAGGAATCCCCTTAAGAATATGATAAAGAGCAGAGAGCTCAAGTGCAGTGACATCATCTTTAGAAGTAGATTTTGGAAGTAGTGGAATAGATGATGCGATATAATTCTTAGTTAAACAAATTCAATTTATTAGCCTTGAACTTTCCAGGAAGAACGCGTGCGGGCGCACAAAGTTTATTCTTAAAACTAACGAGTGTCGTGCCATCGAAGAAATCAAAATCAGTGATGTCATCTATCGGGGCACGTTCGTTTGGAATACCAAGGATTTTTTCTAACATGTCATCAGTGAATTCGATATCCATTCCTCCGACACGTGTCCTCGCTGTAAAAATGTCTAACATGAAATTACAGTAGAATAATCTAATGGTATTAGTGGCAATGGAGAATTATAAGGTAATAAAATATTATAACCCTAATGCCTCAAAATAAGGACGATGAGCCGGAAAGATAGTCCACTTAATCGGCGATCCATTGCAAATAGTACGCATGTTAAAATCAGCGTACAACAATAACGCTTGATCGGAAGTTTTAAAATAAAACTCATCCTACGCACCATAGTCCGATTGAACCGGAGAAAAGAGGCAATCCGTATGTGGATCTGAAGACGATGCCTCTTCACTGGCATTGGTCTTCTTTTTCTTGAAGGGATTGAACTTAGGCGTTCTTTCCCAAACATTTCTACAAATCCTAAGTATTGAAAAGTGGTGGAAAGAAGGGATTATACCTTCCAAGAATCGGATATGTTGTATAGGATGATGATCTTCGCACGAATCCAAAGTTTGGACGCGAAACTCCACAAGAATTGGAAGAACAAAAAGGGATTAGAACTAGGGTTTTGGAGGGGCGGAGCTGCTGTTATGAGGATGTGGGGAAGTATGAAGAAGAATGAGGCCTCGGGTTGCTGCTGTTATATATAAACACCCAGCCGAACTCTGGCCGAAATCGGACCGAACTCGGGCCGAATTCGCCTAGGGTTGCCTGGCTATATATATATATATATATATATATATATATATATATATATATATATATATATATATATATATATATATATATAAATTCAAATGAGACCACATTCTTTTTCATTAATTCATTTCAAATGCTTAATTCAAAGTTTAGTAATTTTAAATCTCAAAATAATATAATTAATATTATTTTACAAATTAATATTCTTTACTCAGCATCTGTCTCAGAATAGCTGTAGGAGTACTGTCCCAGCTAACGGAGGTTCACCGGAGAACTCTTAATTACCGCTTCGCTTCCACCGTAGTCGTGGTGACAGACAAACTCTTTTTAGGCTTGTCTCGAAAACAGTTTATGAGTATCAAATAAATAGTTAATAAAATAACAATTAATTAATATTATTGATATCTAAAATTCCTAATTCTCGAAGTAAATAGTTGAAACGGTCTTCCGCTAAAGGTTTTGTAAATATGTCAGCTAATTGATTCTGTGTGTCTATGTATACGAGGTCTATATCTATATTTTGTTGATAATCTCTAAAAAAAATGATGTCGAATCTCGATATGTTTAGTACGAGAATGACATACATGATTTTTAGTCAAATTAATAGAACTAGTATTATCACATAAAATGGGTATATATGTAAAATGCAATACATAGTCTTCTAAGGTTTGTTTCATCCATAAAATTTGTGCACAACAACGTCCTACAGCGATATACTCAGCCTTTGTTGTTGATAATGCAACAGAATTTTGCTTTTTACTAAACCAAGAGACTAGAGCTTTTCCTAAAAAATGACATATGTCGCTGGTGCTTTTTCTATCTACTTTGTATCCGGCAAAATCAGCATCGGAATAACCGGTTAGGTCAAACGACGTGGTTTTGGGATACAATAAGCTGACAGAAGAAGTGCCTTTAAGGTATTGAAAGATAAGCTTAACTGTGCACAGATGTGATTCCTTAGGATTGGCTTGAAAACGAGCACATAAGCAAACACTAAACATAATATCTGGTCGACCGGCATTTAAATATAGTAAGATACCGATCATACCTCGATACATACGTATGTCGACAGGTTTGCCTTGTTCATCAATATCAAGCTTGGTTGAAGTAGCCATTAGAGTGCTAAGTGGCTTTGCTGCTTCCATGTCGAACTTCTTTAGTAGATCTTTTGTGTACTTAGCTTGATTTATGAACGTCCCATTGTTGGTTTGTTTGATTTACATTCCGAGAAAGAACTTCAACTCTCCCATCATGCTCATCTCAAACTCATTCTGCATACACTTTGAGCATTTTTGACATAGAGATTCATCAGTAGTTCCAAAGATAATATCATCTACATAGACTTGAAACAAAAGAATATTATTATTCAAATACTTTATAAACAAAGTAGTTTCAACCTTTCCCTTTGAAAAACCGTCATCAAGTAGAAAAGAGCTTAGACGATCGTACCAAGCACGAGGGGCTTGTTTCAAACCGTATAAAGCTTTCTTCAACTTGAAAACATATTCAGGAAATTTGAAATCAGAAAAACCGGGTGGTTGAGCTACATAAAACTCTTTTTTATAAAATCATTTAAAAATGCACTTTTGACATCCATTTAAAATAATTTAAAATTATGAAAACATGCAAATGCACATAACATGCGAATGAATTCTAATCTCACAACTGGGGCATAAGTCTCATCGTAGACTCCGATGCCAATGACCGGATGATCAACCGTGAACTTCAATCTTTTTGGTAGACTCCGAAGGTAGCTGGTTCCTGGATCTTCTCCAGGAGGATCAGCTGGTGCTTTGCTGGTTCCTGGATCTTTTTGGTAGACTCCGAAGGTATTCTAATTTCGGAATACCCATCGGGTGCCAATGACCGGATGATCAATAGGCTTGGGAACAAGTTCCCAAACTTGATTCCGTTTAAATTGGTTTAATTCCTCTTGCGTAGCATCTATCCAAAAATTATCACTACATGCTTCATCAATACTTTTGGGTTTAAACTGAAAGACAAAAGCAACATAAGAAGCTATATCTTTATTAGAGGAGCGAGTACTTACACCCTTGGTAATCTTACCAATTACCAAATCTTTTGGATGATCAACCGTGAACTTCAATCTTTTTGGTAGACTCCGAAGGTAGCTGGTTCCTGGATCTTCTCTAGGAGGATCAGCTGGTGCTTTGCTGGGTACATTGAGATCTTCGTCATTCTCATCGTTTGTCATTTGATTTAGTTCATCAAAGGTGACATTGATCGACTCTTCGATGATCATAGTTCTTTTGTTGAAGACTTTGTATCCTTTACTTTTGCCCGTATAACCTAAAAATATACCTTAATCAGCCTTTTCGTCAAAGTTTCCCAAATTATCTTTAGTATTAAGAATAAAGCATTTACAACCAAATATTCTAAAATATGAAACTGATGGAATTCTATCAAACCATAGCTCAAATAGAGTCTTCTTCGATTTGGGTCGAATTAGAACTCTATTGAGAACAAAACAAGCTGTATTGACAGCTTCAGTCCAGAAATACTTGGGTAGACTAAACTGGTTTAACATTACTCTGGCCATTTCGGATAGAGTTCTGTTCTTACGTTCCAGAACTCCATTTTGTTGTGGAGTCCTAGGGCAGGAGAATTCGTATACAAAACCGTGTGTGTCACAAAATTGCTTAAACTCTGCATTCTCGAATTCGCCTCCATGATTGCTTCTAATACGAGTGATCATGTAACCTTTTCATTCTGTACTTTCTTGCAAAAGGTGACAAATTTCAATAATGTATCGTTTTTGCATATCAGAAAATATACCCACGTGTATCTAGAATAATCATCTATAATTACAAAAGCATATAGCTTACCTCCAAGGCTAGCAACTCTGCTATGACCAAATAAGTCCATATGTAGTAATTGTAGAGGTCTAGTAATACATACAGCGTTTACTGACTTGAAAGAGGATCGAGTAGCTTTATTCTTTACACATTGACTGCATACCAAATCTTTCTTTGAATGTAATGTCCGGTAAACCGCGTACTAGCTTCTTTGTCGATAATCTAGAAATAGTATCCATATTTGCATGACCGAGTCTCATATGCCACAGATGACTCTCATCGCTTTTAGCCATTAAACATCTACCTGAAATGTTAGTATCTTCCAACAAATAGAAAATATATATATTGCCTTCTCTAATACATTCAAATATAGTACTCCCTAGGCAAATTCTAGTTAAACTATCAATAATAGTACATTTGTCTTTTACAAAGTTAATACCATAACCGTGATCAACTAAATGGCTTATGCTGAGCAGATTATGTTTTAACTCAGTAACAAGACAAACATCTTTAATCACTGGATAGGGAGCTTTACCAATATCACCAATACCGATTATATACCCTTTTAAATTATTGCCGAAGGAGACGTATCCTTCTTTATTCCTCTTCGACAGTGTTGCGAATAATGAAGCGTCACCAGTCATGTGCCGTGAGCAACCGTTGTCGAGGATCCATTTGCTCCTAGCATGTGAAGGATGTCCCACCTACAAAACAATTTGTAGATGAAACTATTGGTACCCATTTCTTGTAGGGTCCTGACTTGTTAGCTTTCGGTATCCATGCATAAATATTTAAATCTACTAGCTTTCTGATTTTACATGCAGAAGATATATGACCAATGAGGCCACAATAATGACATTTATTATGTTGAGTGTTGAAAGCTGAGTGGTATGCATGATTGGTAGGTTTAGGTTTTCTAGTATAGAAGAAAACATACCTATTATCCTGTTTGGGCATAACCTTTTTAGGCAAAGGTTTGATAGGGTTTGGTCTGACAGTATTAGGTTTGGGAATGTTCTGATTTTTCGGTAAGTGACACGTGTTAGGGTAGGAAGCAGCAGTCTCAGGCTATTTTCCTAACCTAATTTCCAATCTTTTGGAAGTGTCATATAACTTAGTATAGTCAGAAGTGAGTGCTTCCATTTTGACTTGTGCACTTTGAAGACTTTTATTCTCTTTAGAATGTTCTTCTTTCAGTTGGTCAATAACCTTGTCTTTTTCTTCGGATGACTTGGTAGTCTCGTGTAAAATAAGAGCTTAATAGAAAAAAGCTCACCAGAATCACTAACATTATCTTTAACCTCAGCTAGTCGGTCGGTAAGTCTTCCTATTTCACCTTTGTACTCTTTGAGTACCTTCTTAGAGGTCTGAATTTTGCTACGCAGTTTCCTGTAATCACTTAACAGTTCACTAAAGGCTTCTCCTAATTGCTCAAAGGTGAAGTCATCATATGTATCAACTATAGGTTCAGAGAGTACCTGATCGGATGCCATAAAGCATACATTTGCAGCATCTTCTGATTGTTCATCTTTTCAGTCGCTGGCTTTACTTTCATGCCATATGCTGGTGTTGGCATACTTCCGAGAGGTTGATCTCTTTAGGTTCCCTTTCTCGTATCTGTTGCTCTTCTTGCTTGTTGATGTGCTTGTAGGACAGTCCTTCTTCATGTGTCTTTTCTTCTTGCAGCCGTAGCAGACAGCGTCATCTTGATACCAGCCGTTGCCACCATTATTCTCTTTTGTCTTCTTCTCATATCTCAAGAATCTTTTGGATTTTCTTGCAAGGAGTGCTTGATCTTCAGTATCAGATTCACTGTTGTTTGAATCATCTTCAGTAGATCTTCTGTGCTGAGCTTTGAAAGCGATCATCTTCTCCTTTGGTGCAGGCTCTTCAAAGTCTTGTAGCTCTAGTTCATGAGTGAGTAGCTTACCCATGAGTACTTCAAGTGTCATGGTAGTAAGGACGTTTCCTTCAATGATTGCAGTAGCCTTCGGAATCCAGTCCTTTGTAAGTGCTCGCAGGAGTTTGTGAATCTTTTTATGGTTACTATATTCTTTGCCTAGGGAGGACAAAGGATTTACAATATCCAAAAATCTTTCGAACATCTGAGTAACTGTTTCGTTGGGCTTCATCTTGAATGCCTCATACTCTTGAGTAAGTCTGCTGACCTTTGATTCTTTGACTTGAGTTGTGCCCTCATGTGTGACTTCAAGAAGTTTTCATACTTCATTTGCAGTTGTGCAGATAGATACCCTGTTAAATTCTGTTGTCTAAAGCATAAAATAAAGCGTTAATAGCACATGCGTCACGACTGGCCTTTTTCTTTTCTTTCTCTATATATTTGTCATGGGGTTTTTCAGTTAAAACTCCATCAACATTTATACGAGGTGGCTTTTTATAGCCATCAATAACCACATACCATAAATCAAAATCAAGAGATTTTAAAAAGAAACTCATACGTGTTTTCCAATAGGTGTAGTTTGTGCCGTCAAACAGTGGAGGTTTGTTTGTGGCTTGCCTTCACTTGTGAATTTCACAGTTGCCATGTGTAAAGCTGTGATCTATATAAAATTGAATATAACTGCTGTTTTACCTTGCTTTACCTGTATAACCCGCTCTGATACTAATTGTAGGAACAAAATTGTAAAGCAGAATCCTCTAGAGGGGGGGAGGGGTAAATAGAGTAGGCAGCAGAATATTGCTAATTAAAACTTATTAGCAGTTAGATCACAGATATAATAATAATCACAAGAAGTAAATGACAGAATTTAAAAGTGATCAGAAGGCAAATGCAAACACCGAGATTTATACTGGTTTCCCTCTGGTGAGGACTAGTCCAGTCGAAAGAACTCTAGCTTCCAGTTGAATCCACTATTGGAAAATCCGGCAAGTTTTCATACGAAGTCGTTGCAACTTCTACAGACGCGAGCTTTGATACGAAGAACTCTTCCAACTTCAATTGTGAAGAGTTGAATCTTCTATCAAGCCTCTGATTACAATCACTCTGAAACTTCTAGACCGTACCGCACTGGCAAATCGACTAGAGGATTGTAACTGGCTTGAGATTTGAAAATGAAAGCTTTTTAAGACCTCTTTGGAAGACTGTAAGCTTTAAGAAGAGAAGATTGAAAGTGAATTGGTGTATTGAAATGATCGAAATGCTTCTCTATTTACAGCTTTTCCAAAGACAGAACTCTAACAGAATTCGGGCAGAATTCAGACAGAACTCTTTGTAACAACCCGTAACTGAAGGATGACCAAGTTCAAAAACCCAACTTTTACTAACGTTCCAAATGGCCGAACTCTGGCCGAACTCGAGCCGATTTCTCCTGAGGTTCTGCCAGTTCATTTTTGGAGAAAATAAATTTTTACTTTTTGAACAATCCTTCAAGGGCTTTTTGTAAAAAAAATAGTTTTCAAAAACATGGGTCATTTGTAAAAGAATAGGATGATTTTGAAAAACATTTTCGGATAGCCTATTTGCCAGTACGACTCGGTGTACAATGTATTCCTAGACTCAAATAAAATGAAAATTATATTGCTTAGCAGGAAGTACATTCTGAATGGCAAACAGCTTCAGTCTTGAACATTGTTGATATCCATTGTTGAGCAGTGTCCAAAACGTGTAGGTAAACATCTGAGTAGACTTGCATTTATATCGAGACAGAGTTTGATCAATTATTAAAATCAGGTTTGACCATGACCAATGGGCCAACAAAGAGATATGGTAAATAAGAATCCTGGCATCTATCTCATGTCGTATCACAATCATGTCATATCATAGATCTATCTCATGTCGTATCACAATCATGTCATATCACAGATTTATCAAGTCAGGAATATATTTGTCATGATGACATATGTATATCTAGAGTTTAAAACTGGAGCAGGTACGTGATCGTCAATAGATGTACAATGTGCAGGGGCACATAATGAAATGTACTTTTGTACAAGTGTAAAGGCGATAGATGTACATACGCACAAATACAGCTTTTAGATAAAGGCCTACGGCGCAGTAACATGTAAAATAAAACTTTGCTCGGTACGATAGAGGGGGCATGATCATGTACTCAACTATCAGTTTTCTCACCCATATTCTAACATGTGAGAGATACGAGAACAGTAAAAACCTGTGGGAGATACGAGAACGGTATAAAACATGTGAGAGATACAAGAACGGTATAAAATATGTGAAAGATACTGGGAGCCGTATAAGCATGGCAGGTACTGGGAGCACTTTAAAACATGGTAGGTACTGAGAGAAATTTAATTAAAGCATGTGAAACATACGCTAGATATATAGAAACCTGTAAGATATGGTTCTCAGTTTAAATCACTATATTAACATGGTTCATACGCAATTCAATATCATATGCAATAAATAAATTTTGTAGGGGTACTCGCCTCGAGCAAAACAAAATACAAGTGCAAAGATATAGATGTCCAGTATCCTGTCAAAATGATACACAATCTCAGTCTCTAAACTATGTTCAAGATTTTACACTAGTGGTGTGACACGACTCCTAACTAGACACTAGCTAAGTGGGGACCTAGCATAAAAGTCTAATGTGGGGTGATACTATATCTAAACCAACACTTAGGGTCCTTAGAAACACAAAGGATCACTTTAGAGTTTTACAAAATCCAAACATATAAATATATACACTAATAATAATAATAAATTATAAATTAAGGATGACACATAAGCAAAATCTACAGATATCGTTGAATGATAAAATAAATATCACCGACGTGTCCAGAATGGTCAAATTAGCTAGAATAGCCTACCCATAAGTCTAATTTAGACATGGGTAAAAATGGTAATTTCGGGTCAAAATGATGTCTGCCGTGGGACACACTTTGCACCGAAAAATGTGTCAGGATAAAAGTCTACAAAATCTAGCAAATTATATGTTCACGAATCTAGAATGATGATACGAACCCAACGGTATGTCCGAAATGGAATTCCGATGACCCGATAACAAAATGGTCCGTTGACCTGGATATTGGTATCCGATTTGCACAAAAATGCTAGTCGAACCCAAAGTCCACAAAATCTAACAAAGTACATGTCAACGAGTTCAGAATGATGAAACGAACACAACAGTATATCCGGAATTGGATTCTGATGAGCCGATCTCAAAATGATACGTTGCCGCGGACATTTGGAATCCGATTTGCACCGAAATACGTACCGGAGCAAATGTCTTCAAAACTCAACAAATTATATGTCAACGAGTCCAGAATGACGATAAGAACTCAACGGTATATCCAGAATTGGATTCTGATGAGCCGATATCAAAGTGACCCGTTGACTCGAACTTTGGGACCCACTTTGCACCGAAATGCGTGCCAGGGCCCACGTCCTCCAAATCAAGCAAACTTTATATGAAAATAGGCCAGAATGATACCACGAGTCTACTGGTGGTGTCATAAATTGAATCCAAAGTCTCGGGTTCAAAAATAGAATTTAACAAGTGCAAAATTAAGAATTCGGACGGCCAAATTTGGCGTCGAATTCGACCAACCAAACGTGCTCACACTGAAACAAAACTTAAGGGGCAGAAAGAGGGTTATACCAGCTATGCACAGGAACTGGTAGTGCACCAACCAGAGCTACGACGGTGGAGTTATGAGTCGACGAAGTCGGCTCCACAAAACTATCCAAAAATAGTATAATTTAAAGTGTCAACTTGGTGGCCCATTTTGAGGTATCAAATGACGAAATTAACGGACGAAACTTGAAGGGAGTGAAGGGCTATATACCGAGATTGTGACGAGAAAAGAGTTCGCCGATCCAACGGTCGGATCTCTCAAAAAATGGGTACGAAGTCGCTGCGACGGAATACCATTTCCGAGTTTAAAACTCGCGCATCACGACGGGATTTTGTTCAAAACGCACGAATAACCTATTTCTCGCATCGGAGATGACGGAGGCGACAAGGGGGGTTTGCCGTGGGTTCATCGGGGGTGTGGGGTCCTCATGATGTTGCGGGCCGGTCATGTGGTGGCGCACGACAACGGCAGTGGCACGCTGTGGTCGTGCGCGCGTACTGCAGCTGCTGTACCGCTGCTGCTGCTGGTACACGGCTGTTGCGCTCCCGTGCGATGACAACAACGACGGCGCATCGTCTAGGCCCGATGGGGGTGGTTGTACGGTGTTGTTGGTATGTGGAGATGGTGTTTGTGGTGGTGGAGGTGGTTAATGGTGGTGGTGTTGGGATTAATGATGATGATGGTGAGAGTGGTGGTAATGATTTTAATGGAGGAGGATGATGATGAGGGTGGAGTAGTGAGGAGGAGGAGATGGAGGTAGTGTCGGCTGTGAGGGGGTGGGGTGGTGAGTGTGCTGTGGGTTGAGAGAGGGAGAGTGAGTTATGTATAATTGTGTGTGAGTGTGTGTATATATATATACATAGGAAGAGAGAGTGAGTGAGAAAAGAGAGAGAGAGAGAGAGTTAGATATTTGAAAGAGGAAGAGAGAGAAGTCGGCTGAATGGGGGGGGAGTGTGTTGGCATGGTGATGGGGGTTGTGAGTAATAGGAGAGAGAGAGAGAGTTATATATATATATATATATATATATATATATATATATATATATATATATATATATATATATATATATATGAGAGATATTTGAGATATTGATAAAGTAGAGAGAGAAAAAGATTTAAAATAGGGAAGAGAAATATTGTGTGGGATATTTGTGTAGTCATGAGGGAACAATATGGAGCTTGTGTTCGGGTTCGGTCGAGCCAGGTCGGATCAAAATCGGACAGGGGGCAATAATTGAATTTAAATAGGTATTTATGATCATGGGTAAATAAGTAACATGTATGGACTCAAATAAATGGGACACAAGCATCATGTGGGTAGTAGGCTACATGTGGGCCATGTCCATACTTTGGGTCAACTAGGTTGGATCGATGTCGGGTCCTGAAATTAAATTGGAAATTAAATCAGTTTTTACGGTAGATAATTAATTGGCCTAAATTGACCCGAAAGTTGTACGAAGCAAATGAAGCACAAAATGGAGTGTCTGAGTGGGACACGAAGGTCATGGGTGTAGAGCATCTCGAGTAGATCATTCATGAGAAGTTCGTTCTGAGAAAATGACTGGTATTGTGCTCCTAAATTAAAAGTTACGGTAACGTGCAACCGATGATCAAAGATAAAAGTGGAAATAATTATTCAACGATTAATTGGTCTAAGTTGACCCGAAGTTGTGCGATACAAAAAGAGCACAAGGGAACGAGTTTAAGTGGGACATGATATATCAAAACGAAGATAATCTTGTCTACTACAAAACTCATAAAGAGGGTTTCCAGAGATTGGTATCTCTGACGCTCTAGAAGTCAAAGTCATAAAAAAGAACATTAATGATCAAAATAATAAAATACTTATCGAAAATAATTCATTTAGAAAATTTAAAATAGCCCTGAAATTCAGGGGACTTACATCCTACCCACCTTACAAGAATTTTGTCCTCGAAATTAAAAATAATCCAACAGGTCAAACTATAATATGTAGCTGCTCTGGCTACAATACTCAATCTGCTACCCTTGTGACCGTCTCTTCTGCTTCTCTTTACAATCTTTTTGGTTCAGGTTCAACAAAGCCCTTCTATCATAAACTTCGTCATATATCCTTTAGAATCTTCCATACTAATATGGAACCTTTTTATATACCCTAAACTATAGGTCATTCTCTGGGTATATTTATAAGCCAACAATGCTTCATCATCAACTATATTTCCAACCTCAATTGTAAATACTTGATTTCCTTATCGTATCCTAAGTATCCTTATTTTATCAATCCACAGGCCCTTTGTATTATTTGTCGTCAATCCTTTCCTACAGCTTCTCCTTGAAATTATACGTTCAATTCTTATCCTTGGTGTAGAGCCTTCTTCTTTTTACTCAACAAGTCCTTCGAATATAAATCCTCGATTTCAAAATTCTCGATTTATTAATTACCAATGTACATATGTCTTTGCCTTGTTCTTTCTTTGTCTTTTTAACTGATATCTTCCCAATCTTGTACGCAATATTATATCTCATTCTAACTTATTCTATATCATTCCACATATCGATCTACCCTCTAATCACATATAATTAGCTTATAGATAACCAACCAAAATTATACAAATGCTAAATCCTCAATTTGTAAGTACAGGATTCGGATCCTCAATCCATAGTCACAACAATATCTCATTACTCCATCTTAGATACCCTATTATCGGGTAATACTATAAGTACAATCGTTCTTAATGGTTTCCAAGTCTACTACAGTCAGTCACTCATACTTGTCCTACAAACTTAATTTAACCAATCCCTACGAAAAGTATTTATCACAATCACACAATACATTTATAATTATATTATAGAATCAGTTAACAAGGTTTGGCTATTTCGGTCTTCTATAAAATAGAAGGTAACAAGGCCTAAGACTGGGTCAAGCAATCCATAACAGTGTCCAAACAAGTTAAAGGGTCAAGCAAGACAGAAAAGTTTATCGAAATATCTCCAAGAATGGTACGAAGACAACGAGATGCATAACAAGAAGAATTATCCAAAAGTTAACGAAAAAGAGTTTAGTCAAGTCATAGGAAAGATGGAACTGTAGCGCCCCAGTCCCAAAATATGTAGGACTAGGAACGTAGACATGCCAGCTGTATTCGTACGAAGTACATAGGCCTCGTATGGATACATAAGCTGTAAAATGCAGTAAACCACAACTAACTAATCTCAATCCACAATAAATAATTAAATATCAAGAATGAACAATATGGTTCGTGGTCTGCAGTCCACTAGCATACATGTCCGAATAGACTCAAAAGGAAATACGAGTCCAATAAACTAGGCTAATAAGCAGAATATATCAAGATAAGAATATGCAGCACAAGAGAATAATAAAATAAATCATGCACCAACGATGCCTGAATCTTGCAGACGTAAAACATAACCATCCATCGAATTAACTAGCTTGGCTATAACCCGGAGAGATCACCAGGTCCTCAGAGGACTAGCAAAACACATAATATACATGCCTACAGTAAAGTAAATAACATGCAAGAAAAATAGGAATAACAAGTAGAGAAAAAGATGACACGTAAGGGAACTCTACAGATGGTGATATGTCACAAGAATATAATATAATCGTGACTAAAACCGTAGCCCGGGGAGGCACTAACAGTCCTATAATAGGTTCTCTATCGTAGCCCAGGGAGGCACTAACAATAGAGGATAGCCACGGCTAATAAAATATTCTCTCCTAAGGTACTAGGAAGTCAAGCCTATCTAGTCATGTCCAAGTCAAGTACAGGTCAGAAAAAACATGGCACAGGCATATCAATACTATAACTAGACATGAGCAAGATATGAAAGATAGAACAAGTAGTATAGAAAGAAAAGTAAAAATCTACGTGCACGTGAAACTAGAAAGTAACAATAATATGAAACAAGAGGAATATATAACCAAGCAAGAAAGAATGGAAATAGAAAAACATATAAGTACTATAAAATTTGGCAAGGTATACTTGCCAGGGTCGTGAGCACTGTGGTGATGAAGATCAGACAGAAAAGTAGGTGGAACAACAGCTGCTGAGGAACTAAGATCCAAACAAACGTCTCCGGATGCTGAAAATAGTCTATTATCTAATTATAATTAATATTGTACCTTTTAGTTAGGAGATGGTATAGATCATCATATCAGCTTTTCGAAAAAATAAACGGATCGTATTTTCATTTTCGGAATCTCCAGGAATCGCAAAAACATCGAAACATGTTAATTTTTCGGGAATCTAATACTCAAATTTTTTTACAGAAATCTATAGAAAGAATTTTGTCTATTAAAATATATTTTTGAAAAGCTTACCTCGATATGCTTCCAACAAAAAAACTAGGACGTGTTTCGAGTCCCGAGCTAGGAGATATGGCCCTTCTAAGTTGCTATGTCGGGTAAAAAATGTGACTGACTTTTCTAGCAAATTTGGAGAATATTTTTGGACGAAAAATAAAAGGTGTGCATGAATTTTAATATAAGAATTATGAGATACTCATATATTCATATATATATAATTAAGATAGATATGTATTATTTAATTTAAGTATGATTGGATTGGACATGTTAGAATAAGATAATCTGGATAGTAGTAGGATTACCAACAAGGCTAAATTTAGAATATAATTTATTTAAATATTATAATCAATGGTCATTATTGAAGGAGGCTTAATTTAAAATCTATGTGCTGCTATTAGATAAGAAGCATATAAGTTTTAAATATTAAATTTAGATTTAATTAAAATACAAAGAATATTTGCATGGAGGGTTTCTAATATGGAACTAGTTAGATTTTTAAATATAAATGCAATCTAAATCTGGATAAATATTAAATATATATGGTTATTAATATATATTAATGTCCAACATGCCTACAAGGTTTGAGTTGGACTTTGGGTCAAATATTAACTAATGCCAACAAGGATTACACTAGGATTACACGTAGACACTTCCTACAAATAGAAACTTTCCAAAATTAAAAATATATTAATATTAATAAGATATATATACAAAATATATATCAACATGAAGGTATTTGAGAGTACTACATGTCTATTTAGATTTGGATTTGGTTCGGATCAAGTCAGGACTAAATTGGTACAACCGGGTCTCCTAGAAAGTCAATAATCTAATAATAAATCATCGGTGGGGGTTAAGTCACAATTTTATCTGGTTTTCCTACTTGGGACATAGCTATGGTCGGGTCTTCCCTAGCATGGCTAATATACTAGTCAAAGCACACAACTACACTAACCGTACCAAAATTTCTAGTCGCTATGCATCTTAGAACTTAACCATGACTAAGGCCATATCTATATAAAATATTAGACTATTATAAATATAATCATATATATATATATATATATATATATATATATATATATATATATATATATGCAAAATTGTATATAAATCTATTTGGATGTATAACATCCCAAAATAAATATCAAGATAATTATACTAAGTCGTAGCAACCTATCATGGCTCTATAAATGGGGTTGGCTAGGTTAGGGTCCAAATATATTTTATAGTCAAGTCGAACTCGAAAAGTCAACTAATGAGTCTCTTGTGTCATTCGAAATTAAATAGCACATCGAAACTCGATTGAGTGGCACACCCTTAGCATGTGTGTAGTAGACTCAAAATGGGTCAAAATCATATATTTGGTCAAATGGTTTTAATCTATATCGAGTTCCGAACTCACATGGGAAGCTAGGTATGGAATTATGGTAAATAATCTAATTGCCTAAATTTGACTCGAAGTTGTGCAAAGTCAAAAGGATACTAGGGGACAAATTCGGATGGGACATGATATATCAAATTGAAGGTTATCATGTCTACTACAAAACTCATAAAGGATGTTTCGAGAGATGGGCATGTCTTGTGCTACAACAATCAAAGACATAAAAAGTACATATAAAATTCTAATTAAATATACATATAACCTAATAATTAGAAATACTATAAAATAAAATAAAAATAATTCCCAAAAATTAGGGTCCTCACAAGCTACCCACTATAAAAGAATTTCGTCCTCAAAATTAAAATAAGGACCCTTAATAACGAAAAACTGCGCTAGTGGTACTAGGAATAGTTTAAGGGCTACGCTAGGTCACGACAGTGTCTCCTAATAAGTCAAGTAATAATCAAGCCTAAACAATTTGGTTTTGCAATATCTATATCGTAAAACTATAGATGGTTATCTTTACTCGCTCTTCTTGGTTTTGGCGGTCTTACAATGATCATATTGAAGGCTTGTCCCTCCTAACCATACTAGTATCACAATTATATGAGTCTCTTTTTTCCTAACCAAGCTAAGTGGTACCTACTAATCCGCTTAATCCTTACTTTAAACTAACACGGTATAATAGTAAATGGGTTAGGTTAGACTGTCTACTTTACTCTTGTAGAGGGCCAATCATTACACTAAAACTATCACCCATTTCTCTACCGAGTGACTGCCATAAGGACGTAACCTAGTACGATCATCTATTTATTTCTATATTAAGGACATCTACCTACCTTTGGTTAAACTATCTCATTAAACACATGATGCCCTATGGCATCTCTAATCCCCATTATCTATCAAGCAATCACAATACAATAAGCTGACTAACTTACACTATAACATAAGAATTTCTGATAAATCCTATATAGCACGATTATTCGTCACTCCAAAATTAGAAGGGACGAGAAGCAATGATACGAGAACGAAAAGGAAGAGTAATCGAGAGCAAATACGAAGTTCAAGGGTGGTAGAGAAATTTTTAAAAGAATTGTCAAGGCAGTTGTGGATTGAGATTCATAAGGGTTTAATCAGGTCGCAGGCCCGCTCGGTACAGTGACGTAACCGAAATGGCTAACTCGACCTGCATGGGCCACCACAAAAATATGTAACACTCCAGTCCCAAAATACATAGGACTAGGAACGTAGACATGCCAGCTGTATTTATATGAAGTACATAGGCCTCGTATGGATACATAAGCTGTAAAATACAGTAAACCACAACTAACTAATCTCAATCCACAATAAAAAATAAAATATCAAGAATGAACAATATAGTTCGTAGTCTGCAGCCCACTCGCATACATATCCGCATAGACTCAAAAGGAAACAAGAGTCTAATAAACTAGACTAATAAGCAGAATATATTAAGATAGGAATATGCAGCACGAGAGAATAATAAAATAAAATCATGCACCAACGATACCTGAATCCTGCAGACGTAAAACATAACCATCCATCGAATTTACCATCATGGCTATAACCTGGAGAGATCACCAGGTCCTCAATGGACTAGCAAGACACATAATATCAATGCCTATAGTACAGTAAAAACATGCAAGAAAAATAGAAATAAAAAGTAGAGAAAAAGATGACACATAAGGGAACTCTACAGTTGGTGACATTTCATGAGAATATAATATTAATCGTGACTAAAACCGTAGCCCGGGGAGGCACTAGCAGTCCTATAATAGGTTCTCTATCGTAGTCCGGGGAGGCACTATCAATAGATGATAGCCACGGCTAATAAAATATTCTCTCCTAATGTACTAGGAAGTCAAGCCTATCTAGTCATGTCCAAGTCAAGTACAGGTCAATCAGGTCAGGAAAAATATGGCACAGGCATATCAATACTATCACTAGACATGAACAAGATGGAAAAGATAGAACCAGTAGTATAAAAAGAAAAGTTAAAATCTACGTGCACGTGAAACTAGAAAGTAACCATAACATGAAACAAGAGGAATATGTAACCAAGCAAGAAAGAATGGAAATAGAAAACATATAAGTACGATAAAGTTTTGCAAGGTGTGCTTGCCTGGGTCGTGAGCACTGTGGTGACGAAGATCAGACAGGAAAGTAGGTGGAACAATGGCTGCCGAGGAACTAAGATCCAAACAAACGTCTCTGGACGCTGAAAATAGTCCATTATCTAATTATAATTAATATTGTACCTTTTGGTTAGGAGATGGTATAGATCTTCGTATCAGCTTTCCGAAAAACTAAACGGATCGCATTTTCGTTTTCGAAATCTCCAGGAATCGTAAAAATATCGAAACATGTTTATTTTTCGGAAATCTAATACTCAAAAAATTTTACAAAAATCTATAGAACAAATTTTGTCTATTAAAATTTGTTTTTGAAAAATTTACCTCGATACGCTTCCAACAAAAAAATGGGACGCATTTCGAGTCCCGAGCTAGGAGATATGGCCCTTCTAAGTTGCTTTGTCGGGTAAAAAACGTTGCTGACTTTTCTAGCGAATTTGGATAATATTTTTGGACGAAAAAGAGAAGGTGTGCATGATTTTTAATATAAGAATTATGAGATACTCATATATTCATATATATATAATTAAGATAGATATGTATTATTTAATTTAAGTATGATTAGATTGGACATGTTAGAATAAGATAATCTGGATAGTAGTAGGATTACCAATAAGGCTAAATTTGAAATATAATTTATTTAAATATTATAACCAATAGTCATTATTGAAGGAGGCTTAATTTAAAATCTATGTGCTGCTATTAGATAAGAAGCATATAAGTTTTAAATATTAACCTTAGATTTAATTAAAACACAAAGAAGATTTGCATGGAGGGTTTCCTAATATGGAACTCGTTAGATTTCTAAATATAAATACAATCTAAATATGAATAAATATTTAATATATATGGTTATTAGTATATATTAATGCCCAACATGCCTACATAGGTTTGGGTTGGACTTTGTGTCAAATATAAACTAATGCCAACAAGGATTACACTAGGATTACACGTAGACACTTCCTATAAATAGAAACTTTCTAAAATTAAAAACATATTAATATTAATAAGATATATATACAAAATATATATATCAACATGAAAGTATTTAAGAGTACTACATGTCTATTTAGATTTGGATTTGGTTCGGGTCAAGTTGGGACTAAATTGGTACAACCGGCTCTCCTAGAAAGTCAATAATCTAATAATAAATCATCGGTGGGGGTTAAGTCACAATTTTATTTGCTTTTCCAACTTGGGTCATAGCTATGGCCGGATCATCCCTAGCATGGCTAGTATACTAGCCAAAGCACACGACTACACTAACCGTACCAAAATTTCTAGTCTCTATGCATCTTAGAACTTAACCATGACTAAGGCCATATCTATATAAAATATTAGGCTATTATAAATATAATCATATATATATATATATATATATGCAAAATTGTATATAAATCTATTTAGATGTATAACATCCCAAAATAAATATAAAAATAATTATACTAAGTCGTAGCAACCTATCATGGCTCTATAAGTAGGGTTGGCTAGGTTAGGGTCCAAATATATTTTCTAGTCAAGTCGAACTCGAAAAGTCAACTAATGAGTCTCTTGTGCCATTCGAAATTAAATAGCACATAGAAACTCGATTGAGTGGCACACCCTTAGCATATGTGTCATAGACTCAAAATGGGTCAAAACCATATATTTGGTCAAATAATTTTGATCTATATCGAGTTCCGAACTCACATGGGAAGCTAGGTTTGGAATTATGGTAAATATCTAATTGCCTAAATTTGACTCGAAGTTGCGCGAAGTCAAAAGGATGCTAGGGGACAAATTCGGATGGGACATGATATATCAAATTGAAGGTCATCCTGTCTACTACAAAACTCATAAAGGATGTTTCGAGAGATGTGCATGTCATGTGCTCCAACAAGCAAAGACATAAAAAATACATATAAAATTCTAATTAAATATACAATATAACCTAATAATTAGAAATACTATAAAATAAAATAAAAATAATTCCCAAAAATCAGGGTCCTCACAGGAACACAAAAATAATTATGTCCAAAAAGATAACATGAAAGCAATCATGTTGGAGAGTCCTAGAGAACCTATAATCCTAGTTGTAGATGTAGATAGGGCATAGTTAATCAAGACGGGGGAAGAATGATAATAAGAATTTATTCTTGCTCATTCGGTCATAACAAAGTAAACCAAGTTAAGATATGATCTGATAACCAAACATGTCTTCATAAAATCATGTTGCCAGAATTTTTGCCACACCAGTAAGCTTAGATACAATAAACGATCGAGTCATAACTATGGTATACACCCTATAAACATGTCAGCCAGAATTCTCACCATGCCTACCGGTATGGCTGAGAGAAAATCTAAATTCCATAAATAAGATAAGTATACACAAAATCAGGTCCTATGTTTTTGTCATACTAGCTAATATGGCTGCGATAAATTCTAAACTCCATAAATAAAGAAGACATTTACCTTATCAGGATATATAACAATTCAAACCACAAAATTTATCACGATACAAGATCAAAGCCAACAACAAAAATCAGAAATCAATTTCAACAGCAAATTAAGGAAGAGCAAATGGAAACAAGTGGAAATAGATTTCTAGGTAAGATTTAGAGTGAGATCCTCAGGTGTCATCCCAAGGGTACTATCCTGGTCAAAATTGTAACCCACTAAATTTCAAGTAAGATACAAAATATAGTTAACGGTCCTATGTTGTGATGAGTTTTTCTATGTTGCAATCCTAGAAATCCTCTAGGTGTTCTAATTGTTTATTCCTAGTGTTAACAAGTTATCCTAAGATCCTATAATTGCAGGCATCCTTGATACAATGACGTAACCAAAAACTTAAGTCTGGACCTGTAAAACCCCTAAATTTTCTACTATTTATTTTTATTAAATTTGGTACCGATTTAAAAAAAAATTATATCGTACGTCGCGTACTCGTATTTTACGTCGCGCACGAAATTATTTTTCTTGCTCGTCTAGTACGAATATGGACGAACGTACATATTTTTGAAAAACATTATTTTTATTATTTTTAATGTAGATAAAAATTATTCTAGCTAATACTTTCAAGTTTATGACTTGTATGAAAAGCCTTTCATTTATTTAATAGATAAATTTTTTTTTCTATAAAATGGTAAATTGGAAAAGTATATCTAAGTAAATATTAATTGTACAAACATATATTTTCGTAATTATTTATTTATTTATTGTAAATAATGTAATTTTTGAAATTAATTATTATTAGTATTTTGGAAAATATATTTTGAATTTATGGTGGAGATTTAAATAGTGATTTGAATTTATGTATTTATTTAAATAGATATCCATATTTGAATTTGATTTATTGATTTGATTTTAAAACCAAGATTTAAATTAGATTTTAATTTGATTTATATTTGGATTTGGTTTTGATTTGGATTTGGATTATTGATTTAAATTAAATAGGTTGAATTATCTAAATTGGGTTTTAGATACCCTAGTCCATATCTAATTGGGAATTCCCATATCCTATAAATATAGGCAGGTACTCCTCCAATTTCCATCATCCATTAATTCTCCACAAATTTCCACCACAAAGTGAGTGCCTCGTGTCTGTGTCCAACCTCTCCCGTGTCAGCCGTGACGGCCTCGGGTCCGACCCCGGGAGTCTTCCCAAAATTCTTATTCCATGTTTTATTTACATATACAGCTTTATCTTTTCCGTGTCGGACACCCCCGACACAAATCAAATCATAATCCTAATCCTAGCCTATCCCATAGCCATCGCCTTCGCCTCCCCCGTACCATCACAACCATTACCAAGCCCTCGCCAGCGACACAGCGCCCCCATCTCTCCCGACCAAGTCCAGCCTTCAACCGACCCCCGCCACCATCGCCGTTCCACCAAGACCCGACACCCCCGCTGCCATCACAACCACCCTCGACAGACCCGACCGTCCCTCAACACCACAACCATCACCAGCAACAATCCTTCCCCCTCTGCCCATCCCAACACCACCGCCCGGAACCACCACAGCATCACTGCTGTCGACGCAACCCACGACCACAGCCCTGCCCGCACATATGACACCACCACCCGCCACCAGTGGCCAACTCCGGCCAACCACCCAAACCATCACCACCCAGTAGAAACCAGAAAGAAAGAAAGTGAACCCTAACCCATACCTCGTCGGAGCGCCGCTGCCGTGGCCATCCGCCGCCCGTGTGCGCCTCCCCGGACTCTCCGCAGATCCCGAGCCGCCGCGTCCGACCCGACCTCCGCCCTTGACGTCCGAGTTAGCCCGTCCTCCGCGACCACAGTAAACCGCAGCGCCTGGCCGCCACCGCTCGGTGCGCCACCATGGCTGTGCACCGCCGCCCCATCATCTTTGCCTCACCCCAGTCGTTCCTCCGTCCCGTGCCGCCCAGATCTGGACCGCACGAGCTCCCTCGCCTCTGGCCGGCCGACCGCGTCCGCCTCCTCGCGTCGGACAGTCGACCTCCGCCGATGACCGCTCCCATCTTCTCCTTCGCCGCCTCTCGATCTCACCGCCCACGCCGCGCGAAACCCCAAACCCTCCGTCCATCTCTCCCCTCCGCCGACAGCTCCGCCTACCTCTGCGTCTGACCACCGCGTCTCCTCTCTCTCGCCGGACCCGACCGGACCAGCTCCTCCGCCGAAACCCTAACTGAACCCCTCTCTCCCCCTTCCTTTCTTAAGAAGAAGAGCTGTTCACCCCCTCACTCTTCATCTCTCTCCTCTGTTCCCCTTTTCTCTTTCCTTCATTTTTTTTTTCTTTTGAAGTTATCAAGTACTGTTCTCGGGAAGAACAGCTTCTCCTATGTATTTTTTGTTTTTGTCAATTCTTTTTATTTTTCTTTTTTGTTAAGTTATTTTCTTTGGGTTATAATTTTATATATATTTTTAATTATTTTGTGTATGTTATTATTATCTGTTATTTTACTAACAGTATTATTATTATTATTATTATTAGTTACTTATTATTATTATTATTAACTATTGACTAAGGTTAAATTACTATTATACACTATATTACATTATAAAGGTATGTATATGTATATGTTGGTGTATATACATGTATATACAATAATTTTATTACTGCTAATGATATTATTGTTTGATAATAATATTCTGTTAATTAAGTTCTATTATGATTATTGTTAACTACTAATATTATTATTATTTACATTGGGAATAGGATATTAGTGTTTTTAAATTATATTGTAACTAAACTATAGTTTTGGGATTGGCCCTACATGTAATTTCAAATCGGGTTTGGGTTTTTATTTACTATATATTTTATGGTATTAAGTATGATTGAAATATTTTCTACAAGCAAGTTATAGTTTTGATATAAAGATAATTTTTATGACTTTCAAGTATTTATCTAAAATTGTTTTATAGATATTTTCAAATACAAAAGATATATTTTCAAAAATAGTTATATGTATATTTATTCTAAAAATTTTCTTCGATTATATAATCTTATCCATGATCAATCGTTCGTTTCTTACCTTCTTCCAAACCTCGAGCTTATTTATATCGTTCCTAGCCAAATTGACTATTCCGGACTCAACGACATAACCCGTGCCACTATCTGAGGTCCCCTTGTACAGTTCTTGCACCAAAGTTGCAGATCGTGCCACCTTGATCATCGCAGCACACCGGACGCAATATCAGGCAAGACACCTTGCCATTAGCTGTTTAATTATTTTAGCTCATATTTTCATGCATTACTTTTTTTTTACGCAAAATAAACTGTGATACATGGCATAACTTTTCTTTTATATTTTCTGTTGTGTATTATATTTCTTACAAATTAAACCTAGAATTAAGGGACCACCTTGTGTCGCATTCATTGGCCTTGACACGTTGTAATACGAGGTTGTGTGTCACATGTAGAACACGAAAGTACGTGATTGGCTGGCCACCTGTACGTACAAGCCGTGCGATAGGAATAACCGCTAATAGAGGTTGCATGCTAGTTTGACTTAGCGGTTATAGAGGTTAATGTTATGGATACAACATAATAGGCATTGGGCAGGGAGGACAATTCCTTAGCGTATGGGCTTCGATGCACTTCCCTTGTGACCCGGACTCTCCGCTGGAGATACGGGGTTGATGACTCATGCTCTTCCTGCTGGGGCCTCTGGTGCCCAAGAGGGGACTATGCCGATCCTATTTAGCCAGGGCCCATGCGTAGGAAGGATTGTTCTTAACAACATTTTACTTAGAATGGTAGGCTACCCTATCCGTTAGGTACGAGTACTTTTGGTTTGGGTACTTGTATCTGACCGTGGCTTGGAACAATAACTTGTCGCGGATTAGTTCGTCACATCTTGTCCTTGTTTGGTTGTAGGTGTGACTTACTACTTCGATGAGAAGGTATTGAACCTTATTGGGGTCCGAATACCATATCAGATTCTTAGCATGGAAAGATACGTCGCCGTGAATTAATTTACCATCTCCTGTCATTGTTTGGTTGGGGGGATGGTACGCTCGTTCAGTTGGTACGTATTGGACAATGTTATAAATTCGATTTACTTATTTATTGAGCAATATTTATTCAGTTTATATGGCATGCTATTATGTGTCTTGTTACGTCCCTCTGAGGACCTGGTTGTCTTGCCAGGTGTGTGCTATTGTATTTTGCAGGTGCTCTAGCTCTAGCCATGATCTTCGCTATTTCTTCGAGGATGATTGCATTTGGATCATCTTCGCTTCGCTCGCCACTCATTTTATTTTCCATGTATTTTATTTCCTTATTTTGTTGGTAGTGGATTTGTCTCCGCCCAACATATTGTATCAAGACAAATTTATTCTCATTATATGATCTTTTATTCATTTATTCTGTGTGGATGAGATTAGTTGTGGTTTAACTGTATTTTATAGCTTATGTATTTATACGAGGCTTCCATATATTGGAGTATACTTCGTATGAATACAGCTGGCATGTCTATGTTCCTAGTCCTACGTGTTTTGAGACTGGGACGTTACATATTTTTGTGGTGGCCCATGCAGGTCAAGATAAATTATTTGGTTACTTTACCGTACCAAGCAAGCCTGCGTATAGGATTAGAAGTCTAGGATCTCATCCACATACTTGACCACTTTCTTCAATCTACCGTTTGACTCATCGATTGCATCTTGCTTGATTCCTTCTATCATTATCCTTCCTTCGTGCTTACTAGAGGTTGACCCTACTAGTTAGTTGTCCCAAAACACCATTAGTTAATTCTTTAAGTTGGGTAGACTACCTTATGACCTAGCAACCCCTTTGAGCTAGTGACCTATATTAGCAAGCTTATTTTAGATCCTAGAATCTAGAGGACCTAACCCGTCTAGCCAACCACGGACTCGGACAAGAAGACTCTAAGACGACTGTATGACTTAGAATCATTCTGCCTTCTTTCAACCTTATAATCTCGTGCCTATATTTTTACCACTTTGACTAATGTTGCAACTATAATCTAGTTTTGCAAACTCATCCATTTATCGAGTTTGTTCATGACTTATGCTATTGAGCGGCCGCTCACTAACATATTGTCTAATCAGAACCGGTGCATGATGGTCTGATCAACCGAGTGCACTTTGGTTCGCTTTTGTCTATTATTCTACGTGGATGGAATGTAGTTGAGCTTTCCCCTTAGAATTCCATCCACGACTGCCTTGACAATTCCTTTGAAATTATTCGATCGTCATTGAATCACGTATTCGTATTCGATAACGCCTCCTTCAAACTCTATATTGACTTTCGTCTTCACCTATTTTAGGAGGACGGAAGCGTTGTGCTAGAAATTCCTCTAGCTATCCTATCTCTTGTGACCATTAACACTCAATATGACTATTTCTTTTGTCCTTTCCCTCGACCCTAATTCTACCATCTTGACTTTCTAATCACTTGAATTTAAGAGTGATTACAATCGTCTCTTAATCATATCCTCAACCTACCCACGACCATACTTGTATTATTTTTTACGATCTAGATCGCGATTCCTTACGACAGGATTTTATGAAAACATTGTCGTCATTGAATCCCCATTGATACCCCCCTTGTGTCCTCTCACCCCCTCCAAATTCTTAATTTCGAGGACGAAATTCCTTTAAGTTGGGTAGGATGTAAAACCCCTAAATTTTCTACTATTTATTTTTATTAAATTTGGTACCGATTTAAAAAAAATTTATATCGTACGTCGCGTACTCGTATTTTACGTCGCGCACAAAATTATTTTTCTTTCTCGTCTAGTGCGAATATGGACGAACGTACATATTTTTGAAAAACATTATTTTTATTATTTTTAATGTAGATAAAAATTATTCTAGCTAATACTTTCAAGTTTATGACTTGTATGAAAAGCCTTTCATTTATTTAATAGATAAAATTTTTTTCTATAAAATGGTAAATTGGAGAAGTATATCTAAGTAAATATTAATTGTACAAACATATACTTTCGTAATTATTTATTTGTTTATTGTAAATAATGTAATTTTCAAAATTAATTATTATTAGTATTTTTGGAAAACATATTTTGAATTTATGGTGGAGATTTAAATAGTGATTTGAATTTATGTATTTATTTAAATAGATATCCATATTTGAATTTGATTTATTGATTTGATTTTAAAACCAAGATTTAAATTAGATTTATATTTGGATTTGGTTTTGATTTGGATTTGGATTATTGATTTAAATTAAATAGGTTGAATTATCTAAATTGGGTTTTAAATATCCTAGTCCATATCTAATTGGAAATTCCCACATCCTATAAATATAGGCAGGTACTCCTCCAATTTCCATCATCCATTAATTCTCCACAAATTTCTACCACAAAGTGAGTGCCTCGTGTCTGTGTCCAACCTCTCCCGTGTCAGCCGTGACGGCCTCGGGTCCGACCCCGGGTGTCTTTCCAAAATTCTTATTCCATGTTTTATTTACATATACAGCTTTATCTTTTCCGTGTCGGACACCCCCGACACAAATCAAATCATAATCATAATCCTAGCCTATCCCATAGCCATAGCCATCGCCTTCGCCTCCCCCGTACCATCACAACCATTACCAAGCCCTCGCCAGCGACACAGCGCCCCCATCTCTCCCGACCAAGTCCAGCCTTCAACCGACCCCCGCCACCATCGCCGTCCCACCAAGACCCGACGCCCCGCTGCCATCACAACCACCCTCGACAGACCCGACCGTCCCTCAACACCACCACCATCACCAGCATCAATCCTTTACCCTCTGCCCATCCCAACACCACCGCCCGGAACCACCACAGCATCACTGCTGTCGACGCAACCCACGACCACAGCCCTGCCCGTACATACGACACCACCACCCGCCACCAGTGGCCAACTCCGGCCAACCACCCAAACCATCACCACCCAATAGAAACCAGAAAGGAAAAAGGTAAACCCTAACCCATACCTCGTCGGAGCGCCGCCGCCGTGGCCATCCGCCGCCCGTGCGCGCCTCCCCGGACTCTCCGCAGTTCCCGAGCCACCGCGTTCGACCCGACCTCCGCCCTTGACGTCCGAGTTAGCCCGTCCTCCGCGACCACGGCAAATCGCAGCGCCTGGCCGCCACCGCTCGGTGCGCCACCACGTCTGTGCACCGCCGCCCCATCATCTTCGCCTCACCCCAGCCGTTCCTCCGCCCCGTGCCGCCCAGATCTGGACCGCGCGAGCTCCCTCGCCTCTGGCCGGCCGACCGCGTCCGCCCCCTCGTGCCGGACAGTCGACCTCCACCGACGACCGCTCCCCTCTTCTCCTCCGCCGCCTCTCGATCTCACCGCCCACGCCGCGCGAAACCCCGAACCCTCCGTCCATCTCTCCCCTCCGCCGACAGCTCCGCCTACCTCCGCGTCTGACCACCGCGTCTCCCCTCTCTCGCCGGACCCGACCGGACCAGCTCCTCCGTCGAAACCCTAACTGAACCCCTCTCTCCCCCTTCCTTTCTTAAGAAGAAGAGCTGTTCACCCCCTCACTCTTCATCTCTCTCCTCTGTTCCCCTTTTCTCTTCCCTTCCTTTTTTTTTCTTTTGAAGTTATCAAGTACTGTTCTCGGGAAGAACAACTTCTCCTATGTATTTTTTGTTTTTGTCAATTCTTTTTCTTTTTCTTTTTTGTTAAGTTATTTTCTTTGGGTTATAATTTTATATATATTTTTAATTGTTTTGTGTATGTTATTATTATCTGTTATTTTACTAACAGTATTATTATTATTATTATTATTAGTTACTTATTATTATTATTATTATTAACTGTTGACTAAGGTTAAATTACTATTATACACTATATTACATTATAAAGGTATGTATATGTATATGTTGGTGTATATACATGTATATACAATAATTTTATTACTACTAATGATATTATTGTTTGATAATAATATTCTGTTAATTAAGTTCTATTATGATTATTGTTAACTACTAATATTATTATTATTTACTTTGGGAATAGGATATTAGTGTTTTTAAATTATATTGTAACTAAACTATAGTTTTGGGATTGGCCCTACATGTAATTTCAAATCAGGTTTGGGTTTTTATTTACTATATATTTTATGGTTTTAAGTATGATTGAAATATTTTCTACAAGCAAGTTATAGTTTTGATATAAAGATAATTTTTATGACTTTCAAGTATTTATCTAAAATTGTTTTATAGATATTTTCAAATACAAAAGATATATTTTCAAAAATAGTTATATATATATTTATTCTAAAAATTTTCTTCGATTATATAATCTTATCCATGATCAATCGTTCGTTTCTTACCTTCTTCCAAACCTCGAGCTTATTTATATCGTCCCTAGCCAAATTGACTATTTCGGACTCAACGATATAACCCGTGCCACTATCTGAGGTCCCCTTGTACAGTTGTTGCACCAAAGTTGCAGATCGTGCCACCTTGATCATCGCAGCACACCGAACGCAATATCAGGCAAGACACCTTGCCATTAGCTGTTTAATTATTTTAGCTCATATTTTCATGCATTACTTATTTTCTTTATGCAAAATAAACTGTGATACATGGCATAACTGTTCTTTTATATTTCCTGCTGTGTATTATTTTTCTTACAAATTAAACCTAGAATTAAGGGACCACCTTGTGTCGCATTCATTGGCCTTGACACGTTGTAACACGAGGTTGTGTGTCACATGTAGAACACGGAAGTACGTGATTGGCTGGCCACCAGTACGTACAAGCCGTGCGATAGGAATAACCGCTAATAGAGGTTGCATGCTAGTTTGACTTAGCGGTTATAGAGGTTAATGTTGTGGATACAACATAATAGGCATTGGGCGGGGAGGACAATTCCTTAGCGTATGGGCTTCGATGCACTTCCCTTGTGACCCGGACTCTCCGCTGGAGATACGGGGTTGATGACTCATGCTCTTCCTGCTGGGGCCTCTGGTGCCCAAGAGGGGACTATGCCGATCCTATTTAGCCAGGGCCCATGCGTAGGAAGGATTGTTCTTAACAACATTTCCCTTAGAATGGTAGGCTACCCTATCCGTTAGGTACGAGTACTTTTGGTTTGGGTACTTGTATCTGACCGTGGCTTGGAACAATAACTTGTCACGGATTAGTTCGTCACATCTTGTCCTTGTTTGGTTGTAGGTGTGACTTACTACTTCGATGAGAAGGTATTGAACCTTGTTGGGGTCCGGATACCATATCGGATTCTTAGCATGGAAAGATACATCGCCGTGAATTAGTTTACCATCTCCTGTCCTTGTTTGGTTGGGGGGATGGTACGCTCGTTCAGTAGGTGTGTATTGGACCATGTTATAAATTTGATTTACTTATTTATTGAGCAATATTTATTCAGTTTATATGGCATGCTATTATGTGTCTTGTTACGTCCCTCTGAGGACCTGGTTGTCTTGCCAGGTATGTGCTATTGTATTTTGCAGGTGCTCTAGCTCTAGCCGTGATCTTCGCTATTTCTTCGAGGATGATTGCATTTGGATCGTCTTCGCTTCACTCGCCACTCATTTCATTTTTCATGTATTTTATTTCCTTATTTTGTTGGTAGTGGATTTGTCTCTGCCCAACATATTGTATCAAGACAAATTTATTATCATTATATGATCTTTTATTCATTTATTCTGTGTGGATGAGATTAGTTGTGGTTTAACTGCATTTTACAGCTTATGTATTTATACGAGGCTTCCAAATATTGGAGTATACTTCGTATGAATACAGCTGCCATGTCGATGTTCCTAGTCCTACGTATTTTGGGACTGGGGCGTTACAGGACCTGCATGGGCCACCACTAAAAACTTATCACGACCCGCTACCCAAATTATTGGGTCGGGACGAGCCATGTCCAGCCTACGCTTGGTTAAAGCGTAGTAAGCTGTTCTGAGAATAGACAATAAAGGATCTAAGCTGCTAACAGTTCTAATATCACATTTAATAGGTTCATCACGACACAGCATCTATAAGCGAAAGTAAAATAAGTACAGATTAATAATACACTTCCAAAGTATCTAACTGGAGACAAAGTCCAGTAACTATAAGATATAGTCTAAATAGTTCAATAACTAAGCCAAAAATAATCTAAGCAAGACTACCAAGCGAGGTTCCCTACGGGGACTTCCTCGGGAGCAAAAGCCTGGTCCTCTGTAGTGGGTCCATAGACAAGATCACAGAGCAAATCTTTCTCCGAAAGTATTCCTACAACGTTATCCTGTCAGGACAGGAGCAAGTACTGATTCTACAAACTAAACATACTGAGCATGGAATGAAAAGAGATATAGTAAATAAGAATCATGGTATCTATCTCATGTTGTATCATAATCATGTCATATCATAGATCTATCTCATATCGTATCACAATCATGTCATATCACAAATCTATCATGTCAGGAATACATTTGTCATGATAACATATATATATCTAGAGTTTAAAACTGGAGCAGGTACGTGATTGTCAATAGATGTACAATGTGTAGGGGCACATAATAAAATGTACTTCCGTACAAGTGTAAAGACGATGGATGTACATACGCATAAATACAACTTTGAGATAAAGGCCTACGACATACTAACATGTAAAATAAAACTTTGCTCGGTACGATAGAGGGGGCATGATCACGTACTCAATTATCAGTTTTTCCATAACCTATATTCTAACATGTGAGAGATACGAGAACAGTAAAAACATGTGGGAGATACGAGAACGGTATAAAACATGTGAGAGATACGAGAACGGTGTAAAATATATAAAAGATACTGGGAGCAGTATAAGCATGGCAGGTACTGGGAGCACTTTAAAACATGGTAGGTACTGAGAGTAATTTAATTAAAGCATGTGAAACATACGCTAGATATATAGAAACCTGTATGATACGATTCTTAGTTTAAATCACGGTATTAATATGGTTCATACGCAATTCATTATCATATGCAGAAAATAAAGTTTGTAGGGGTACTCGCCTCGAACAAAGCGAGAATACTAGTGCGTACAGATGTCCAGTATCCTATCAAAATGATACACAATCTCAGTCTCTAAACTATGTTCAAGATTTTACACTAGTGGTGTGACACGACTCCTAACTAGACACTAGCTAAGTGGGGACCTGGCATAAAAGTCTAATGTGGGGTGATACTATATCTAAACCAACACTTAGGGTCCTTAGAAACACAAAGGATCACTTTAGAGTTTTACAAAATCCAAATATATAAATATATACACTAATAATAATAATAAATTATAAATTAAGGATGACACATAAGCAAAATCTACAGATGTCGTCGGATGATAAAATAAATATCACCAACGTGTCCAGAATGTTCAAATTAGCTAGAATAGCCTACCCATAAGTCCAATTTAGATATAGGGGCAAAATAGTAATTTTGGGTTAAAATGATGTCTACCGTTGGACACACTTTTGAAGAACATATGGCAACTCTAGAGGAGGGTGAATAGTATTTATAGCGATAACAGCCAATTAAAAAATAAACTCTTGTACGATCTAAAATTAATCAGAGTAAATACGGAAATAAATAAGAAGCAAGAAAGCATACGCAAACACAACCGATTTTAACCTGGTTTCCCTCGTGGAGGACTAGTCCATGCCTGAGAACACTTGCTCAGGATTAAATCCACTATTTATGAAATAGTAGTTACACCCCATGCCTTTTCTTCAGAAGAGCACATCAACTTCTTACAAAGATCGCAGTGGCAATGTTTGGAATTTTCCAAGCGACTTCTTGAACTCTTGCACAAACTCCTAACTGAAAAATGCTGAGCACTTGAGGCTTAGGGAGCTTGTGGCTAGTAGATGAAGAAGGGTATGGCTTGTATTGAGCTTTAGAGAGAAGAGAAGAGAAGATTGGATGATTGAAAATGAGAGAATTTATGGCCTATTTATAGGATACTAGTAGGCAAAATTCGGCCAGAATTCTGGTAGAAATTTTCAAATATTTGGCCGTTGGACAACTAGCAACCAGCCAACCCTAAAAATTAGGGTATTGATTTTTAGGGGACAGAGTTCGGCCCGAACTCTGTGTGGAGGTAGAGTTTGGTCCGAACTCTGTCTCCAGAGCACAGAATAGGTCTTAAGGTCCAATGGGCTTATTTGGATGTGTGGAGCTTATGGATTTTAAGTAGATTATAGGTTAAGTCTCAAGAGCTCAGCACAACTCAGCTTACATCAGTCTAGACTCAATAAATTTATAAAATATAGACTCAAAAAAGACTTGAATTGTAAAACTGTGCTGCCGTCTGACTTGAGCTGGATGTAGTCGTCGTGTGTCGTATTGAATTATTACAAGTATTATTTAGTCAATGTTATTAATATTTGGTTGACTGTGACTTTGTGTCAACAACTTTGCACCAAAAAATGTGTCAGGATAGAAGTCTACAAAACCTACCAAATTATATGTCCCCGAATCCAGAATGATGATACGAACCCAACGGTATGTCCGAAATAGAATTCCGATGACCCGATCACAAAATGGTCCGTTGACCTGGATATTGGTATCCAATTTTCACAAAAATGTGTATCGAAGACAAAGTCCACAAAATCTAATAAAGTACATGTCAACGAGTTTAGAATGATGACACGAACTCAACGGTATATCCGGAATTGGATTCCGATGAGCTGATCTCAAAATGACACATTAACACGGACATTTGGAATCCGGTTTACACCGAAATACGTGCCGAAGCAAATGTCTTTAGAACTCAGCAAATTATATGTCAAAGAGTCCATAATGACGATGCAAACTCAACGGTATATCCGAAATTGGATTCCGATGAGCCGATCTCAAAGTGACCTGTTGACTCGAACTGTGGGACCCACTTTGCACCAAATTGCGTGCCAGGGCGCACGCCCTCCAAATCAAGCAAACTTTATATGAAAACGTGCCAGAACAATGCCACGAGTCTACTGGTGGTATCAAAAATTGAAGTCGGAGTCCCGGGTTCAAAATGGAATTTAACGAGTGCAAAATTAAGAATTCAGACGGCCATCTTGGTGTCAAATTCGACCAACCAAACATGCTCACAATGAAACGAACATAAGGGGCAGAAAGAGGGTTATACCAGCTATGCACAGGAACTGGTAGTGCACCAACCGGAGCTGCAACGGCGGAGTTACGAGTCGACGAAGTCGGCTCCACAAAACTGTCCAAAAATAGTATAATTTAAAGTGTCAACTTGGTGGCCAGTTTTGAGTATCAAACGAAGAAATTAGCGGACAAAACATGAAGGGAGTGAAGGGCTATATACCGAGATTGTGACGGAGCAAAGAGTTTGCCGATCCAATGGTCGGATATTTCGAAAAACATGTGCGAAGTCGCTGCGATGGAACGCCATTTCGTTTCAAAACTCGCCCGTCACGACGGGATTCCGTTCAAAACACACGAATATCCTATTTCCGTGTCGGAGATGACGGAGGTGGCAAGAAGGGTTCGCCGCGGGTTCAGGGGGTGTGGGGTCCTCACGGTGGTGCAGACGGCCATGTGGTGGTACATGGCGGCAGCAATGGCCATTGTGGCCGTGTGCACGCACTGCAGCAGCTGTTTGCTGCCGCTACTGTTGTACGATGCTGCTGCTGGCGCACGGCTGCTGTGCTCGTGCGTAACGATGACTGTGGCGGCGCATCGCGGGGCACGGCGGGGTGGTGTGGCTGTACGGTGGTGATGGTGTGGAAATGGTGTTTGTGGTGGTGGAGGTTGTTAATGGTGGTGTTATTGGGCTTGATGATGATGATGGTGAGAGTGGTGGTGATGGTTTTAATGGAGGAGGATGATGATTAGGGTGGAGTAGTGAGGAGGAGGAGATGGAGGTGGTGTCGGTTGAGAAGGGGGTAGGGTGGTGAGTGTGCTGTGTGTGAGAGAGGGAGAGTGAGTATGTATAATTATGTGTATATATATAAATAGGAAGAGAGAGAGTGAGAATAGAGAGAGAGAGATTTAGATATTTAAAAGAGGGAGAGAGAGAAGTCGGCTGAATGGGGGGGCAGTGTGCTGGCATGGTGATGGGGGGGTAAGAGTAATAGGAGAGAGGAGGAGAGAGAGTTATATATATCTATATATATATATATATATATAAGAGATATTGAGAGATTGATAAAGTAGAGAGAAGAAGAGATATTTAAATAGGAAAGAGAAATATTGTGTGGGATATTGTGTCGTATGAGGGAACAATGGAGCTTGGGTTCGGTTTCGGTCGAGCCAGGTCAGGTCAAAATCGGACAGGGGGCAATAATTAAATTTAAATAGGTATTTATGATCAGGGGTAATAAGTAACATGTAGGAACTCAATTAAATGGGACACAAGCATCATGTGAGTTAGTAGTAGGCTTCATGGGGCCATTCATACTTTGGGTCGACTAGGTTGGATCGATGTCGTGTCTCGAAATTAAATTAGAAATTAAATCAGTTTTACGGTAGATAATTAATTGGCCTAAATTGACCGAAAGTTGTACAAAATAGATGAAGCACAAAATAGAGTGTCTGATGGGACACGAAGGTCATGGGTGTAGAGCGTATCGAGTAGTAGATCATTCATGAGAAGTTGGTTCTGAGAAAACGACTGGTCTTGTGCTCCAAAATTAAAGGTCACGGTAACGTGCAAACGATGATCAAAGATAAAAGTGGGAATAATTATTCAACGATTAATTGGTCTAAGTTAGCCCAAAGTTGCGTGATACAAAAAAGAGCACAAGGAGAACGATTTTAAGTAGGACATGATATATCAAACGAAGATAATCTTGTCTAATGCAAAACTCATCAAGAGAGTTTCCAGAGATTGGTATCTCTGACGCTCCCGAAGTCAAAGTCACCGAAAAGAACATTAATGATCAAAATAATTAAATAATAAAATACTTATGAAAATAATTTATTAGAAAATTTAAAATACCTGAAATTCAGGAGGCGTAGAGTAGGTACAAGGTTAGGGATTAGAATAGTAGCTAAGGTTGAAGACTAGTATACTAAAATGGTA
>JANAVB010041418.1:0-57500 GCA_029216955.1 Iris pallida
TAAAAAAAAATATATATATAATATATATAGGTGAGTTATACATAGTGTTACTCTTAATAATAGGCATACACATAGGAAATCAAATATAGACTATCATGTATAGGCACCCAATATTGACATAAGCAAGGCATCAAAATATAACAATATATCATACATATATATATATATATATATATATATAATAATATAATATTACCAAATCAACCCAAACTCTAACTACCCAATGTATGCTTGCATTCATATTACACTTCATACCTTGTCTACATACATATATTGATTCATACATATATCTACATGAATACATAACATGCATGTATATCATTACCTACATGTTTGCATTTCATCTATTATTCAGGCATTGCATTGTATATTTCATTTTTGCATATCATTACTACTATATTCTTGTATACTTTATATACATTACATTACTCTATATTGTACATACACTATATATGATAGATACATACATTTCTATTTATATCATGCAAGCATAGGTATATACATACTTAGATACATAGAAAGAGGGTGGAAGGGGGTGTGTGTGTGCACATATATGTGTGTGAGGGCAGTACTGGCAAGATGATATATTGGGTGTGTGTGTGGCTATGAGAGGTTTAGGGTTTGTGAAGTGTAGGTAGTAAGTGTATTATCTCAGAAAAAAGGTGGGGTTTTAGTCTACATCATGACGTACATTATATATATAATAAATATATTATATTATATATATATATATATATATATAGGGTGTGTGTGTGTGGCTGTATGAGACAGTAAAGGGTTTACAGAACATGGTAAGGGGTTTCATGATGTGTGTGTATCACATGGCAAGAGGGGTACATGGCAGCATGTAGGCCTAATTGAATTGCATTTAAACTTAGTTTGATATACCAAACAATCAATTATTCAAAACAGTTTCCTAGGATTGTTATATACTGCATTCATTTTCAACTTAGGTTAACTTATCATTATTCTCAGGTTTACTAAATACAAACCATTCTCGGTTTCAACAATATTCTCAGGGTTTCATGAGTGTGAGTGTACATGTGTGTGTGTGTGTGTGTGTGTGTGTGTGTGTGTGTGTTTCAATATGTGTGTGAGTGTCTCAATGTGTGTGTATAGCAGCAGTAGTTATAGGGTGTTCTCAGTTTAGTGTACATGTGTGTGTGTGTTTTATATTTGAAATCAGTTTTAGTTTTCCAGGTTTACACAGTCCATTAGCATTTCAAAAACCCATAATCCAAACTAACATGAATCCCAAACATGTAGACTAAACTCAGACATATATATGTGATCTTACATGACAATTTAATCATCTAAAATCAGTATAAAAATAATTTAAATCTCAGAATTTTTATTCACAGAACATGGTATCAGAAAAATTGGGGAAAACTCAATTCGAAATCAAAACACAGTTAAACATTCAATTTATTGGTTAGTAAATAATGTGACATATGTGTATGTGTCATGTAGTTGATTTGGTATCCATAAACTGGACACAAACGTGTCCAAAACGAATCTGACACACGAGCTACACTAAATAGTGCACAGTCTCGTGCACAGGTTCACCACGTTCGTGGACACGACACACGACACGTATGTCTACGTGGTCACGTCCACGTGTAGTCCAGCACTAGGGCTACATACTGAACACATCACGAGGTCTCCCCGTGTCCCCGTGTCGGTGTACGAGACGCGTATACGAACCCAAAATTCGTACGACTACGTGCAGGCAAGGATCAGTGCGATCGAGATTTCTCTCGATCCACTTGATCGTTTAGCCTCAAACTTGTGTGCAAGGTGGCAGTCAATGCCGCTTGGTGTCCAAGAAAAATTAGACCCAAATGTGTTGTATCCAGTGCACACGACACGTCGAGCAGCAGGACACTGCTCGAGTGCACAGTGAGCATGTTCGTGTCTTCGTGTGGACATGACACGACTCAAAAATTAGTTCAGAGCTTAGGAAAATCAATGAGCACATTAAAATGAATAATGCCAATCAAAATATTTCAAAAATTCAATAAAAAAGTTCTTAGAGGCATTTACATAAACACTTAGAACTAGTAACTGATGCGTGTCCGATACGGACACGAAATCAATTCAAAACTTCACCAATCACACACCACAGCTAGGGGATACCTAGATCTAGGCTATCATGCAAAGAAATCAGGATTAAATGACAATTTGAGGTGTTTACCTATAGAGTATCAAACTCAAAAAAAGCCCCAAATAGGAAGATTCCTCTTGGAAGCCAAAAGCTCCAAATTGTACCAAATCTGAGATTTATCTCCATGAACAGAAAATAGAGTGGGATTAGGTTCTAATGCAAGAGACTAGAGTCAAAAATGAATTAAAATAAAAGAGTTATGAATTGGGGAAGAAGGACCAATACCTCTTTCTTTCCAAAAGTTGTTGAGATGCAAAAGAGGCAAGAACTAGGAAGAGAGATTAAATAGGGGGATTATCTATGGGGGCCGGCCATGTAAGAAAAAAATTAGGGTTAGGGTTATGACTAATGGGCTTGGGCTAAGTTTCAATGCTAATGAAATCAATCCATAAGTCAAAAGTCCATGCACTAAATCATGTATTCTCTATATGAAACTTGATTCAAAATAACTTAACTTGGGTTAACTTAAGTTAAACTAGGGTCCCACCATGCTAATCAAGTCACCATAGCTAAAGTCAACATCTAGGTTAGTCTCCATAGTCTCAACTAGCAAAGGTCATATATAACAATTACCAATGCAATAAATATCAAAATAATTCAAAGAGGTCAAATGACCAAAACACCCTCAGGCCAAAATGACAAATAAAATATCATAATCACATGGTTGGGCTCTAGGTTAGACAGTCTCTAGGGTTTCACTAGCCAAACATCAAAATCACAAGTCATGGTTTTAAATAGTTTTTAAAATAAATAAAAAAATCACCAAAAATCATATCATGACTTAAATATCATTAATAAATAATTAAAATCACAAAATTTCAAAATTACCCTCATTTTAGAAAATTGGGTGTTACAATGTCTGTACATTATGTCCCGTATAAGTAAAAATTTCAATGCAGCCATATGCCTTGAATAGCCAACAAACTCTATGCCTTAGCGACGTCCAAGCGAGCTCCATACCGAACGATTTACACCATACATCTTGCATACAATATGGTGGGGTGTCAGTACATAAATTGCACTGGTGGGGAGGCCTCTCGTCCACCCAACAAAACCAATACGTTATTAAAGTGAGTGTACACTATTATTACATGGTCTTTCTAATCTTGCCTTAAGATCATTTTTATGGCATATACGAGCTAAAGCACACTTGTGTCACAAAATCAAAACTGTGCCACATAACAGAATTTAACTTACCCATACTTACCATTTTCCCTTCCCTGTTCCATAAAATCAATACGATAATGACACATTGAATCTATAAAATATCTACTCAAGTGTCCCAAGCGTGTCTTTGCAAAAGACAATCGCTAGGCTCAATACATGTGTCGCAAGCCGTACATTCCATTCCTTACTAACCTAATGACCTACATGCGATTGTCGCTAGCATGTCAACTTTAGCCTATATGAGGGTCATTGGCATGACAAGCTATCGCGGACAATAGCTTGGTGTAGATACAGATCATTTTAGCGTAGGTAGCGAGCCCCCTGAGAATCCTCGAATCACTAGGTGCTTTAACCATCTCAGCTATATCGTATTTTCTCCTAGGGCGAATCGGTCCCTTGACCCCGGAATACCATTCGAGGAAACAAGCACTCTTGTGCATAAGTTGTCCATAACCATGCAAGCCTCTACTCAAACTAACCATTTCTACTCAAGACATTGTTCATCTCAAATTTTCCATCTCTATGCAGCTCCCAAACTAAGGAATGCCTCGGTGATTCACAGTCCCGAGAACTTTCCATCTTTCTATATTTTCCATCTCAACTCAGTAACGATTATTTGATAGCCTCTTGCCTAATTTGAACAAACTGTGTTCCACGAAGTACCCCAAACATTGCCATACTCTATATGACAATCATTAAAACTGTATGAACATGTATACTATGACAGCAAATGTTATTCCCGAAACAGATCGTTAGATGGAAATATCGATCTCTTAAAAGACGAGTGAGATGGATAAAAGCAACTTAGCAGGCGAAAAAAAGATCACCGCAATTCTGCTGATCGTTCTCAACCGAAGTTGATGCAACGAAGATGAATAATCGTTCTCAACCGGAGTTGATGCAATAAAGATGAATACTAGTTCTCAACTGGAGTTGATACAACGACTTTGCTAGGGTGATAAGGATCACCGTTGCTTAAAGCATGATTTCTCTATTGTGATATGCTCCCAGGAACCAGCAAGTTCGAAAGAACTTCTGGAACGCTCGCTGTCACCTCCTTTCACGAACTCGAAGAACTCCAATGGCAGCGGCAACACAACTCTCTTCGTCTCTTTATTTTAGCGTAAGTCCTTAATGAAGGCATGAAGAGAGTATTTATATAGAAGGGCTGAAACCCTAATCCTAATCCTGGCCGTAACTGATTACGAAAAAATAGGAGCGAATAATGGAAAGATTTGAATGGATTAAATTCAAATCCCATAAAAACCGGATATGATCAATTAACTCAATCTTTCCTTAACCGCTCAAATCTTCCAATCATCCATATCATTAGCCGCCTGTGCCTTTTAGCCCACTTAGCCCGTCAGCCTGTGCACGTAGCTGCGAAGCAGCACACCCGTACAGCGCACAACAGTGCAGCAGCACCGCAGCTCCTGTGTGCCCCTATGCAGCTACTGCGTGCCACCTGCGTGCCCCTGTGCACCACTGTGCAGCACCTGCACATGCGACTACGCAGAGACGAGCGCATCAACTGCGCACAAGGTGCCTTGCACCAATACTGAAGTGCTAAGTGCAAAGTGCAACAATAAAGTGCTACTTTGTACCCTTGAGCCTGAGTCCGAGCCCAAGTCTGAGTCTAAGTCCGAGTCGCTAAGCCCCCTCGAGGCTTAGCTCCATAAGAGAATTATCCCATGAGCATGACAAAAAGCATTAATGCTTCTTTCTTGGTTTAGCCTTCTTTCTACTAGAAAAAATGCTCCCACATGGCACCCATGTGCCTCTCCACACTTCATGTGATCTCTCAACACAAGCAAAGCTTTATATAGAGATACCTTCCATTTGGTTTTTCTAATATGGGACCATCTTTTTAGTTTCTAAAGCAAAACACCAACAACAAGCAAAAACACCAACAATCTCCCACATATCTTTATATATGGATTGAGCGTTCCCTACAGTGACTGTCCATCATGCATTAGGATAGATGTCGCTACGACTTGAATCTTCCCACATGGGTTAAATGACAACATGATACAAGAATTGACTAAGCCTTGAATTCTGCACCATAACTGTAACATGAGGCCCAGCATCTTTGTAGTGCTACCTAACACTCTTTATCATACAGCATTAGGCCCTCTTGCCTATGTGTGGTTCTACGCCGCTGTGACTTGGCCCGAAGCTGAGGCTTTATCCTCACTAGGTACCTCTTGTGGTGTCACCCTACTGTAGCATGGAGTACTATGCTCTTTTGTAGTGTTGTGCTACCCATGCTTCCTGTAAAGCACGCTTCCTGTAAAGCACGCCAGACATCCTAGATGTCCGAGAACTCATTAAGGCTTCTATTCCATCCTCCTACAGGACTTTGTTCTTTGTAAAGAACAATTATTAGATAATAGTAGTTCTGGGTTTTTAATCCTGTAATATTACAAAAGACTACCCACTATTCCTGATATTCTTCCAATCAATGGTCATTCTTTAAACTAAAAGATAGATGCCTAGTAGATTTCTCTTTGAACTAATAGCATAAAGCTTTTTAGTAGAATTACAAAGATATAATATCAGAGTGTCTTCAAGCCCATCTTATCTGCTATGTCTTCAACCAGCTGGCGCTTGAGACCTTTAGTGAATGGATCTGCCAGATTCTCCTGACTCCGAACATCTACTACGGCAATGACTCCTCTTTTAATAATATCATTTACCGCCCTGTGCCTTAGACGCACAATCCTTTTCTTGCCATTAAAGAGGTTATTCGATGCCACCGCTGCAGTGGCCTAGTTGTCGCAGTATATCGATACTGTCGGTATCTGCGCACCAACCATTAGAAAATCATACATGAGCTTCCGAAGCCATTCTGCTTCATCTACTACAGCCGCCAGTACATAGAACTCAGATTCCATAGAAGAGTGAGACAACATAGTCTGCTTCTTCAACTTTCACGATATAGCAGCTCCAACGATGGAGAAGATATATCCTCCTATGGACCTTTCACTCTCTACTTTTGAGCACCAGCTTGCATCACTGAAGCCGTCCACTACCTTTGGATATCCGAAGTAGTGCAGTACATACTTCTGAGTCCTTTCGAAGTTTCTCATAACCCTCTTCACAGCTTTCCAGTGCTCTATACCTGATTGCTCGTGAACCGACAAAGCATCCCCATGGCAAAAGTTATATCAGGCCTTGTGGTAGTAGTCGCATACATCAAACTCCCGATGATGCTTGAGTACTCCAACTGCCTGACGCTTTCTCTTGGATTTGGCTTCATCTTCTTGTCATACCTATATGACGTATCAATCCATGGAAGATCCTAATACCCATAGAGTGTGAGCATCTTTTCAATATAATAAGATTGTGCTAATGCCACTCTAGTTTCTGTCCGGATGATCTTTATCCTCAGGGTAACATCAGCTTCCCCTAAGTCCTTCATGCTGAACTTAGATGAGAGGAACTTCTTTGTCTCAGTGACACTTGCTAGATCTGTACCCAAGATCAGCATGTCATCCACGTAGAGACAAACGACAACTCCTTTCCTATCAACGAACTTTGTGTACACACACTTGTCCGTCTCGCTGACCTTGTAGTCGTTTGATCTTATGACTTTATCAAACTTCTTATGCCACATCTTGGGAGCTTGCTTCAGACCATATAGAGATTTCACCAACTTACAGACTTTGTCTTCGAGGCCCTTGACGATGAATTCTTTTGGGTGTTGCATGTAAATCTCTTCGATCAATTCACCATTCAGGAAAGAGGTCTTAACATCCATCTAATTAATTACCAGCTTGTGAATTGCGCTCATAGCAATCAACATCCTGATGGTCATCATCCGTACTACTGGAGCATATGTATCAAAATAATCGATTCCTGCTTCTGAGAAAACTCCTTGGCAACTAATCTTGCCTTGAACTTGTCAACAGTTCCATCGGCCTTCATCCTCTTCTTGAAGATCTATTTACATCCGATTAGTTTTGCTCCTTCAGGCAGATCGACCAACAGCCATATGTTGTTGGAGGTTATCGAGTCGTACTCATCATTAATAGCTTTCTTCTAGAAGACAACATCTCTGGTCTTCATCGCCTCATCATAGGTAAACGGGTCTGCTTCCACATGATAGATGATAAAATCCTTTCCGAAGTCCTTCTGTCTTCTCACTCGCTTAGATATAGGTTCTATGAGTTCTGGTTCAATAATTATTTCTGTAGCAACAACATGTTCTTGGACTACCTCTTTGTAAGAAATTTGAGCCTCCTGTGCACTCATATTGTTCTCCGGAATATCCGCGAGAACAATGTTCTTGTGCTTTGCAAATTTATCTTCAATGTATTCTGCATCGTGAGATTCAATGATATGATTTGACTCAATATCAAGGAACCTCAGAGCATCATTTTTATCAGTATAACCTAGGAATATAGTCTTCATAGTCCTTGTTCGCAGCTTCTGAATCTTCAAATCAGGAAGCTTCACATACGCCAGATACCCCCATAACCGAATGACATTCAAGTTGGGTCTGACTTTGAACCATTTAATAAAGAGTGACATCCGAAGTTTCATGTGGCACTCTGTTCAATATGAACGTAGCCGTAAGCACTACTTCTCTTCAGAAGCAATTTGGAAGACCCGCAGTCAACAACATTGAGTTCATCATCTCTGTTAACGTTTTGTTCTTCCATTCTGCAACACCATTTCATTGAGGGGAGTACGGTGCAGTTGTCTCATTGATAATTCTATGTTTTCTGCAGAACGATACAAATTTATGAGACCTATACTTTCCATCTCGATCACTTCTGAGTCTCTTGAGTTATTATCCGGTTTGACGCTCAGCTTCAGCCTTGAAGTCCTCAAACTTCTCAAACGCTTCATCTTTAAACTTGAGCAGTTAAACGAACGCATACTTTGAGAAGTCGTCGATGAAGATAATGAAATACTTCATCCCGGCCTTTTTGTAGAACTGTTTGAAGTCATAAATATTTGAGTACACCAACTCTAGAAGATCTGTACTTCGGTTTACCCGCTTGAACGGTTTTCTTGTGATCTTCGTCTACGCACAGACTTCACACTTCTCCAACTCCTTACCCCCACATTTGGAGATAAGCCCTAAACTAGACATCTTGTTTATTCTTTTACAATAAACATGTCATATTCTATTATGCCACAACTCAAGAGAATAACCAGAAGAAGAAACTGCACTAACTTTCTCCATAGGAGTTACAAGTTGAAGTTTAAACATCCCTTCGGCATAGTAGGATTTTCTGAAGTATGTTCTTTTATAAGACATAATGACTTGACCAACGTTAATGTCCATCCTCAAGCCTGCGTTGCATAGCAGACTTCCCGAGACCAGGTTATTGGCTTTGGCCGGTACGTGCTTCACATTTTGAAGCATCAACGACTTCCCCGAAGTCAGTTGCAATACCACCGTCCTGATCCCGTGTACTTCAGCTTGTGTCTGGTTCGCTACCAAAACCTTCTAAGAAACAGGTTGATATGTGGGGAACCACTCCTTCTTTGAGCAAACATGACCCAGGCCCCAGTGTCTATCCACCAGTCCGTGTCAATCCCAGCTGAGTCAACCTGCGCAATCATAACAATAAAGTTAGCATCACCTTGCTCCTTTTGTTTTGGTTTTTCTTTGTAGTCCCTCTTCCAATGGCCTTTCTTACCACAGTTGAAACAAGTCCCAGGATCTTTGGACTTGGGCTTGAACTGAGCCGACTTCACCTTCAGATGGTGAACGTCTTTCTTCTTTTGGTAGGGAGCCTTCTGCTTTCCTTTAGAATTTCCTTCATGCACCATGTTCACCTTATCCATCTACTTGGACAAGGCGTCCACTTTGAGTTGAGCCCTCAACTCATCTTCAACATGTATCCAGTGTAAGAGGTGTTCCAGACCACTCTTATCATTCTATGCATACCCATGAGTTAGTTACCTTGCTACTAAGGTATTTACCTTTACCCTTAGAATTACTTTAACTACCTATACACACACACACACACACACACACACACACACACACACACACACACACACACACACACACACACACACACACACACATACACACACATATATATAGCATATCCTTAGGATGCCACGTTCTACCTAATACTTGACATATCCTATATCATGATATATCATGATACCATAATTCATTAAGTATCTCACATTTTTATACCATGTCTTGGCTACCTTACCTATACCCTATGTAACATAACATGTATTCTGTTATATTATTTCTATATGTACATATACCTATAGATAACTACCTTTGATCTTCGATACATATATGCATAAATATGTATCCTAGGTTACCTACAATTGATACAATTGATCCTAGGTTACCTATATCCTTACCCTATGACATGTATAGCTATAGATTATAGCAATATATTTACCTATATACCTATATATCAATATATCAATATACCCTTCTATTTCAGTACCTGTCAAAATTACCCCAGGATATCCTATGCTTACCATACCCTACCAATCATACACATATGGACTCATCCTACTCTTAGCACTTGACATCTTGATATTATCTATTACCTAGTTCTAATACCCAATATCTTAGTATCTTGACTAATATCTTATCCTCCCATATACTTATCCAACTAACTCTAATGCTAATACTTGATACCAAATAGGATACCTTACTCAAGTATCAATACTCACTTATCCTTATTCATGATACTTGAGTTTCACGATACCAATATCCTCATGGTACCCAAGTATCACACTAGTACCTTGCTCACAACTTTAATACCTTGACACATAACTTATCTATATTTGGCTTACTTGATAACCATTTGTATCAACATAAACACACACTAACACACACATATTACCTAACAATAATATATATATGTACTATATCATACATATTCTTGACAACCTATGATACCTACATTCACTTGATATCCATACTACATAGGCTCATAGGATACATAAAATGCCAATGTCTTATAGTCAATTTTCTACTAAAAACCAATACTGCACCTATTAGACCTATTCACTAAATTATAGGATTAAAGTATGTCGTATTCCTTCCTATTAGCTTTTCAAAACTTTAAACGGATCACATTTTCCTGTCCGGAAGCTCCCGAAATTGCGAAAACACCGAAACGCGTTCGTCTTTAAGACAGCTGACACTCAAACAGTTTTACAGAAAGTTCTAGAATGAATTTAGCCTATTAATATATATATTTAGAAAGCTAACTTCGATACGGTTCTTTTAAAAAAATAGAAGATTAATCGGAATCTTGAGCTAGGAGTTATGACATTTCTAAGTTGCTATGGCTACTAAAAATGTGGATGAATATTATGATGAATTTGGGTTGTTTTAGACAAAAGAAACACATGTATGTACCCAAATCTAACCATGTATATCATGAGATACCATGATACAACACCACGTATCCTATTTAGGATACATACACCCAATCTCGACTAAAAAAGGACACGAAAGTTCCTTTGGGGACACGTATCGAAGACTTGGTGGTCACAAATTCGATTTCCCCTAATTTGTATCAAAATAAAATGGAAAAAACCTTCAAATAGGAAGAGGAGAACCCAACTCCTCTCTAATGGTACTCTAATATAAACAGGGTCCAAAATGAATGTAGTTACACTAATAAAATGAAATGGAAGGGTTTAGAGAGCTCATACCAAAAGGGAGATGGATTCCCAATATAAAATTCCTAGATTTAGATTTCCACCAAGCTTCGAGGCTCCAAATCCTTCCAATCCTTTCTTATCTAGCCAATAGAGGCTTCTCCTCTCCAAGGGGAAGAGAATGAAATAAATTTGGCTCAATTTGGAGAAAATTTGGGTGTAGGAGCAATTTGAAAAAAAGCTCCTAAATTAGGGCTTGAAATGAAAATAGAAAGAGGAAGAAGATGAATTGGAGCTTTAATAGGAAATTGGGCTACCATATGGTGTTAAATTTAGGGTTTGGTTAATTAGGAAAGGTCCAATATACCCCTCCCTTTAGTTATGACAAGTTAGGGATTGAACCTCCCTTTCTAATTAGGTGTTTAGTCAAGTTTTCTAACTAAATCTTCTAATCTAGCAAGAGACTAACTAAAGGTCATTTAGCCTAGTCTTAATAATTTAGTTGGATTGTCATGATTAGTTAGTTTAGGTCCTCTAGGATCACTAACCACTATTCTAGTCAAAGGCTAACCATTAGTCATATTCAATAATAACACATATACATTATTAATTATTTAGATAATTAATCAAAATATGAATTCTAGTTTTGAAAACTAATTTGTCACTCAAGATATAATGTAAAATCATACTAATAATAATAATTAGGAAAAAAAATCAAAAATACCCCTGTTTCGGAAAAGTGGTGGTTACAAGTCTACCCCCTTAGAAAAATTTTGTCTTCAAAATTTAAGATGGCCGTACTCCTTCTAGGTCAAGTCCCCAACAATCTAGGTCAAGAAAATTCTATCTAATAACATGCAAGATCATGGTTCTACTGGTCATGATCTCATAGTCTCGAACAGGGTCACTATACTATCTATCACAACACAAAATATCCTGACAGGTGCTAATGGAATCACACAACAAGATGGAAAAGAAGGACAGAAAAGACAGACTGCTAACCCGTCACCCATGGCATTGGCCTCCTTGACTGTCAACGCAAAAGTCCTGCTCCTCTGGGGTATATCCTTCTGATTGTGCGGGGCATGATGCCGTGCCACAGGTGGCCTAGCTCACCCTCTCTACTGCCTTAGACACTTGCACTCCTACTCTCATGATACTCCCTTACAATATCCTATATTTAATATCACAATGATACACCTAGCTAATATTATCACTCTCAATAACACTCACTAATACTAAATTGATACGCAACACCTATCACTTATTACTCATCAATCATGATACATCCTTGACACTTGCACCCACTAGGCACCCTTGGTACACAGTCACTAACTCCATTACTATACTGGACATATGCTTGATACTATAGGATACCAACTGTTAACTATACTCTAACACATGTGTTATAACTATTGCTATAAATGGTACTACACTATGAGTTACTTCTAGGCTTATACACTGATACTTAACGCTCATCTATCTAACGGAACAACTTAAAGACTCACAAGCTATACTAACAACCAACACAAATACTCAAGGACACAAACCTATCTGCAAGTTACCAAGCTACTACACTATCCAAAGAACTTCAGAACTAATAGAATAAAATCTTATAAAGAACTGGACTAAAAATAACTGAAAGTATTCCTACTCCTAAGTTAATGATGGAACATAATTCTAAAACAACAGAAATGAAAGATAAAGATGATATGTTAAGAACCTTCTCAAGATACAATCTGATAATCATATGCGTTTGACCAAAATCATGATACTCAGAATCCTCGCCATGCCAGTAAGCAAGGCTGCGATAAACGACATATTTCGTAACTGGGTATGCACCTCTATAATCATATCGTCTGGAATCCTCGCTATGCCGACTAGTGTAGCTGAGAGAAATTCCAAATCTCATAACCAAGATATGTACATCCGAAGTCAGGTCTATACGTTTCCGCCATGTCGGTTAATATAGCTGCGATAAACTCCAGGTTCCATAACCAAGTAGACGTTTAACCTTCCCTGTTATTCCCGTCAACATATATTATCAGACGATACCGTAACTCGGGCCATAACATTCATCTCGATATGAAACATCAAAATCAACAATGATCTGTCAAAATCAAATTCAATGACAAGGAGCAAGGGCAAACAGAAACAAAAGGAGAGGATTTCAAATTGACGTCCAAACAAGATTCTCAAGGCTCATCCCAGGAATCTCTCAAAAAGTCTTAACTGCGATTGAGTAACTCCTATCTTAACCTAGAACCAATATCCTAATAGCAGGCTCGTAATTAGTACTCCAGTCGAGCACCATTACGAAATCGTACTAGTTGCGACGCTGACCTGCATGGGCCACCACAAAAACGTGTCATGACCCATACCCTATTTAGGGGCACAAGAACGTGGGTACGTCCAGCCTACGCCGCAGTGTCGGCGGTAGAATGCTGTATAGGTCAACTAGAAACATAACATCTAGACATAAAGTATATAAACATGTCATCTCCGTATGGAGGTATATAATCTCAACTCAATCACAAGACATCTAAAGAAGATAAGCACGAATATCATAAATATATGATGAAAATAGATAAACTGAAATAGATGCAAGTCACAGACAGAAGTTTAGAAATTAAGACATGAAACAAGATCCCGAATATAAAGTATACTACAAGTTTAAAATATCCAGCTGGAATGCAGTCCAGTCAACCTACTAGACTAGGTCACTACAGAAGGTACATACTCTATGGGCACTGTCACCAAAGGTAGATCCTGGTCAAAGTCTCTGTCTGTGCAAAACCCATAGAAGGTCGAGCAGTCAGCATCTAAATCCTCTGTAAATATCAACAAGGTTATCCTGTCAGGATATGAGCAAATACAGACGCTAACAACAGTTCCATATGAATTGACAAATACTATAAAAGACAATTATAATATAATACAAGATAAAATATCAAGACTAGAAGTAAAGTAGTATATGAGAACATGATATCATGTTAGGGTATAAAATACTGGAATGTAAAACTGTACATGGATATCTGATGTATAATGTAAATATAAATAGTGCCTTGAGATATTAGAGCGTTATGTGATCGGCTTGGGTCGGGATCAGGCTGTTCTATTTGACCGACTATGAACAGAAAATACATGAAAATAGGATCAGGCCGGCCACAATAGAAAGCTATGAACAAGTAGTAACAGGTTAGGCTATACCCTACGTGCAATGAGGGTAGAGCTATGAACAAGTGAGCAAGAGGATATAGGAGGGGTATTGATCACATAACCACTAATAACTCCCCATCCCCGAGTAGTATATGGATCCAGACATATCACGTCATGACACAGATTTATCTAAGAGGGTAACAAATCTTCTTAGGAATCGGTGTCTATACAAGTACAAGAAACAAGATCGAACAATATACCAATATACCATGGTAACCTAGGAATGACATCTCATGATAGGATCTGACGTATACTAGTCCGTGTACCATCGTGTCGGGAATCAAGTAAAATACTACAATTAAATCGGATATAGTAGATATCGAGATAATAAAAACTATCAGAAAATGTACTCGCCTGATACCTTGAGCAACTGATATGTATAGATGTCTAAACTGGAGTCACAGAGTCCTATTTAGAGCAGTACAGGTTACAATGAGTCCATAATATAATAATTAAAGTGTACAATACAATCTACATGATACTAGGCCTCTCTAGGTCAAAAGTCAACCCTTGTCAACTCTTAGTCAAACTAAGTCAACATCTAGGGTTTGGTCAACTGTCTAGTCAAAGGGGTGAACTCTATCTAAGCTAGTCATAATTCTGACCATAGACCCACATACTCTAGGATACCTTATAGTACTATATCATATACATATATATCATGCATGAATTCTCAACAAGCCACATATACTATGGTATCCCAAATCACGTATATCATTTATAGATACTATCCACTTACCCTTAGCCATATCTCAAATACCTTAACTATTAGTTAATACCTTAGTTTTAGGGTCAATACCTTGAAGGTATTAGCCATAATAGCTAATATTATCAAGTATCAATACATTTATCTTACATCTCTACTAGTTACCTACTATTTAGGATTACTTTAGCCAATTTATCCTTTATATATACATGGATGTACCCAATGCCTATTATATATACCATTATCTTTACCTACCCATAACATATACCAATATACCTTTTACCCATATTTAAACATTTACCCTTTACCTATATTATATAAATATATCTATATATCCTACTATAGACCTATATCGCTAACCATTTACCCACTACTATACCCTCATACATGTTTGTCTATACTTACCTATGGTGCTTGGTTACTTCCTTACTCATATACTATATATATATCCATCCTACATGTCATAGTACACCAAGATACCCATATACCATATCCACATGATATAATATGCCCCTTATACTATTTTTTTAAATATATATCTGTATCCCTATGTATCCTATAATATTTGTATCTATATGATACATATATGTAATACATATGTGATATTGTATCTTTGCTATTCTATGCATATCCATGAGTTACCTTGTTACTAAGGTATTTACCTTTAACCTTAGAATTACTTTCACTACCTATACATATGCATATACACACATATATATACGTATATAGATAGCATATCCTTAGGATACAATGTTCTACCTAATACTTGACATATCCTATACATGATACGTCATGATACCTTAATTCATTAAGTATATTACATTTTTACACCATACCTTGGCCACCTTACCTATACCCTATGTAACATAACATGTATTCTAGTATATTATTTCTATATGTACATATACCTATAGATATCTACCTTTGATCTTTGATACATATATGCATAAATATGTATCCTAGGTTACCTACAATTGATACAAAGATATCTATATCCTTACCCTATGATATGTATAGCTATAGATTATATCAATATGTTTACCTATATACCTATATATCAATATATCAATATAACCTTCTATTCTATTACCTGTCAAAATTATCCCAAGATATCCTATGCTTACCATACCCTACCAATCATACACACATGGACTCACTTATCGTACTTTTAGCACTTGACATCTTGATATTATCTATTTCCTAGTTCTAATACACAATATTTTAGTATCTTCGCCAATACCTTATCCTCCCATATACTTATCCAACTAACTCTAATACTAATACTTGATACCAAATATGATACCTTACTCAAGTATCAATACTCACTTATCCTTACTGTAATACCCAATTTTCCAAATGAGAGTAATTTTGAACTTTTGTAATTATAATTATTATTTATTGATATTTATATCACATTATAAATTTTGGTGATTTTTAATCAATTTAAAATTGTTTTAAGTCATGACTTGTGATTTTGATGTGCTACTAGTAAAACCGGAGAGACTGTCTGACCTAGAGCCTAACCATGTGATTGGAATATTTATTTATCATTTTTAGCCTAGGGGTAATTTGGTCGTTTTGATTTATTGGAATTATTTGATTAATTATTGGAGTGGTGATTGTTATTTTTGACTTTGACTAGTTGAGACTTTATAGGCTAACCTAGATGTTGACTCTAGCTATAGTGACTTGTGAGTGTGCTTGGTTGTTAGCCTAGGCTTGGTTAGGCCTAGTGAGACTTGACTGGACTAGGATTGACCTAGTTGACTAGTGTATTTGACCAGGGTTGACCAAAGTTTGACTTGGACCTAGTTTGACCTAGAAATCATGTAGATTGCATTGTATCTTTCATTTTCTTGTATTTTACATATCATGACCTGTATTACTCTATTTAGGACATTGTGATTCTATTGCAGACATCTGATATTGCACTACTCTTTTCAAAGTGTCAGGCGAGTACATTCTCTGATAGTTCTCTCATTTACTTGTCAATTACTGTACTTCAGTTCTAGTTAGTTATATGTGATTCTCTGTTACAACACGTATGGATATTTCTGGATTCATGTATGCGACACACATACCATATTGTCTGACCTCCATTACTGGAATTATTCTAAAATCATTGCTGGTATCATCATGTTTGGCTGGACTCATCTCGATTCTTGTGTCGTATTCTGGATTCACTTGTACTTGCTGGAAGAAGAAATACTTGAGCAAGATATGTAGACATACCCCAAATCTGGAATCATACCAATGCTGGAATCAAACTGGAATGATAGCCATCTCACACCTGGCCAGGTGTGTGATGTGTCGGATTACCTATAGCCGTTTATATGTCGACCTCGGTATTTTAAAAACACACTGTTAGAGTATAGGCTGGACTCACCCTAGAATCATTGATCACTATGACTGGAATCGTCTCGTACTGGATTCATCTTGCATTAGATTCATCTTGTACTGGACTTACATTGTAGTTTATACTTGTTTACATTTACTGTCTGGACTTATATCATGTTACTCTATTTCAGCTAGATTCTATTTTACAGTCTTTATTACCATAATTCTTCTCTTGTTTTAGTTATCTTACTTTTTTTGTACTTTAACTATCTCTCTATACCATCACTTGAATATAAACTGCCATGCTCATCAATACAACTGTCTATAACTGCTTTATAGTTCTGTCATTTACTTGGGTTTTCTAGATGAGATGTGCTCGTTCCTGTCCTGACTGGACTTGTTAAAATTTTACAGATGGTTGCCCTCAGGACACTTGCCCTAATTACTATGGACCAGGAGATGGTTTAGCTACCTTTGGCCTCGACACTCAGAGTGATCGGGAGACTAGCTAGTTGACTTGGTTTAGTTCCATGTTTTAGAACTGGAATTGTAAATAAGTTGAGATATGTTTTGTTTTGAGATTATTATTATTTAGTAGTTGGTTTTGTTATTATTATTTAGTCTTAGTTATAAACTTTTGTGTTATCATATCGTGCTTAGACTGTGATTGAGATTTCATTATATCTGTACTTGTCCTCTGGTCGGAGTTAAGATTTTGACAAGTACATTATATAATTGCGTGAGTTATTGTTTAGATAGTGACCTAGAACAGCGTTCTACCGACGACACTATGGCATAGGCTGGGCGCTGTTACGTGCTCGTACCCTCACAGTGGGTGCGAGTCATGACACATTTTTAGTGGTAGCCAATGCAGGTCAAGAGTCGCATTAGTGCGATATCGTGGTAGTACGGCGACTTAGTTGTACTGCTGCGAGCCTACGATAGGATTGAGCGATAGGCTTCAACGGAGAGGTACTCAATCACAGTTAGAAAAAATTCTGCTTCAATTTATGCCATCTATACATCTTGCTGATTTGTCTTCCTTGAAATTAACTGTCCTTCCTTGATTTATCGCTTCTATCTCAGTATTGATTCCTTCTTTGATCTGTCTCCAGGATGGTCGAGACTAGATCTCATCGCTCCGGACCGAGGGACACTGCTGAGAGGTATGTTACCTCTCGTCCTGTGCAGCCAGCCCCCGATACCGCAGCACCAGTTATGCCAGCTGGGGTAGGTGCTTCAGCTACTTTTGGAGGAGCTCCTCCACCAGTGCACAGGCAGAGCCCGGTGATTTCAGAGTGCCCACAGCGCCACTTTTGAGAAGATCCTGGTAGGAGCTCTAGCAGCGGAGGATGACCTTGAGCTGAGGCTCAAGAGGGGACAGGATGCTCACGATACCAGCAGCAGCGGAGGCCAGGCCAAGAGGCCTAATGTGCAGATTCATCAGACGCAGGCACCAGTGGAAGTTCAGCAGGTGCAGCGTCAGTACCGGGGTCAGGACCCGAAGGAGATCAGTTGTTCCTACTGCAGGAAGTCGGGATACATCTGGGAGCAGTGCAGGAAGAGGCTGAAGGTTTGCTATTTCTGTGGATCTGGTGCCCACCAGAAGATTGATTGTCTGGTTGTACCTCCTTTAGAGGGAGCTAGGCCACCTGTAGCTCAGCACCAGAGGGGTAGAGCTTTTGCGATGGCAGTCGCGGAGACTGACGCTGCAGGTGATGGGTTAGCAGGTTTGTCCTTCTTGTTCTTCCTTCCCACCTTCATTTGTGATTCCATTAGTACCTGCTAGGATATGCTTGTGATATATTAGATAGCGTAATTATCCTGATCGAGATTGTGGAATCACAACCAGTAGGATTATCTAGCATGTTATCTATCGACCTTGATTTGATTGGGGGTTCGACCTAGTAGGGGTACCGATCATCTTAATTTCGAGGACAAAATTTTTCTAGGGGGTAGACTTGTGACACCCAGTTTTCCAAATGAGAGTAATTTTGAACTTTTGTAATTATAATTATTATTTATTGATATTTATATCACATTATAAATTTTGGTGATTTTAATCAATTTAAAATTGTTTTAAGTCATGACTTGTGATTTTGATGTGCTACTAGTGAAACCTGAGAGACTGTCTGACCTAGAGCCTAACCATGTGATTGGAATATTTATTTATCATTTTTAGCATAGGGGTAATTTGGTCGTTTTGATTTATTGGAATTATTTGATTAATTATTGGAGTGGTGATTGTTATTTTTGACTTTGACTAGTTGAGACTTTATAGGCTAACCTAGATGTTGACTCTAGCTATAGTGACTTGTGAGTGTGCTTGGTTGTTAGCCTAGGCTTGGTTAGGCCTAGTGAGACTTGACTGGACTAGGATTGACCTAGTTGACTAGTGTATTTGACCAGGGTTGACCAAAGTTTGACTTGGACCTAGTTTACCTAGAAATCATGTAGATTGCATTGTATCTTTCATTTTCTTGTATTTTACATATTATGACCTGTATTACTCTATTTAGGACATTGTGATTCTGTTACAGACATCTGATATTGCACTACTCTTTTCAAAGTGTCAGGCGAGTACATTCTCTGATAGTTCTCTCATTTACTTGTCAATTACTGTACTTCAGTTCTAGTTAGTTATATGTGATTCTCTGTTACAACACGTATAGATATTTCTGGATTCATGTATGCAACACACATACCATATTGTCTGACCTCTATTACTGGAATTATTCTGAAATCATTGCTGGTATCATTATATTTGGCTGGACTCATCTCGATTCTCGTGTCGTATTCTGGATTCACTTGTACTTGCTGGGAGAAGAAATACTTGAGCAAGATATGTAGACATACCCTAAATCTAGAATCATACCAATGCTGGAATCAAACTGGAATGATAGCCATCTCACACCTGGCCAGGTGTATGATGTGCCGGATTACCTATAGCCGTTTATATGTCGACCTCGGTATTTTAAAAACACACTGTTAGAGTATAGGCTGGACTCACCCTGGAATCATTGATCACTATGACTGGAATCGTCTCGTACTGGATTCATCTTGCATTAGATTCATCTTGTACTGGACTTACATTGTAGTTTATACTTGTTTACATTTACTGTCTGGACTTATACCATGTTACTCTATTTCAGCTAGATTCTATTTTACAGTCCTTATTGCCATGATTCTTTTCTTGTTTTAGTTACCTTACTTTCTTTGTACTTTAACTGTCTCTCTATACCATCACTTGAATATAAACTGCCATGCTCATCAATACAACTGTCTATAACTGCTTTATAGTTCTGTCATTTACTTGGGTTTTCTAGATGAGATGTGCTCGTTCCTGTCCTGACTGGACTTGTTAAAATTTTACAGATGGTTGCCCTGAGGACACTTGCCCTAATTACTATGGACCAGGAGATGGTTTAGCTACCTTTGGCCTCGACACTCAGAGTGATCGGGAGACTAGCTAGTTGACTTGGTTTAGTTTCATGTTTTAGAACTGGAATTGTAAATAAGTTGAGGTATATTTTGTTTTGAGATTATTATTATTTAGTAGTTGGTTTTGTTGTTATTATTTAGTCTTAGTTATAAACTTTTGTGTTATCATATCGTGCTTAGACTGTGATTGAGATTTCATTATATCTGTACTTGTCCTCCGGTCGGAGTTAAGATTTTGACAAGTATATTATATAATTGCGTGAGTTGTTCTTTAGATAGTGACCTAGAACAGCGTTCTACCGACGATACTACGGCGTAGGCTGGGCGCTGTTACGTGCTCGTACCCTCACAGTGGGTGCGAGTCGTGACACGTTTTTAGTGGTAGCTAATGCAGGTCGAGAGTCGCATTAGTGCGATATCGTGGTAGTACGGAGACTTAGTTGTACTGCTGCGAGCCTGCGATAGGATTGAGCGATAGGCTTCAACGGAGAGGTACTCAATCACAGTTAGAAAAAATTCTGCTTCAATTCATGCCATCTATACATTTTGCTGATTTGTCTTTCTTGAAATTAACTGTCTTCCCTTGATTTATTGCTTTTATCTCAGTATTGATTCCTTCTTTGATCTGTCTCCAGGATGGTCGAGACTAGATCTCATCGCTCCAGATCGAGGGATACTGCTGAGAGGCCTATCACCTCTCGTCCTGTACAGCCAGCCCCCGATACCGCAGCACCAGTTATGCCAGCTGGGGTAGGTGCTTCAGCTACTTTCGGAGGAGCTCCTCCACCAGTGCACAGGCAGAGCCCGGTGATTCCAGAGTGCCCACAGTGCCACTTTTGAGGAGATCCTGGTAGGAGCTCTAGCAGCGGAGGATGACCTTGAGCTGAGGCTCAAGAGGGGACATGATGCTCACGATACCAGCAGCAACGGAGGCCCGGCCAAGAGGCCTAATGTGCAGATTCATCAGATGCAGGTACCAGTAAAAGTTCAGCAGGTGCAGCGTCAGTACCGGGGTCAGGACCCGAAGGCGATTAGTTGTTCCTACTGCAGGAAGCCGGGACACATCTGGGAGCAGTGCAGGAAGAGGCTGAAGGTTTGCTATTTCTGTGGGTCTGGTGCCCACCAGAAGATAGATTGTCTGGTTGTACCTCCTTTTGAAGGAGCTAGGCCACCTGTAGCTCAGTACCAGAGGGGTAGAGCTTTTGCGATGGCAGTCGCGGAGACTGACGCTGCAGGTGATGGGTTAGCAGGTTTGTCCTTCTTGTTCTTCCTCCCCACCTTCATTTGTGATTCCATTAGTACCTGCTAGGATATGCTTGTGATATGTTAGATAGCGTAATTACCCTGATCGAGACTGTGGAATCACAACCAGTAGGATTATCTAGCATGTTATCTATCGACCTTGATTTGATTGGGGGTTTGACCTAGTAGGGGTACCGATCATCTTAATTTCGAGGACAAAATTTTTCTAGGGGGTAGACTTGTGACACCCAGTTTTTCAAATGAGGGTAATTTTGAACTTTTGTAATTATAATTATTATTTATTGATATTTATATCACATTATAAATTTTGGTAATTTTTAATCAATTTAAAATTATTTTAAGTCATGACTTGTGATTTTGATATGCTGCTAGTGAAACCTGAGAGACTATCTGACCTAGAGCCTAACCATGTGATTAGGATATTTATTTATCATTTTTAGCCTAGGGGTAATTTGGTCGTTTTGACTTATTAGAATTATTTGATTAATTATTGGAGTGGTGATTGTTATTTTTTACTTTGACTAGTTGAAACTTTGTAGGCTAACCTAGATGTTGACTCTAGCTATGGTGACTTGTGAGTGTGCTTGGTTGTTAGCCTAGGCTTGGTTAGGCCTAGTGAGACTTGACTGGACTAGGATTGACCTAGTTGACTAGTGTATTTGACCAGGGTTGACCAAAGTTTGACTTGGACCTAGTTTGACCTAGAAATCATGTAGATTGCATTGTATCATTCATTTTCTTGTATTTTACATATCATGACCTGTATTACTCTATTTAGGACATTTTGACTCTGTTGCAGACATCTGATATTGTACTACTCTTTTCAGAGTGTCAGGCGAGTACATTCTCTGATAGTTCTCTCATTTACTTGTCAATTACTGTACTTCAGTTCTAGTTATTTATATGTGATTCTCTTTTACAACCCGTATGGATATTTCTGGATTCATGTATGCGACACACATACCATATTGTCTGGCCTCTATTACTGGAATTATTCTGGAATCATTGCTGGTATCATCATGTTTGGCTGGACTCATCTCGATTCTCATGTCGTATTCTAGATTCACTTGTACTTGCTGGGAGGGAAAATACTCGAGTAAGACATGTAGACATACCCCAAATCTGGAATCACCCCAATGCTGGAATCAAACTGGAAAGATAGGCATCTCACACCCGGCCAGATGTGTGATGTGCCGGATTACCTATAGCCGTTTACATGTCGACCTCGGTATTTTATAAACATACTATTAGAGTATAGGCTGGACTCACCCTGGAATCATTGATCACCATGACTGGAATCGTCTCGTACTGGATTCATCTTGTATTAGATTCATCTTGTACTGGACTTACATTGGAGTTTACACTTGTCTACATTTACTGTCTGGACTTGTACCATGTTACTCTAGTTCAGCTAGATTCTATTTTACAGTCTTTATTGCCATGATTCTTCTCTTGTTTTAGTTACCTTACTTTCCTTATACTTTAACTGTCTCTCTATACCATCACCTGAATATAAACTTCCATGTTCATCAATACAACTGTCTATAACTGCTTTATAGTTCTATGTCATTTACTTGGGTTTTTTAGATGAGATGTGCTCATTCCTGTCCTGACTGGACCTGTTGAAATTTTACAGATGATTGTCCTGAGGACACTTGCCCTACTTACTATGGACCAGGAGATGGTTTAGCAACCTTTGGCTTCGACACTCAGAGTGATCGGGAGACTAGCTAGTTGATTTGGTTTAGTTTCATGTTTTAGAACTTGAATTGTAAATAATTTGAGATATGTTTTGTTTTGAGATTGTTTTGAGATTATTATTATTTAGTAGTTGGTTTTGTTGTTATTATTTAGTCTTAGTTATAAACTTTTGTGTTAACATATCGTGCTTAGACTGTGATTGAGATTTCATTATATCTATACTTGTCCTCCGTTCGGAGTTGAGATTTTGAAAAGTATATTATATAATTGCGTGAGTTGCTGTTTAGATAGTGACCTAGAACAACATTCTACCCCGACACTGCGGCGTAGGTCCGCTGTTACGTGCTCGTATCCTCACAGTGGGTGCGGGTCATGACACTTACTCATGATACTTGAGTGTCATGATACCAATATCCTCATGGTACCCAAGTATCACACTAATACCTTGCTCACAACTTTAATACCTTGACACATAACTTATCTATATTTGGCTTACTTGATCACAATTTGTATCAACATTAACACACACTAACTAACACATATTACCTAACAATATATATATATATAATATATATATATATATATATATATATATATATATATATATATATATATATATATATATATATATATATGTACTATATCATACATATTCTTGACAACCTATGATAGCTACATTCACTTGATATCCATACTACATAGGCTCATAGGATATACAAAATGCCAATGTCGTATAGTCAGTTTTCTACTTGAAACCAATACTGCACCTATTAGACCTATTCACAAATTCTAGGATTATAGTATGTCATATCCCTTCGTTTTAGCTTTCTGAAACTTCAAACGGATCGCATTTTCATGTCCGAAAGCTCATGGAATCGCGAAAACACCGAAACGCGTTCGTCTTTCAGACAGCTGACACTCAAACAGTTTTACAGAAAGTTCTATAACGAATTTGGCCTATTAATATATATATATATATTTGGAAACCTAACTTTGATATGGTTCTTCTAAAAAAATGAGAGATTAATCGGAGTCTTGAGCTAGGAGATATGACATTTCTAAGTTGCTATGGCTAATAAAAACGTGGATGAATATTATGATGAATTTGGGTTGTTTTGGACAAAAGAAACACATGTATGTGCCTGAATCTAACCATGTATATCATGAGATACCATGACACAACACCACGTATCCTATTTCGGACGTATGCACCCAATCTTGACTCATAAAGGACACGAAAGTTCCTTTAGGGACACGTATCGAACACTTGGTGGTCACAACTTTGATTTCTCCCAATTTGTATCAAAATAAAATGCAAAAAACCTTCAAATAGGAAGAGGAAAGCCTCAACTCCTCTTTAATGGTACCCTAATACAAATGGGGTCCTAAATGAATGTAGTTACGCTAATGAAATGAAATGAAATGGAAGGGTTTAGAGAGCTCATACCAAAAGAGAGATGGATTCCAATGTAAAATTCCTAGATCTAGATCTCTACCAAGCTTTAAAGCTCCAAATCCTTCCAATCCCTTCTTAGTTAGCCAATAGACGCTTCTCCTCTCAAAGGGGAAGAGAATGAAACGAATTTGGCTCAATTTAGAGAAAATTTGGGTGTAGGAGCAATTTAGGGAAAAAGCTCCTAAATTAGGGCTTGAAATGAAAATGGAAAGAGGAAGAAGATGAAGTGGGGATTTAATAGGAAGGTGGGATGACATTTGGTGTTAAATTTCGGGTTTGGTTAATTAGGAAAGGTCCACTATACCTCTTCCTTTAGTTATGACAAGTTAGGGATTGAACCTCCCTTCCTAATTAGGTGTTTAGTCAAGTTTTCTAATTAAATCTTCACATATAGCCAGAGACTAACTAAAGGTCATTTAGGCTAGTCCTAATCATCTAGTTGGATGGTCATGATTAGTTAGTTTAGGTCCTCTAGGATCACTAACCCCTTTCTAGTCAAAGGCTAACCATTAGTCATATTCAATAATAACACATATGCACTGTTAATTATTTAGATAATTAATCAAAATATAAATTCTAGTTTTGAAAACTAATTTGTCACTCAAAATATAATATAAAATAACACTAATAACAATAATTAGGAAAAAAAATAAAAAATTCCCCTGTTTCGAAAAAGTGGTGGTTACATCTGCTCCCAGGAACCAGCAAGTTCGAAAGAACTTCTGGAACGCTCGTTGTCACCTCCTTTCACGAACTCGAAGAACTCCAATGGCAGCAGCGACACAACTCTCTTTGTCTCTTTATTTTAGCATAAGTCCTTAATGAAGGCACGAAGAGAGTATTTATAGAGAAGAACCGAAACCCTAATCTTGGCCGTAACTGATTACGAAAAAATAGGAGCAAATAATGGAAAGATTTGAATGAATACAATTCAAATCCCACAAAAATCGAATATGATCAATTAAATCAATCTTCCATAACCGCTCAAATCTTCCAATCAGCCACATCATTAGGCGCCTGCGTCCTTTAGCCCACTTAGCTCGTCAGCCTGTGCACGTAGCTGCGAAGCAGCACAGTCGTGCAGCAGCGCTGCAGCTCCTGCGCGCCCCTGTGTAGCCACTGCATGCCACCTGTGTGCCCCTGTGCGCCACTGTGCATCAGCGTACAACAGTGCAGCAGCGTCGCAACTCCTGCATGCCCCTGTGCAGCCACTACGTGCCACCTGTGTTCCCCTGTGCATCCACTGCGCGGCACCTGCACATGCGACTCGCGCAGAGACGAGCACACGAGTGTATCAACAATGCGCCACTTTGTACCCTTGAGCCTGAGTCCGAGTCGCTAAGCCCATTTGGGGTTTAGCTCCATAAGGGAATTATCCCATGAGAATGAAAAAAAGTATTAATGCTTTTTTGTTGGTTTAGCCTTCTTTCCATTAGAAAAATGCCCCCACATGGCACCCATGTGCCTCTCCACACTTCCTGTGATCTCTCAACACAAGCAAAGCTTTATATAGAGATACCATCCATTTGGTTTTTTTAATGTAGGACTATCTTTCTAGTTTCTAAAGCAAAACACCAACAACATCAAGCAAAAACACCAACAGCAAATCGATATTCTATAGGATACCATAAGAAAACTCTACGTAAGTCATGAAATCAATAGGACAAGCGTCAATTTAAAACATGGTAACATATACTTTCTAGGCAACAAGTTTAATATTTTTTGTTCTATACAGCTCAACTACAAGATGAGATTATTCTCTTAGCTATATGGGTTCGACTCTTTTATTAGCTAATTTATTTACTAATGAAAATAAGCACGACATCTATTTTATTATGTATGAAGGAAGAGGGAGACGAGTTCATCGAAACCATCAACTTGAATGAGGACTTGCCTCGACCAAGCGGAGCTCCGAATAAGTCACTGAATATACTACAATAAAATGGCTTTTCCTGACGGTTTATTTCTTGACGGTCGTGAAAAACAGTCAAGAAAAGGGGTTATCTTGACGGTTTTCAACTTACGTCAAGAAATGCATTGTTTTATGTCAATTTAATAATTTTATAGTATAATAGTTGACGGTTTTAGAGGATCTGTCAAGAAATACCATTTTTTTATTAGCGGGTTGGTGATAATCGTCAACTAATATATGTGAAAAAAAATTGGCGCGATTGTTTTGATTGCCATTATAGTAAAATTTTTAAACTTTTTATATTTGATGACGGTCTATGGTTCTTTTTAATCCTTTAATTCTCCCGATCTCTAAAAAAATTCTCTCTCAGAAGTAGCCCTAATTAACAACTATTCTCTATTTCCTCTCTTCCTCTCTCAATTTCTTCTCCTCCTCCTCTCCTTCTCTGCCATCTTCCTCTACTCCTACCGCCCATGAGCCGGGCGAACTTCTCCATCCGCACGGAGATCTCCTTCATGATGTGGTGCACAGAGGAGGAGGAGGATGCGGCGGAAGAGTAGGAGACGACGGTGGTGATGGAGAGGCGGGGCGTGTCATCGGTCGACCGGGTCACGAGGGCCTCAAAAAACGTCGGCCACTGAGCGCAGAAGGAGTGGAGGCGCTTCTGCGGGGTTGCTGGCGTCGAAGAACGACTCGAGGATGGCTCCATTTGGGCTATGGAGGGTATTCTTTTTTCCTTCTCTATGCATGGAGTGAATTTATGCTAAAATTTCCTCTTCCTCTAATTTTAGGGTTTTGATATGGTTATAAGAGATTGAGGCGGGCGCAGTCGCATGTTTCTTAGTCTCCTCCTATGCTTATCCCACTCCTTCTCCAACGCTCGCCTCTCATCTCTTCGGGACAAGCTGGAGAAGGTACATGAAGCTCGACGGGCAAAAGAACTGCAACCGCGTCTGCACTGCCTGTTCTTTCCAATGCTCTACATCATAGGCATTGTTCTTACTCATTTCGTATTCATGGTCCAGGAGATTCTCTAACTCCATTGATAAGCTACTCGGAATCCTGCGACCACAAGGTGTTTGATCAAATGCTCTAATAGTAGGAAAGTACCAATTTTCTCATTTTAGATGCCCAAAATTTCTTAATTTCTAGTTTTCCACTTATTCACTGAAAATATTTTGATTTGGTCATAGTAGACACTGTTGGAAGATTGCAGGTTCAACCTTTTCTTGTATATTCATGCAGGTTCTGCTTTGGATGCTTGTTTATTCTTGCAGCAGACAAATCAGCATGATGCTAAATCATGCTACATTAATTAGCTACATCAATTAGCTCTTATTGCTCTAGCAATTTGTGGTTACAATTAACATGGATTGTTTGTGAAGTCATCGTTTTCAATTCTGTTACTAGATTATATGCATCTTGTGGTAATTAATAAATGTGTTTCTTGTATACATCTCTTCTCTATGGAATCCATTTAAATATGGACTAAGCCTCCACCATATTTACTCTTGTTGTATACTAACTAAAGTCTCTGATGGTGCTTTTCTATATGGGACTTTCATCAAGTTAGTGCTCCTCCCATGTAAGTTGATTACTTTTTGAAGGTTCATTTCTTTTGATTTATTCTTTTTAAATGATTTTGCAATACTGGTCTGGAATACTTAACCTTTAGCTAATTGCATAGACTATAGCAACAGTCTATTGAAAACGAAGTCTCTTTATTTCAATTGTGGCATATTGTACTTGTACAATGTACTCACTACCAAAATAAGTCGTTTTAGCGACGCCCAAAGACGTCGCTAAAACGACAAATTACGTCGCTAACAATATTTACCGACGCAATTACCGACGTTTTGGACTTGTCGCGGAAACGTAAGTCGCTGATCTTTAAAACATCGCCGAACGTCGCAAATACCGACGTTCACCGACGTATTATTACGTCGGTATATCATGGGATGTTACCGACGTCTACCGTCGTTTCGTTGGTGGATTAGCGACGTGTTGAAAGTCGATACACGTCGGGAAAATCCTGGGATTATTACCGACGTCTACCGTCGTTTCGTCGGTGGATTAACAACGTGTTGAAAGTCGCTATACGTCGGTAAAATCCTGGGATTATTACCGACGTCCACCGACGTTTACTGACGATCTCCGACGTATAAGGACGTTGGTAAACGTCGGTACCCTGGAAAATTTTACAGATTTACCGACGTTTACCGACGCAAACGTACGTCAGTGGACGTCGGTAAATGTCGGTAAACGTCGCTAAATCTGCAAAAAAATAGAATACATAATGTCCTTTTCTCCCTGCAGTTTAAAAAGATAACCATAAAGTATAACAGATATCCAAGTCACAACAAATAACAAAGTCTACACACAACCATGTCCAAATAACCAAGTCTACACACGACCATGTCCAAATAACCAAAGTCTACACACAACCTTTTCTCCCTACAGAATGTCCTTTTCTCCCCGATGTTGCAGTTTAAAATAAAATACAGAATGTCCAAATAACCAAGTCTACACCAAATAACAAACTCTACAACCAAATAACCAAAGTCTACACACAACCAACAAATAGAATAGGATCCAAACATCCAAGTCTACACAACCAACAAATATCCAAGTCACAACAAAGGATGAAACAAACACAAACAAACAGTCCGAACTAGGACTACTAGGGATCTGGTGCAGGAGGGGCACCGCCGCGACGAAGGGATAAGAACAACTCATACTCCTCAAGTAAAATCGATATCGATGGAGCAGGCAGTGACGTCGGTGGAGTCGGTATCGATGAAGAAGGCGGTGGAGGCGGCGGAGTCGACGACGATGAAGGCGCACCCGGAGGACCAGCTCGCTCCAACGCTGTAAGTCGTTGGTTGTATGAATCCATGGTAGATAATAGTCTATCACTGCTCTGGACCATCGAATCCGTCACCAATCTCAGCCTATCGATCATGGTCACCTGTGCTATCTGCAGCTCCATCACCGTGCTCTCTAACCCTCCAACGTTGTGCTCTGTCCTCTCAGTCGTCTCCATGAGCTCTATAATACCGCGGTCGAGCGCATCCAATCATGCTAGCAGCGCAGGATCGTCCGTAGGATGCTGAGACTGCTCCTCGATCCGTCGTAGCAGGTCATCACGGAGAGACTCCATCATCTGGTGGACTCGGGCAGACTCATAGGACGGCTGTGGACCATGCACACTAGCAGAAGATGCCCTAGAGGACTTGGTCGCAACTAGGGTGCCATAGGATTCCGTACCGTAGTACGTACCCCTACGGAGTCCACCAGCGGCAGTCATCCACAGCTCGTCCGCCGACGGAGCTTGAAAGGGCTACGAGGAAGTACCGGCCTCTCCTGCATTAGGTGCACTAGCAGCCGCCCATTCCCGCAGCCTCTGATACTCGGCCTAGAAAGTATGGATAGTACTCTATAATTTCTAATTTCATATTAATGTACTTATTATTACTAACTACATGAATATTTATTTGCATCATATTTACTAAGTTATATTAATATTGACACGAAGTATTAAATTAAGATAACGTATTGTAATACTTACATAGGTCTGCTCGGCCCTCTCGTCAATAAGGTCTTCGCCCTTCTGATGGGTGGCCAGGAAGACGGTCACCATGTCGGCGTTACCGACCTTCCTTACCTGTAATTAAATATATTATCTTATTAATAATTTATCGGATTTGCAATAAAATAATATTTCTAAAGGAGAAAGACATACCAGACGACGGAAATGTTCCATCATCGGAATTGACCCACCGTACCACTTCGAGGCATGTTGCCTAGCCGCCTTGGCCTTCTCCGACTACTCCTTGTACCTTGGCTCGTCGAATCGAGCCTTCATCGCATTCCACTGATCAGGGGTGATCCAACCTTGGATCGGCTTTCCGACACGATCACGATCCTTCTGATCATTAATAGCATCGCGGATCAGCTTGGCAGCGACGGCAGGAAACATCCCCTCGATAAGCTCGGCCCGGTACGGTGGATAGAAAAACATATCCTAGAAGCGCACAAACCAAATATTTATCAGTTATATATAATATGAATTAATGATATGATTCATATTAAAAGCAAATCTATTTTAACCTTGAAGCGCATAAACTAGTAGTTCTTCCTTTCGTCTGGAGCATCAGAGTAGTTAATCCAGGGACTACCATAATTATGCCTCAGCATGTGGACTAGGCATCTCTGTACCTCTGGGGAACGATATCTATACAGACATATTATATTCATGAAAAAAGTTAATTTCTGATAAAAACAAAAAAAAATTATAAACGAAAATACCTACTTTGTACCGTCGGCCCAGATCTCCGTCCTCCTCTCCTCCGGAGGTGCGTACGCATCATCTGCATGATGCTGGTCCGCCGTCGGCGCAGCTGCCTCGGCCGTCGGCACAGCCGCCTCGGCCGTCGGCGCAGCCTCTACCATCTGCTCATCCGTCTCCATCGTCGTATCAGCAGCAGGAACGCTAGACGGGCGAGCACTCTCAACAGGCCTGGAACTACTCGTCCCAAGAGATATGCCACGTGACGTCGTCCCAGCAGGCCCAGCTACTGTCCGATATGGAGGAGTAATCGACGACGAGGATCCAGAGCCGGTACTAGTAGGAGGTACCGAAGGAAAACCCCGTCCTCTAGCAGTACCTATAGGAAGTACCGGCGGATCATGACCTCGTCGTCCCCCTTTTCGGAACAATTCGTGACGACCTGCCATACCTGATAACATCATATGATAATACAACAAATAATAGAGGCTAGAAATATGAAAGTACAACAAATAATAGAGACTAGAAATATGAAAGTACAACAAAGACAAGATAGTAACCAAGACAACATATGATGATACATTCTACAATAAACATCTAAGTCCAGATAATATATTCTAGAAGAAACATCTAAGTTCAGATAAGTATATCTCTCTCAATCATCTTCAGAATAATCATCATGTTCGTCTTCCTCGACCTCATCTTCCTCTTCCTCCTCATCTTCACTTTCATCTTTGTCTTCGTCGGCTTCGTCTTCCTCTTCGGATAATTCTACATCTTCTACATTATGTGTCGTGTAATGTCGCTCGAACGGGTACATCTATCGATTTTTGACCCGAGCCTTATTTTTCACCTTTCTTTTTAGGTGATTCAAATGTCGCTTGAACGGGTACATCCATCGATATTCGACGGGTCCACCAACACGTACCTCGTAGAAAAGATGAATCGGCAAATGCTTCATAGAGTCAAAGAATCCAGGAGGGAACACCCTCTCTAGCTTGCACAGTATTACCGCAATGTCCTTCTCTTACTTTTCTAGACGATCAACGAGAAATTTCTTAGAACAAAGGTCCCTGAAGAATATGCTAAGCTTTGTCAATGGATCCCAAACTGCCTGCGGTAAGAATTCCCGAAATGCAATTGGAATTAACCGCTCCATGAATACGTGACAATCATGGCTCTTCATACCTGTCAGTTTGTTCTCCTTGAGGTCGACGCATCTTCTCAAGTTCGAAACATACCCATCTGGAAATTTTAGACCTTGAATCTACCTACAAAGCCTCACTTTATCCTCCTTCTCCAGTGAGAAAATTGCTTTAGGCTGCTTCAACTTCCCATTCCCGTCCTCTATCAAATGCAATGTAGGACGTCTACATATTTCTTCCAAGTCCAATCTAGCCTTTGGATTGTCTTTCGTCTTCCCTTTTACGTCAATTACAGTATTAATTATGTTGTCAAACTCATTCTTCTCGATATGCATGACATCAAGGTTATGTCTAATCAGATTGGTGCTCCAATATGGAAGATCCTAGAATATACTCCTTTTCGTCCAGTTATGAGTGCGACCAAATCCGTCACACTTGTAGCCCGTAGCAGGCAGCTCAATAGCTCTTGGTAAATCTTTTACCTCTTCCCATATCGTGTATCCGGGCCACCTTGGCGGGGGATTAGCCTTCTCCACGATGCCAGTATAAAAAGCATTCCTGTTCCTCCGGTACGGATGATCCTTCGGAAGGAATTGTTGATGACAATCGAAGAAGCACGGTTTGCCTCCGTATTTCAAACGGAAAGCCTTAGTACTGTCCATACAATACGGACATGAAAGACGACCATGCGTGCTCCATCCAGATAACATTTCATAGGCCGAAAAGTCATTGATGGTCCACATAAGTGCTACCCGCATCTGGAAATTTTGTTTTCTAGATACATCGTACGTGTTGGAACCTACTTCCCATAGCTGATTCAACTCATCAATCAACGGCTGTAAATACACATCGATATTCCTTTTCGGATTGTTCGGACCTGGGATAATAACGGTGAGGAACATATACGGAGTCTTCATGCACATCCAAGGTGGTAGATTGTACGGGGTGACGATCACAGGCCAACACGAATACTGGGATTCCGAAAGTCTGAATGGGGTAAAACCGTCAGAGCAGAGACCCAATCTGACATTATGCAGATCAGACGCAAAATCTGGATACTCTCGATCAAAGTGCTTCCATGCTTCTCCATCAGATGGGTGATCCAATACTCCATCGGTATGTTCCCGTTTATGCCAACTCATGTTTTCTGTAGTTTTTTACCATAAACAACCGCTGCAACCACGGCGTCAACGGTAAGTAGTGCATCGAAGAGGTAGGCTTCCTGGCACCAACAGACTTTCCTTTACCACATGCCTTGTAGCGATCAACACCACAAAATCTGCAGGCGTCTTCATCCTTGTCGTCTTTGTAGTACAACATGCACTCGTTGTGACAGGCATCGATTTTTTCGTATTCCATCCAGAGCGATCTAACCATCCTCTTAGACCGGTAGAAGTCTTTAGGCAACTTCGCACCCTCAGGCAATATTTCTATAATCAACTCCAAAAGACGGTTGTAGCAATCTTACGATATGTTAAAATCGGACTTGATGCTCAACAATCTTGTAACCACCTCCAACGGTGAATGATCCTCACAACCAGGATATAATAGAGTCTTTGTATTCTCCAGCAACTCCATGAACTGTGCAGCATCGGGGTTCGGTGCCTCCTCAGGTGCATCATGATCATCCGGATCGAAACTAGGCCCGGCCGCGTCAAAAACCATGTTCACCAACCCATCGTCGTAAAAAGCGTTGTTGTGGACATCCACATAAGGGTCGTACTCCGATGCTAAAGACACAAGTTCTCCGTGCTCGCTCCACTGATAGTAATTCGGCATGAAACCCTTCGAGTATAAATAATACATGATATCCACTTCTGGATGATATTTCAAGTTGCGACATCTCACACACGGACACTTAATTTTGGTACCGTCCATGTACTGAAGGAATGCCTTGGCAAACTGCAGGAACTGGTGTATACCCTCTATGAATTCATTCCGCACACCGCACATGTCATCAGGATGACGGTTGTACATCCACGAACGATTCTGCAGATAGTAATTCAGCTCCATATCCATTTGAGAATAATTCTGTAAGATAGATACATGCACATCATTTAAACACTTATAAAAGTAATCATGATACAACAAGCGGTAATAGATATGATGTACCCTATGTAGTTTTTTTCCTCTATTTACTGTGAACCTTGGCTAACATTAATATTTCCACACTTCTCTAGGTTGAGGTTGAGGTAGATATCCTATGATACAGAATAGTCGACTAAATGACCCGAATGAGAAGGAAGGAAGTAGGGAGGCTCACTCTATACACTCTAGGATTGACTTATTTCGTCATTGATTTAACTTATTTTGGTAGTGTAAAATGTCAACAATATCCGATACGGTACCTCGAAGACGTAAATATAGAATATTAATGTCAATTGGTGTTTTGGAATCATAAACATGATATACTAGGTCAATTCTAGGTCTCCAAGTCATTTCTAGGTCACACTAGGACAACTGGGTCAATACCTTGCCAAACTTGGTCAAACTAGGTCACGCCTAGGTTTTTAGGGCCATACGTTGCCTTACCAAGGTATTCTAGTCTATACTAGGCTAATACCCTATGTATTTGCCCTACCAATATCCTATTCACATAGGTAAAACCATTACTATGGCCTATTTACCTAATTACCTATACACTAGCCTATCCTTAACTCTAGTAAAAACCAATACCCAAACTCAATACCCCATACACTACAACATAGGTATCTCCCATACCCATGTGTCAACCCATTACCTAAACCTATAGGCTTCCTAAACCTATATATTACCTAGTCACTCTAGGTAAAGCCATTACCTATACTCATAGGTAAAACAATTCCTATTTTGAAGTTACCTATACTTATTGTCCTAGTCCTCATCTATACACATTATCCTAAGGCCTCGTTTGGTTCACCGATTTAAGGAACTAGGTAAGGAAAGTTGTTCTTTTCCTTTGTTTGGTAACCACAAACTTGAGAATCAATTTCCTCACAAGGGGGAAAATTGGAGGGAATATGGTTCTACTCATGACCCATGGGATTCATTTTCCCTCTTCCTTTTCCAACATTTATTACAAAAGTAACCATGTGTTATTGCTTATTTTACCATTAATGCTTATTTTACCATTGTTATATTTTTGCTTTCCTTTCCTACACCAACCAAACAACGGAAAGAAAATGTGATAGGAATCCTACTTTCCGATTCCCATGGAAAATACAAAGGAATACATTTCCTTTCCGTGAACCAAACGAGGCCTAATAGTGTCAAAGTGTCCACGTGTTGTCAAAGTGTCAAAGTATCAAAGTGTCACAGTGTGTGTCAAAGTGTCCACTTGTGTGTCAAAGTGTCGTGTGTGTCAAAGGGTCGTGTCTATGTCGCATCAGAAAAATGAAGATAGGGTTAGGGTTTACCGACACAACGTTGGGGTTGGGTCGGGGTCACCGGGGCTGGAGCAACGGCGGAGGAGACTGGTCGGGTCGGCGTCGACGAGGAATAGAGGGTGGTCGTCGGAGGAAGTAAGTCGTCGGAGGAATGGGGTCGTCGGGTAGGGGGTCGCCGCGGGTAAGGGTAAGGAGAAGAGCGGGAGATTAGAAAATTTTGGGTAAAAAAGATGAAAAATCGATCGGGCCAGAACCCTATATGAAATGTTTTAGCGACGTCAGTTAAAGACGTCGCTAACCGTCGCTATTTATTAAAACCTGGCGACGTCGTAAAAGTGGCGTCGTGAAACGTCGCTGAATAAAAAAAAACAGTGACATTTTGCGACTAGAATGCGACATCAGTTGTCCAAAACATAATTTGTGTTGCTAACTGTCGCTCAAACGTCGCTGATAGTGACATTCAGCGACGTATATATAAATCGTCGCTAAAAGCACAAAACTTAGCGACGTATTTATCTGGAGTCGCTAATTTCGTCGCCAATATGACTTATTTTGGTAGTGACTGCTATATACCGTATGTTGGTAATATGCACATACTCAAACATTTTCATGGCCTTTTACCTGTATAAATGTTATACACTATTGAGACTTAAATCCTTAATAACCGTAGAAACCATTAAACTTGGTCGACTTGAAGGAAAAAAAATGAATAGGTATTGTAGACAAGGTTGAGAATGGTGTTGAAGATGTGCCATGCCTAAAGTTCTGTTTCTCTGAGCAATATATCTTCTACGGTCTTTTAAGAGTTTTTTTTTCAATTGTATAATGTGATGAAGTACGTAAAACCATTTTGATGTTTTTTGTTCGAAAAATCTAAGATGTTCATGAATGTTTTTAATGTCACTACGAGTTTTTTTTAATTGAGTTAATTATTCCAACCGTTATGGAGAAATAAAGCAAATCCTCTGTTTCACATTGTTTCAATGTCACTACCATGTCATATTGCTATTGTTGTAAAATTGATTATAGGCTCTCATCTTTTTGTTGAATGATTGAGTAGTACATAACTATGTATCATTATATTTTGATTGGCCATTTGGTGATTGCTTACTCAGTATCGTTAGGGCTTTTCCCAGTATGGTTTATACTATTTATATAAGCCATACACTTTAGTTGCTTAGTTGCTATTTTGAGCAAGCAACTAAGTGATACTGAGCAAGCAAACTAAGGGTTTATATTATTTTGATGTGTGTGGTTTTATCTAGTGAAATTATTTATATTCTTATTAGTTAATTTGCCTTTTGTCGAAATCTTTTGCGACTAAGTGTATGCCTTATATATACCTTTTGTCGTATTTTTTCTTTAATATTCTTTTCCCTTCCTTCTCAGGACTTGGGTGTGCGGAAGTACTTGTGTTGCTTAGTTAAGGGAGGCTAGTCATTTTGGTATATTTAGCTTGAGAAGTGCATTAGTGCAAGTGTTGCTCTGTATGTCAGTTTTACCAGCTCCAGTTTCTCTATAATTCCTTTATACTAGTCCTCGCATGCTCTGTATATCTAAACAAGGTTTACTTGTTGCTGTAAGAAGCTGGTATCCACAACTTAAATGTGATTTGTTTTAACACAGTAGTTTTGTTGCTATAAGAAGCCACTATTTGTACCTTTTGTGCGTAACATTTTTTTACTTTGCTATCTAAATCAACAGGGTTACAAAAGAACAAGCTTTATATTTTTTTACTTTGCTCACATGTATCAGAGATTGAGATGTTAAGTTCTTTATTTTTGGTTTAGTTTTATAAACTTTTTTACTTTGCCCTAGAGAGACTGTATTCTTTTGCATAACGTCTACTACCTTCTTCACAGCTACTTAGGCCCCCCTCGGAGGAGAACAAGTGCAGAAAAAGAGGAGAGAGCTAAACATCCAAAGCATGAGGTATTTCTCTCTTATTCTAATTACATCCCTAACTAGTTTCTGCTTAGACATACTAACCAGATTGTAGATGCAGGATTCGGTATACTATCATCATACACTAAACCCTACTGGAGCACCACCTCCTGGAAAGCCTCCCATGTATAATCTTTAATAGGTCGATTTATTTATCTCCTTCCTATCTTTATTCTATAATTTTTTTTCCTTTAATTCTTTCTGCTTATTTACGCATACATGTTAATTTATGAGCTATTGGGATTGCACATGAGATAAATTTACCTTTATGAGCTATAGGGAACATGTATACATTTTCTGACAGGTATCCCTTTTCATATGAAACTTTATCAATATGTTCACTTTTTTCTTTGATTGACTGGAAAATTCTTGTGTAGGAATTGAGTTTGTGGTTATTAGTTCTCCAAGCTACATGTTTAATGGAATTGAGCTTGTTGTGCTAAAATGTTACTTGTTATGTTGTCTTCAACCCCCAACATTTTGCCTTATCTGGTTGATTTATAGGAAAGTTGCCCAAGCATTGTTTTTTCTCAGATGTTTATAGTTAACCAATTTTTTATGGTGAACTATAAAATGGGTAGTTTTTGTGGGGATTTTATGAGACATTAGTTGGAGATACTGGATTGATCTATGAGACATTAATTGGAGATACTGGATTGGACATGTAAATCGATACTGTAGCGCGAGGGGTGCATCTAAAATTTGTTCCATATTTTGACATTTACAATCTTTGGTCAAAACTTCTCTTACAATCTGAAGTTGTTGGTAGCAATGTGTAGATGATAGTTTCGAGTTTTGTTTCATTTCTCAATAAGGCTCAATCTGTTTGCATTGTACACTTGTATATATATCATTCATGTTTTTGATTTAGTTTTCTTATGTGTGGATACAGTTTGGAGGGGAGGCTGGACACAGGGCTCCTCTGTTTGATGCTGCAGAAGTGCACAGTTTCTGAAGACAGATTCAGAGAGGCAATGCCGGCTCCTCTTGCTTCGTATCCGACCCCTCCGGTAATGCATATACAAAACTTTGCCCAAAACTCAACCTGTTATAATGTGAATTCAGGAGAAGTTTCTATTTAGGTTGTCGTAGGGTTAGCAGCTTTATATGGCCTATTGGCTTCTCTTTATGGCTTCTTCGAAACCCAAGGAGCTATTAACAAAATATTTTTTTTCTGAGAGAATGATAATTTAGGGTCATGTTTCTAGATTGCTGTCAGGTCTGGAAATACTTGGCTGGAACTGGTAATGCTTTTGCCATAGTTTCATGAGTTAATTTTATGCCTGTAGACCCAAGTTTTCCATTGTTTAACAATGACTACTCTTTGAGGTTTCTTGTAAGCCTGATGATTTAATGCCAAAGGATTTGTTTTGCCAACTACTGACAATTTTAGGGTTAGTGTTACCTTGATTGTTTCCATGTTCTGGAAACTCTTGGCTGGTTCCCATGTTCTAGAAACTTTAGGGTTAGTGTTACCTATTTCAGTCTTTTTTTGATTGTTGAATATCCATTTACCTTTTTGTTTTAGTCTTAAACTGATCTATCCCTTTGCCTACTGTTCACTAAAGTGAACTGAGATAGGAGGCTCGAGTATTGGATATATGCTTGAGTTCAGTCCCTATTAACTTTGTTCAGTCCTTTAGTTCATTTTTGAATGTATTGGTTCAGTCCCTTGTTTATCTATTGTATCAGTCATGTTAATGGATTAAGGGCTCTACTCCATGGACTGTATCAGTTTTAGTATAATATTCCTTTATCCAGTCCTTGTGGGGACATCTCATGTTCAGTCCTATAGGAACATGTTAGTTCAGACTTTGTTATCATCAAGTTCAGCTCTATATTATAATTGTTCAGTCCATACTAGTATTGGTAGTCCCTATTTATATATATTTCAGTCATCATTACCATTGTTCAGTCCAAATTCTATTATTGTATCAGTTCTTGATACTCACCTATATATATATATACACACAAATATGAATTATACCCAAATGCTAAACTAACTCAATATCATACTATAATTGTAAGAATTATATTTAATGAGCTAAAGCAAATAAATTCAATGTTACATTATATTTGATTATGTATCTCTTTGTAATTTTTTTGTGAACAGTTTGAGGCTAGAATTTGTATACTATGTTGACTTGTAAGCCTTGTGGTCATTTTATTTTTTTCTCAGTTATCAATCTATACAAATATGAGCACATAAATGATTAAATTTATTTCTCTTCTTTTTATAGGAATTACATGGAAAATGAAGGTGCTGTGAATATGTGAGGGATGTGCTCCGGCCGGATTTGCTACCTATTTTGGTTTTATTTGTATAACTATCAGTTTTGGATGTTTAAGATGTATGGAAAGTACATACTTTGGTTGAATATGTTTGTGGTTGGACAAGTGTTGGATGTTTGTGGATGGACGTGTGTTGGATGTGTTGGAAGTTTGTGCTGTATGAACAATATACAGTTTAATAATATAAAATTTGGCGTTTATAGTTATTGATGTATGTATATCATCTAGATCATTGATATTATGTGTATGTTTGATTCATTATATATAATTATAAATGAAATTTTGACTTCAGCTTCTCTTGATGGTTATAAAACGTCAATAATTAACTCAATCCTGCAATAAGAGGACTTTTCTTGACGGCTAGCCGTCATCTATGCCGGAGTCAAGAAAAGTTTTTGTCTATATTGACGGTTTCTAAAAACTACTATCTTGACGGCTAAAAACAATCAAGGAAACTACTTCATATGACGGCCAAATACCGTCAAGAAAAGCCATGCCAGTGACCGTCAAGAAAAGGGGGGGGGGTCTTTTCTTGACTCCGGCCTAGTTGACGGATCTACAACCGTCAAGATACCCATTTCTTGACGATTTTTCCCTGTCAAGAAAAGCCTTTATTCTTGTAGTGATATCCAAGTTCAAACGTCGATACGTCGATGATTCATCATGTTGAACTAAGTGAAGCGGGGCACTACATTATACACAACTCAGAAAAAAGTTTCATCCTCGAAACTTCTTGATTACTAACTCATGTACTACATCACTCTATACTCAAATTAAATTCAACTGATATACATTATAGATCTCTTGAAAACTACTTCTTGTTCATTTTCTTTAATTCAAGTTGTGCTTATGCCTAAGTCAATTTCATCGAGCGCTATATCATTCCAGCTGATACCAAACTTAACCATTAAATCCACTGCCTGCATCAACAATGTGCCTTGTGCAGAACTGCAATGCTCAACTCACCGGACAAGCTAAAAATCATGGCACAAGGGACCAAACTTAGAACTAGGGCAAACCCACCCAAATGATATTCCTCAATCATTCTGAATCCAGAAACGTAAACAAGTAATCACTCATCATCTCCTAATCGAAACCCATTGTTGTATATCAACTAATTTAAACAAAATTTTCAAGTCTTCAACTCAATTCCCAACCACTCTCTCAAACTTGACTGCATTAATGCCTCAATCATAATCACATGTATGATACTTAATTCTTGGCAACCAATTTCACTATCATCTCAAGTATTGATTTGAATCATCTACGTTCTATCTTCCAAAATTTCCTAAACCTTTGAAACAACCAATCAATATTCGCATATCGTATTATGCACAATTCGATCACACTCTTCCATTCGAATCAGATCAAGTATAAATTTGTCTTCGTTCAATCCTCAAGAATATATTTGATTTCATCGAAACACAAATCCATCTTCAATTATCAACCTTCTTCTGATACTAGAAAATCCGATCCAACATATCTGATTCATTCTATCAACCAACATAATTCTTCTGATCAATCCCTACAGCATCAACATCAATGAACCAAGTATCCAGCCTATGCAAACATCATGTTACCTCGAATAAGATCGATTAGAATCCAAACCCATTCTACCTCTACGATCGTACTTCCAATAATACCTCCTCCGAACACACGATTTAGAATCACTTGTCAACTCGTCATCAATGTTTCATCCATCACTTTTACTTGAGTATTACATATGAAGCTAACCATAAATATACAATCGATCTGACTAGTCCTCGATACCATCCCATTCTTTTGATCGCAAGCCATCTATCCATCCAAAAACCAATATCAAATTATCATACAATCTATTCCTATTATTCATCAAAACTCTCAAGAACACTTGTCCTTTTCGAGTCTTAGAACTAGCTACCCAAACTCTATAATCTATCTAAACAAATCTCACTAAGGTCAATTGAACCAATTATATCTCTCGATATAGGGACGTCTTCCTAACCACTATGCTAACTTACCAGGCCATGTCAAAATTCATAATCATTGTTTCCATGCAACCAGTATTAAAATACTCACCCTAATTCTAAGGTCAAACCATATCTGATAGTATAGGGTTTTCTACCCAAGTTCTTCTCACTCCGTTTTCTAAACATCGAGCATAGATTATCCTATCCGCATCGACAACATTCAGTTCAAGGGATCCGAGCCTGTCCAGCGAAGTCATTCCTAGGGTAAATCCATTCAAACCAAAATTTTCGATATATCATGATCAAAAAAAATATCAATCCAGCCATTCTTCTGCTCCAAGTCCTCAAACCTATGTGATATAATTCACTAATTCAAAACTCATATACCTCGACTAGAAAATCAAAAGTCATTACCATCGATCATAAGTCGCAATATTGATTCCAAATTTCAAGTCATAAATCTCAATTATAAATTTGTCTACTAAAACTTACCTCAAATCCCAATCCTATTAGTCCTCAATCCATGCATCCATCTCATAGCAAAATCACAAGATCGCCTGCTATAAATTTATGAGTCATAACAATCCTCATATCATTGACCATACAACCTAATTCAACTGAATTACGTCGACTCATTCATCTCCAAATCCGTCAACATTATCATCCTTCCGAGTCAAATTAACATCCATTCATGCATGCTAAAAACTAATCAAATGAAGTCATCTAAGACATTCTATATTACCATTCGGTCTATCAATTTTCAAGTATTTAAAATTAGTTAAAATAACAACATTCGACATAATTATCGCTTGTCGAATCAGATTACCCCCGAGTTATTACATATCGATATTTGATATGCCTCAATACATCAATGATATACATAACCAAAAGATCTTCCTTTTGCAATGAACTCCAAGTTGTACAATCAATGCTGTCATTCGAACTGAATATATAATCAACTTCTCCTCAGTCAAGATTAAATCAGTAATAGCTATCTTCCGAACTAGTACAAGATCCACTCTTCCAAACTCAAAATAACATCTATTATTGTCTTAGGTTATTGCACAACATAATTCTTCGATCGTATCAATATATAATATCTGCTCAGCATCGATATTGCATCCATTCATCATATTTCAAGATTGATCGGTTATACTCTAATTCAAGTCATCGAGTGACACCAAATTAAATCCATAGAGTCATTTCGTATCTTCAAATCAAACTTCCAAATTCCTATATTCTAATCATGTATATTTATCCTTATTCAATTTTGATACTCAATTCCATTTAGTTATATGCCAACATTTTGTATGTGATTTGTATCAATTCCTTGACTGAGTCATCCATTCCTTTACACATTAACTCTTTTTTTCGATCGATTCATTTACTCTAATTTGATACGCGCCATTTCTTATTCGTTCAAACCAAACTCATACTAGATATCCAAAATCATGACTAACTCTGTAATACACATTCTAAGGCTTTGCATTATTATATCACTTGCTGATAGACTTATTAGAACCCCAAATCTCCAATTGATCGAATATCCCTAAGGCTATTCCATACACCACTCATGGATCAAGTCACTCAACAAATCCTTCAAATTAATTTCAAATCACAACTGATACAAATGCATATTCGATTAATTCATTCTTAAAGATCCAAGCACGTTACATCTATTTCCGTACGAACGATATCATTTTCTTGACGACACCTCTATTAATAGCTACCCAACATCGATGAATCGAGTACGACTTATCCTCGCCCAAAAAATTTCGATTCTGCACACGTCTTGCTAAGATCGACATAAGTCAGGACATGTAATGCTCTGCTTAACTCAGCCAACAAGGCCCTTCGTAAAACTATCCCTGATAGACCAAACACTCACATGTGATTTTATAAAGTATCTAGACTTACTGTATGGAATATTCCGCAAACCGTTGAGAGAGAGTGTCAACGATATCAAATATGAATGAAACTCGAAATAAAGAGAATTGATGAGAGTCCAGGGACGTAAAGCCATGCTCTGATACCACTATGTCACGCTCCCGTTCCATAGAACCGATTGTCCTTGCATGGACGTGATATCATGCGAGCCTATGTTACGCTTTTACAAGGCAAGCACCAAATGACCGATTGACGAATAAGTGATAGAGTTGTCATACAGAAGTCCCAAGCAGAAAAATTAAATTGACACAAGATGGATAGAAAAGATCTCTTTATTGATATTGTAGCAGATATACAAAGGCTTGAAATCAAGGTTACAATCACTCAAGCTCTCTCTCTGTCTCTCTCACACACACACATACATACACACACTCTCAATTATAATGGAATCATGCCCTGAGGCTTGCAACTTGAAGATAAATACCATCGATGATGTCCATACATTATGTCCCGTATAAGTGAAAACTTCAAAGCAGGCACATGCTTTAAATTGCCAAAGAAACTCCATACCTTCACGATGTCCAAGCGAGGGATCTATACCAAACGAGTTACACTCTGCATTTTGCATACAATCTAGTGGGATTCCAGTATATAGAACGCACTGGTGGGGAGGTCTCTTGCCCACCCAACAAAACCAACCCATTATTAAAGTTAGTCCACATTATTATTACATGGTCTTTCTAATCTTGCCTTAGGATCAATTTTATGGCATATACGAGCTAAAGTATACTTGTTTCGTAAAATTGAAATTGTGCCGCATAACATAAAAGTTACCCATATTTACCATCTACCCTTCCCTGTTCCATAAAATCAACATGATAATGACACATATGAATCTATAAAATCTCTACTCAAGTGTCACAAGCATTTCCTACAAATGACAATTGTTAGGCTCAATAAATGTGTCACATGCCATACATCCCTTTCCTTACTCAACTAACGACCTACACATGGAATGCTGCTAGCATGCCGACTTTACCTATATGAGAGTCACTGGCATGACAAGCCATCATGGACAATAGCTTGGTATATATGGAGATCCTTTCAGCGCGGGTAGCGAGGTCCCAGAAAGTTCTCAAATCACCAGGTGCTTTAACTAGCTTAGTTATATCGTGTTTCCTCCTAGACCAAATCGGTCTCATGGCCGAGGATACCGTTCGAGGAAACAAACACCCTTATGCACAAGTTGTCCATGACCATACAATTTGTACTCGAACTAACCGTTTCTACTCAAGCCATTGTTCATCTCAAACTTTCCATCTCTATGTTGCTCCCAAACTAGGGACTGCCTCGGCGAGCCACGGTCTCAAGAACTTTCCATGTTTCTATATTTTGCATCTCAACTCAAGAACGACCATTTGATAGCCCGCCTACCTAATTTGAATAAACTGTGTTCCATAAAGCAACCCAAATAATGCCATACTCTATATGAAAAATATTAAAATCGTATAAACGTATATACTATGAAAGCAAGTCGATAGTATATTGGACAACATAAGAAAACTTTACTTTACACAAGAAATAAAATTGATAGGACGAGTGTCAAATTAAAACATGATGTAATATACTATCTAGGTAACAAGTTTAAGATTTCTTGTTCTATACAACTTGACTACAAAATGGGATTTTTCCTTAGCTATGTGGGTCGACTCTTTTATTCCCATGCATCAATTTATTTACTAACGAAAACAAGCACGATATCTATTTTATTAAGTGTAAAGGCAAGGCAGAGTCGATTTCTTTGAAGCCACCCACTGGAATGAGGACTCGCCTCGACCGAGCGGGACTCTAAGCATGTCACTACATAAATAAGTTAAAACGGCATTGAGTCAATGATTTATCCTGCTGAACTGATCAAAGCGGGACACTATATGTGCTGTGATGGTCCAACCCTTATCTTTGTTTGGTTGTGGGGTTGGACTATTGTGCTACGATACGCTATAGACTGAAGCTACGACACAGATAATTATAGTCTAACCATATTCGGAGGATGTATTCTATCTTCGAGTGATATGACACTTCTTGTCCATTGTAATACCCAGTCCCAATATATGTAGGACTAGGAATACGCAACATGCCAGCTGTATGTATACACAAGCTACTCCAATATATGGAACCTATGAATACACACATAAGCTCTATTATATGAAATCTAGCTCATAATAATATATCATGGTCACATGCAATATCTATATCCCATCCATAACACAATAAAGGAAGAATTAATCAAATATATCAACTAAAATGTAAAATAAAGTACTTGCCGGATAGAGACAAATCCACTACCAAGTGACTAGGTCAAAAATAAAATAAAATAAATGTGATAAAGAATAATAACTAAATAAGTCTACTATCTACAGAAGTGTAACCCTATGGTTTTGGAATTTGCATTTTTTTCTAATTCCTAGTTTTCTGATTATTTTCCGGAATTATCTTTGGCGATCACGAAAAAGGAATGGCAAAGTCATAATTATTTAAGGTAGAGTGGCACATTGGTAATTATTTGGAAGTTTATGATTATTTAAAGTGGAATGGCAAATCAGTAAATTTTTAGAAGTGGAGTGGCATTTTAATTTGTAGTAGTTGCCATAAATGGGTTAGCTAGCTAATTAGTGGAAACTCTCTAAAAGTCCCTTAATTAATTAGGGATTAGCCTTAATTAATCCCAAACAATATTCCATGACATCTAGCATATTCCTAGGGAATATTCACTGAAATATGCTAGGAATATTCTTTTCTAGATTAGTCCTAATCGCCCTATAAATATCCCTAATTTTTCATTAGGGACCATTCCTAAATTTAAACCCATTCTTGGAAAACCCTAACCCAAATGCTTGTGTCCATTATACCCTATGTTTCACTTTTCCTCATGTCCACTTCGAAATATAGCGTGTCCACTTTCAAATTTTTTGTGTTGAGCCGTGTCGGCACCGAGTCCAACCCCGGGTGTCTATCCCTTTTCATTAGCTTTACTATGTTATTACAAATGCAATTCTCCGTGTCCGACATGACATAACCACCCAAAACCCACACAATTCACAAATTATTCTTCGTATCCCCAGGTCTGACCCCAAGGACACGGACACCAAATACAACTTCATGTCCTGTACATCCACCAAACCCTAATTTTTGGGTCCTATGGACACATTCTCGTCACAACCCTAACGCTAATCTCCACCGATCACCGCCAAGAACCTACTAAGCACGACGACTGCACCGCCTCCATCACTCCTCGTCGTCGTAGCCATCCTCGAATCCCGAGCCAACGTCCGAGCTGCCACCGCCCTCTTCGGTCCCGTGCTCCACCGGTGAGCCGCGACCAGTGGCAGCCGACCATCACCTCCACCTGTATCTGCTCACTGAGTCATGGCAAGCCGACGGCTACCGCTCCTCTCCCCTCCAACCAGATCTGGAGCTGCCATAACAGTCATCTTCGGATAATGCCACCCCCACTGGTCTTCGGCCGCTTCTAACGCACCTCTAACATTCGATCGAGCGACCGTCGACACCGCTATGTGGGATCTGACCCCGGCAAGTTGCTCCCAACCACCGACCCAACCACAGTAAACATCCCCTTCTTGTCGAGCTCCGTCGAGTGCTGACCTCGACTGTAGTTGAGACTTCCAGCCTGCGGCCTACTAATGGCGGGGCCCTGATTTCGAACAGTTTCGACCCGACCGCCTCATCCCATGTCGGACCCCCTTCGACCTTACGAGCACCACCAACCTCGATGGAGCTGAGTTCTTCGATCTCTGTAACGCCCCAGTCCCAAAATACGTAGGACTAGGAACGTAGACATGCCAGCTGTATTCATACGATGTACACTCCAATATATGAAATCTCGTACGAATACATAAGCTGTAAAATGAAGTAGAACCATAACTAATCTCATCCACACAAAATAAATAAAAGATATTATAAAATGATAATGAACTGTCTTGATACAATATATTGGGCAGAGACAAATCCACTACCAACAAGTAAAGGAAAAATACATGATGTACAAAAGAATGATTCTGGCGAGCGAAGCGAAGACGATCCAAGTACAATCATCCTCGAAGAAATAGCGATAATCACAGCTAGAGCTAGAGCACCTGCAAAAGACAATAGCACGCACCTGGAGAGATAACCAGGTCCTCAGAGGGACGTAACAAGACACATAATATCATGCTATATAAACTAAATAAATATTGCTCAAATAAATAAGTCAGTTGAATTTATAACATGGTCCAATACACACCTATTCAACGAGTGTACCATCCCCTCAACCAAACAAGGACAGAAGATGGTAAACTAATTCACGGTGATGTATCTTTCCATGTCATGAATCCAATATGGTATCCGGACCCCAACAAGGTTCAATACCTTCTCATCGAAGTAGTAAGTCACACCTACAACCAAACAAGGACAAGATGTGACGAACTAATCTGCGATAAGTTATTGTTCCAAGCCACGGTCAGATACAAGTACCCAAACCAAAAGTACTTGTACCTAACGGATAAGGTAGCCTAACCGTTCTAAGTGAAATGTAGTTAAGAACAATCCTTCCTACGTATGGGCCCTGGCTGAATAGGATCGACATAGTCCCCCCTGGGGCACTAGAGGCCCCATCAGTAAGAGCATGACATTCCGTAGAATCGTCAGTGGCCGTCAGTAATCATGGGTCATCAACTCCATATCTTCAGCGGAGAGTCCGGGTCACAAGGGAAAGTGCATCGAAGCCCATACGCTAAGGAATTGTCCTCCCCGCCCAATGTCTACTATGTTGTATCCACAACAATAACCTCTATAACCGCTAAGTCAAACTAGCATACAACCTTTATTAGTGGTTATTCCTATCGCACGGCTTGTACGTACTGGTGGCCAGCCAATCACGCACTTCCGTGTTCTACATGCGACACACAACTTCGTGGTATAACGTGTCAAGGTCGTGAATACAACACACAAAGGTGGTCCCTTAAATCTAGGTTTAATGTGTAAGAAAAATAATACATAGCAGGAAATATAAATGAACAGTAAGTTCTAACAGGTTAAGCCATGTATCACAGTTTATTTTGCATAAATAAAATAATACTAATGCATGAAATATGAGCTAAAATAAATAAATAGCAAATAGCAAGGTATCTTGCCTGAAGTCCTCGCTGATGAAACCGATAATCTCGTTGGGTACAGAATAGTCACATGGCTACACAAGATGAACTCAGACGATATGACAAACTTCTAAAATAAAAACCAAAAATAAAATATTCTGGAAATTTTTTGGGAAAAATATATGATGTGTTTTTTTCCGTCAGCATTCCGAAACTTCAAACGGTTTGTGATTCTGATTCCTAGTTCTCCCAGAATCTCAAAAACACTAAAACGTGTCAGATTTCGGACAACTGACACTCCACAAATTTTTTAGAAAATTAAGTTCTGAATTTATGAAAATAAAATTTATATTCAGAAAATATACCTCAATACGATTCCAACAAAAAAAACTGAAGGTCAAACGGAGTCCGGAGTTGGGAGATATGGTCATTCGAAGTTGCTACAACCTTTGAAAATTGAGGCTGAATTTATGACGAAAAAAAAGAGAAATTTTGACAAGGATGGTTTGAAAGATGATTTATTCATAGATTCGATAGATATATACAATGGCTAGCAATTAGCAAATTATGATAGGATTAGAACTAAATCAATAATGATGATTATGATTACCAACTAATTTGGATAGGAATAGTATTGGTTTAAATAAGAAACTATCTAATTAATGCTAGATATGATTCCAATAGGATAAGAATTTCTAATGGATAAATCTTTCCATAAATTTAAATCAAATAAATTATTTAAAAATAAATCAATTTGATTGCAATCCTTTAAATGATCACCATAATAACTTTAAGTATTATTTTATATTATCAAATAATTCAAATCATATGAATCCAAACCCAAATCAAACTCAACATAATAACTTTAAATAATATCTAATATTTATCAAAATAATTTAAATCAAATAATAAATAAATTATTTAATCAAATAATATCTTAAATCTAGATTAGACAAATCGTAATGCTCCAATTAGTCATCGTAATTATTTTAAACAATTTAAATTATCAACATAATTTAAATTATAGTTGATAACCATCAAAATAATTTAAATAAATTCAAATATAATCAAATAACTGATTAACATATCAAAATAATACTCGATGTCATCAAATATTATAAAACTTACTTTTATAAATCCAAATCTTTATTTAAAAATAAATAGACAAAAACCTTTTATCGCTAATTTTTTTTAAAACCAATTTTTAGAAGACCAAAAATAATAAAAACATATTTTATATTTCAAAAATAAAAAAAAATTCGAGAACATTTTTTTAGAAACATTATTTCAAACCATTAATTTAAAACTAGTTTTTGGTAACAAAAGTAATCACAAAATATCTTTTACAAAATTTCTACGAAAATTACTTTGAAACACGAAATTAAAATATATAGATATAATTTTAAAAAATAATAATTTTGGGAAGATGAGTTACAAATCTACCCACCTTTGAAAATTTTTGTACTCGAAATTTAAGGACTACTTGGATAGACGGACTTGGTTGATCGGTAAAAGGATAGTAAGAATTTGTGATAAGAGAAAACAGATGGAAGGGAAAAGAGAATTTCTTTAATGAGAACATTAATCAATTTGGATGAAAAATAGAAAAAGTGAATGGATGTGGCTTGATGTGCACGGACACGATGCACAAACATATTTGTAGGTGGAGAAAATTAATGGAACAGAGAATAATAAGCCTCTCCTTATATAGGAGGTGGAAGCTACTATTTAGATAAGGATTATGATAGTTGCAAACCCCTTTTAGATAATTTATCACTTCATTTAAATCAAATCAAAATTACTATCCAAATCTAAATCAATTTAAATATAATTGAATTCCACCCTTAGTTTAAAATTAAATAAAATAAATCAAATTCAATTATAGATATTAATTTACTATTTAAATCAATCCATAAAATCAAATCAAATTTAAATTGCCATAAAATTTCAAAATATATTTTTCCAAAAATACTATAATAATAATTTCGAAAATACATTATTATTTACGAATAAACTAATAAGTAATTATAAATATATATGTATGCATAAATAATGTTTTCATATTTATGCTTTTCTAGTATATAATAAAAATATTATTTATTATTAATAATTGTGAGAAATGAAAGGCTTTATAAATAAAATGACAAACTTGAGAATTTTGGAACGATAACAAAATAATTATTATGTATATTATTTTGAAATTATAAAAAATAGAAAAAATATTTTTTTAAAAATATGTACGCTCGCACATAATCGCACTCGTCGAACAAATTCGAAAAATTAAATTTTGTGCACGACGTATAATACGACTACGTGACGTACAATACAAAATTTTAAATCAGTACCAAATTTAATAATAAAAAAATAGTAGAAAATTTATGGGTTTTACATCCTACCCAACTTAAAAAAATTTCGTCCTCAAAATTTAAAATTAGTAGTGGGTGAGAAGACACAAGGGGGTATCGGTAGGGAACAATCAATTATAAGGCTCAACAAAATCATGTCGTAAGAAGTTGCGATCTAGATCATAGAAAAATAATGCGGATATGGTCGTGGGTAGTGAATGAGGGTCATAGTAGGACCGAGAAGAAGGACGAGGAGTTTATGATGAAGACATAGCAACATCGAGTGGTAATGGTCATAATTGATAGGACAGCTAGAGGAATTTCAAGTATAAGTGCCTTCGTCCTTCAAAAAATCTGTGAAGGCGAAAGTGATTTAAGGAGTTCAATGACGACATTATTAATTACGAATACATAGTTCAAAGGCGGTCGTATAGATTTCAAAAGAATCGTCAAGGCAGTCGTGGATGGGATTCCAAAGGGTAAGTTTAACTATATCACATCCACGTAGATCGAAAAGGCGAACCAAAGTGCACTCTGTTGATCAGACCATCATGCCCCGGTTCTGGTTAGACAATATGTTAAGTGGGTCGACCCAAATAACATATGTCTTGAACAAGCTCGATAAAGGAATAAGCTTGCAAAAACTAGGCTATATTAGCATCATTAGTTAAGATGGTAAAAACATAAGCACGAGAGTTTAAAATTGAGAGGGAGTATAGTCGAACTTCTAAAGGATCTAAGTCAAGTCCTGTAATGGTCCTTATACAGTCGTTCTATAGTCTTCTTGTCCAAGTCCTTGGTTGGCTAGATGGGTTAGGGTCCTCTAGAATCTAGAATCTAAGTAAACTTGCTAATATAGGTCAGTAGGTCAAAGGGGTTGCTAGGTTATAAGGCATTTTACCCAACATAAAAAATTAAACTAATGGTGTTTTGGGACAAAAGAGTCATGTCTACCTAGTAGGGATCACTTGTCTAAGCATGAAGGAAAGATAAGAATTACGATAGAAGGAATCAAGCAATATGCAATCGATGAGTCGAACGGTAGTTCGAATATGGAATCGAGGAAAGAGGTCAAGTATGTGGATGAGATCCTAGAGTTCTAATCCTATACGCAGGCTTGCTTGGTACGGTAAAGTAACCAAACAATTTATCTTAACCTGCATGGGCCACCACAAAAATATGTAACGCCCCAGTCCCAAAATACGTAGGACTAGGAACGTAGACATGCCAGCTGTATTCATACGATGTACACTCCAATATATGGAAACCTCGTACGAATACATAAGCTGTAAAATGAAGTAGAACCATAACTAATCTCATCCACACAAAATAAATAAAAGATATTATAAAATGATAATGAACTGTCATAATACAATAGGTTGGGCGGAGACAAATCTACTACCAACAAGTAAAGGAAAAATACATGATGTACAAAAGAATGATTTTGGCGAGCGAAGCAAAGATGATCCAAGTACAATCATCCTCGAAGAAATAACGATAATCACAGCTAGAGCTAGATCACCTGCGAAAGACAATAGCACGCACCTGGAGAGATAACCAGGTCCTCAGTGGGACGTAACAAGACACATAATATCATGCCATATAAACTGAATAAATATTGCTCAAATAAATAAGTCAATTGAATTTATAACATGGTCCAATACACACCTATTGAACGAACGTACCATCCCCCCAACCAAACAAGGACAAGAGATTGTAAACTAATTCACGGTGATGTATCTTTCCATGTCATGAATCCAATATGGTATCCGAACCCCCAACAAGGTTCAATACCTTCTCATCGAAGTAGTAAATCACACCTACAACCAAACAAGGACAAGATGTGACGAACTAATCCGCGACATGTTATTGTTCCAAGCCACGATCAGATACAAGTACCCAAACCAAAAGTACTCGTACCTAACGGATAAGGTAGCCTAACCGTTCTAAGTGAAATGTAGTTAAGAACAATCCTTCCTACGCATGGGCCCTGGCTAAATAGGATCGGCATAGTCCCCCCTGGGGCACTAGAGGCCCCATCAGTAAGAGCATGACGTTTCGTAGAATCGTCAGTGGCCGTCAGTAATCATGGGTCATCAACTCCGTATCTTCAGCGGAGAGTCCGGGTCACAAGGGAAAGTGTATCGAAGACCATACGCTAAGGAATTGTCCTCCCCGCCCAATGCCTACTATGTTGTATCCACAACAATAACCTCTATAACCGCTAAGTCAAATTAGCATGCAACCTTTATTAGCGGTTATTCCTATCGCACGACTTGTACGTACTGGTGGCCAGCCAATCACGCACTTCCGTGTTCTACATGCGACACACAACTTCGTAGTACAACGTATCAAGGCTATCAATGCAACACACAAAGATGGTCCCTTAAATCTAGGTTTAATGTGTAAGAAAAATAATACATAACAGAAAATATAAATGAACAGTAAGTTCTAACAGGTTAAGCCATGTATCACAGTTTATTTTGCATAAAGAAAATAATACTAATGCATGAAATATGAGCTAAAATAAATAAACAGCAAATGGCAAGGTGTCTTATCTGAGGTCCTCGCTGGTGAAACCGACAATCCCATTGGGTACAGAATAGTCACAGGGCTACACAAGATGAACTCAGACGATATGACAAATTTCTAAAATAAAAACCAAAAATAAAATATTCTGGAAAATTTTTGGGAAAAATATATGATGTGTATTTTTTCGTCAGCATTCCGAAACTTCAAACGGTTTGTGATTCTGATTCCTGGTTCTCCCAGAATCTCAAAAACACTAAAACGTGTCAGATTTTGGACAACTGACACTCCACAAATTTTCCAGAAAATTAAGTTCCGAATTTATGGAAATAAAATTTATATTCAGAAAATATACCTCAATACGATTCCAACAAAAAAACTGGAGGTCAAACGGAGTTCGGAGTTGGGAGATATGGTCATTCGAAGTTGCTACAACCTTTGAAAATTGAGGCTGTATTTATGACCATAAAAGAGAGAAATTTTGACAAGGATGGTTTGAAAGATGATTTTATTCATAGATTCGATAGATATATACAATGGCTAGCAATTAGCAAATTATGATAGGATTAGAACTAAATCAATAAGGATGATTATGATTACCAACTAATTTGGATAGGAATAGTATTGGTTTAAATAAGAAACGATCTAATTAATGCTAGATATGATTCCAATATGATAAGAATTTCTAATGGATAAATCTTCCCATAAATTTAAATCAAATAAATTATTTAAAAATAAATCAATTTGATTGCAATCCTTTAAATGATCACCATAATAACTTTAAGTATTATTCTATATTATCAAATAATTCAAATCATATGAATCCAAACCCAAATCAAACTCAACATAATAACTTTAAAATAATATCTAATATTTATCAAAATAATTTAAATCAAATAATAAATAAATTATTTAATCAAATAATATCTTAAATCTAGATTAGACAAATCGTAATGCTCCAATTAGTCATCGTAAGTATTTTAAACAATATTTAAATTATCAACATAATTTAAAGTATAGTTGATAACCATCAAGATAATTTAAATAAATTCAAATATAATCAAATAACTGATTAACATATCAAAATAATACTCGATGTCATCAAATATTATAAAACTTACTTTTATAAATCCAAATATTTATTTAAAAATAAATAGACAAAAACCTTTTATCGCTAATTTTTTTTTAAAACCAATTTTTAGAAGACCAAAATTAATAAAAACATATTTTATATTTCAAAAATAAAAAAAATTCGAGAACATTTTTTTAGAAACATTATTTCAAACCATTAATTTAAAACTAGTTTTTGGTAACAAAAGTAATCACAAAATATCTTTTACAAAATTTCTACGAAAATTACTTTGAAACACGAAATTAAAATATATAGATATAATTTAAAATAATAATAATTTTGGGAAGATGAGTTACAAATGTACCCATCTTTGAAAATTTTTATACTCGAAATTTAAGGACTACTAGGATAGACGGACTTGGTTGATCGGTAAAAGGATAGTAAGAATTTGTGATAAGAGAAAATAGATGGAAGGAAAAAGAGAATTTCTTTAATGAGAACATTAATCAATTTGGATGAAAAATTGAAGAAGTGAATGGATGTGGCTTGATGTGCACGGACACGATGCACAAACATATTTGTAGGTGGAGAAAATTAATGGAACAGAGAATAATAAGCCTCTCCTTATATAGGAGGTGGAAGCTACTATTTAGATAAGGATTATGATAGTTGCAAACCCCTTTTAGATAATTTATCACTTAATTGAAATCAAATCAAAATTACTATCCAAATCTAAATCAATTTAAATATAATTGAATTCCACCCTTAGTTTAAAATTAAATAAAATAAATCAAATTCAATTATAGATATTAATTTACTATTTAAATCAATCCATAAAATCAAATCAAATTTAAATTTCCATAAAATTTCAAAATATATTTTTCCAAAAATACTATAATAATAATTTCGAAAATACATTATTATTTACGAATAAACTAATAAGTAATTACAAATATATATGTATGCATAAATAATGTTTTCATATTTATGCTTTTCTAGTATAAAATAAAAATATTATTTATTATTAATAATTGTGAGAATGAAAGGCTTTATAAATAAAATGAAAACTTGGAAATTTTGGAACGATAACAAAATAATTATTATGTATATTATTTTGAAATTATAAAAAATAGAAAAAATATTTTTTAAAAATATGTACGCTCGCACATAATCGCACTCATCGAGCAAATTCGAAAAATCAAATTTCGTGCGCGACGTATAATACGACTACGTGACGTACAATACAAAATTTTAAATCAGTACCAAATTTAATAATAAAAAAATAGAAGAAAATTTAGGGGTTTTATAATCTCTACGCAGAGTCTAGCACCACCTCTCTAGTCTTAGATCTGGCCAAGGCCGGTGATGAATGGCACCGCCTCGAGCGCAATTCAGCATTGTAACCCTGGCCGTGCAGTGCTTCATCCCGCTAGCACCGATGGCGAGTTTCTTGACTCCTCACTGTTCTTATTCCTCTTCATTCTTCTCATTTCTGTAGGGAATCGCAAGAAATGTTTTCTCTCTCCTCTATGAAGAGAGAGTATCGATAGATGGTGGGTCGAGTCCAAGTTTGGGCTGTGGGCTTGGCCCGATGGCTGTCAAGAAAAAAAAAGAATGAAAAGAAGATTGGGCCTAAATATGTAGCGTGAAGCCGAGTAGAAAAAAATGGGTGAAGAAAACAATTGGATGTGGGCCTACCATTTGGGCTAGCTGCGGGTTTAGTAAATTGGGCAAGATTGTCCTTAGAGCAAGGGTTTTTATTAACAACAATTATTTGAAGCATAGGTTTTGCTTATATATTAAGTTGATTAAGGACTCAGGATTTATGGATAATATTTGGACTTTTGTGAATAAGATCTTGGACTTATTTTAAAGAAATTTGTTAATAAGGACTAAGGCTCTTTAGAAATTTTATTACTTAAACAGAAAGAAATTCCATGAGTTGTGTGAGAACCTTATAGTCATGAAATCTTGTATTTTGTAGGTTGTACCAGGAGCAACCCCTACAAACTGGAATTTGGACTTAGCACCATTTTCATCATGGGGTTGAGGCAAGTACTCCGTATTTATGTTTTTCACTACTTAATAAATGCAATTTATTTTATTCCTTAAATTTTCATGAATCATTTGCGATACGACTTGTGGCACGTGATTCCGTATTATTGATTTGACTCATGATTTTGAATCAAAGACATCTTCGAATCTTGTTTGTTATAGATTCCTGAATCATGAAACATTGAAGGACATCATGTTCCGAATCTTGCTTGATATGAATCATAAGACATCAAATTTCGAATCTTGCTTGATATAATTCTTTTGAATAACGAGAAAAGGGGAAATACCTAGTAGATATGTGGTCAATCCAGTATATTTTGAAGCATAGCTTGACATACACTGCACGTATGTCCAAGCCTAATCAATCTGAATCTAAACCTTAGTCGGCCATATATCGGAACGATATTTCACATCACATAGTTTACTAGTTGTGCATTCTTGATTCATTGTCTGATTCTGTGACTAGTTGTATTTATCATGTTTTATTCCATTACAGTTTTTTATTACA